>BLBF01000032.1:31748501-31829754 GCA_015471245.1 Laticauda colubrina
CTGGTGCTGCTGGTGCTGCTGGTGCTGCTGGTGCTGCTGGTGCTGCTACTGCTGGTGCTGCTGGTGCTGGTGCTGCTGCTACTGCTGGTGCTGCTGCTATGGTGGACCATCCCCAAGGCCCTCAAAGCCCTGCTGCTGAAGGCCCTGCTGATCAAGCCCCTGAAGGCCCTGTTGAAGCCCCTGCCAGAAGGAGGAAGAGGCAAGTGAAGGAGAAGGGAGAGATGAAACAGTACACCGTATCTGAGGACCATGAGGAGGAGGTGCTGGAATGGCTGAGGGAGAATGAATACCTGTGGAGAAAGGGCCACAGACTCTATTGCGACCTCAAGAAGAAGCAGGCAGCTTGGAGAGACAAGGCAGAGAGCCTGGGCTACACTGAAAATGTACTCCTGGGATGGTGGAAGCACATGCACACCTGGTATGGTAAGCTACTCCTCAATAAATCTGGCCAGGCCACTGTCAAGCTCACTGACCGGGAGATGTACGTCATGGTCAAGTGCAGCTTCCTGGAGGGTGAGGTCCTCCACCGAGGAGCATCCCCTCTGACACCCCTCTTCATCAGACAGCCCACAGACAGCCAGTCCTCTTCCAGCCAGGAGCCAGCGAGCCTGTCCAGGCAGGTGTCTTCAGAGGGCCCCACAGCAGAGACCCCCCTGACAGCTGCACTCCCCATGCCGGCACACAGGATCCCCTGTCACAAATGGAGGAAGGAGAGGCAGCACTAGAGACCAATGCACCCCCACCCCCACCTCCAGAGGATGCAGGCAGAGGCAGACTGGAGGGCCAGAGCCACACTGTCCTGTTGGAGATCAGGGACACAATGAAGACCAGCACAGAACAGTTCTCTCAGCTGGTCCACTTGGACAGAGGATCCTCCAACCGCCACACTTTCATCACCTATGTGAGCCACACTCTCAGGGATATGCCCAAGGCCCAGTACCAGGTGATGAAGCAGAAGATAACAGCATTTCTGCACAACCCTCAAGGCCCAGCTGAAGCTGCTCCTACCCAGTCCAGGTCTGCTCCTCCACCCCAGGCGATGTCACAGCCCTTCCATGGCTTTCAACAGCCCCTCACCTACCAAGGCTTCGACTACCAGGACTTCCCACAGCAGAAGGAGAACTTTCCAGTCCAGGCCCAGGTTCATCACACGCCACAGAGTCCAGTCCTCACCCAGCTGCAGACCAGACAGCCCCACTACACTCCTCCTTCCTCCACCCCACAGCTAAGCCCCTCAATGGACAATCTGTCATCAGTCTTGTGCCTGACATCCCAGGAACTTGATGAAGGGCCTCTCAACTTCACGGGACTGAATCAGCTCTCTGAGAGCTTCCTGAACACACCATCCCCTGTTGTACTCTCAGGGCCAAGCACTCCAATGGTGCCTCAGACCAGCATTCCAGCCACAGCCACCTCCACAGTCCCTGGCCCGTTAGGGATAACATTGTTTACCCTAACTGGTTTAGGTGAAATAATAACTATGATTCATAGTTGTGTATGTTAAAGTGTCTGCAGCTTTAACTGTGGGATAGTAATTAAGGGAGTGGTTATGAAAACAATATAAAAGTAGCAAGTCTACAGCTTGCTCTCTCTCTGGCTTTGATGATCCCTGATTACTGCTTGGAATCAAGACTGCATTGCTCGAACGGGAGAGACAACAAAGGACTGATTTGTAAGTGAACTGACATAGGATATTCTACATGGACTTTGCTAACTGAATATCCCTGAATGGACTGACTACTTGATACATGACTATTGGACTGTTATTTGACTATGCCATGAACTTATAATGGAATAAACTATATTCTTGATAGCACAAGCATATCTGTTATTTTTATTGTATGTTAATAAACATACAAGCTTAGCTCACTCATTTATCTGTGTGCCTATCTGACTAACGCTACACATTCTGTTTAGCTTGTCTCCCTAACCCTGGTTGGGGAACCCAGGCTTAACAGCCCCTTTACATCTGAGACCATGGGCACACCTCAGAGTGACTGAGAATAGTGCCAGAGACTGAGTTGTTACCTGTTGACTTTATCTTTGCTTAAGACACTTTACTTGGTTCATTTTGCTTTTTTAATAACGTCATACAGTTTACTTAAGACAATTAATCAAGGTTATCTTTGCTTAACATACTTAATTCAATTTACTTGCGTATTTAATAAAGTCATAAAGGTTACCTAAGAAAGTTAATAAAGGTTATCTTTGCTAGAGACACTTGGTTCATTTTTTAAGTGTTGGTGAAAACCTTGAACAAATGGTTAAGCCTTTGCATGCTTGTGGGATAGATCAGGATAGTTGTGGGATAGATCAGGATAGTTGTGGGATAGATAAACCTCCAGTGCAAGCATAGTGGAACTGTATGGTCCACCCTCCCAGCTGCCACACATATGGACCTTTATTATCAAGAACAATTTATTCATTGGTTTTCAAAATAAACAAATAAACAAAATAAACAAAGCTCTTTATTAATGTCCTATTCATTTTCGGACCACTCAACATACATGGCACAATCTCATCAGAGTTATGAGACAGGCTCAAGGAAGCATCCATTAATCATCTATCATCCTGTCTTGCCACTCCTCTGCTCCAGCTGGGGAGTTGCACCAGTGTCTCAGGAGGTTGCGCTGCTTCTTCCCTTCACGTGAAGCTCTGTTGGGGCCTTGAACATCCACAGTGTCTATCAGGTCTCATCCTTGCCTCCATTCACCAGGCTCCATGTCCCCATTCCCTTGTTGACGGTCCACAAGTCTGTTCTGCAACACTGGGTAGCGGGTGCGCATGAAATTGTGCAGGATGCAGCAAGCTTCCACGATGCTCCTCACAGTCTCTGGACGATGCTGCATGGTGGTGAGAAGTATCTGGAACCTGTTGGCCAGGATTCCAAAGGCGTCATCACCAACAATGAAGTAGGACACATTTTGTGTGTCATTGGGTAGGGGGTCTGGATCTGTTAAGTCCATGATGAGGTTGCGTTCCAGCCCATCCTTGAGGTCACTGGCGTTGTATACCTGGCTATCTGAAGCTGACCCATTGCCTGAAGCATTGATGTAGATGAACTTGTAGTCAGCATCAACCATAGTAAAGAGGATGATACTGAAGAAGCCCTTGTAGTTGTAATAAGTGGACCCTGAGTTGGCTGGAGTTTTGCAGGCCACGTGCTTCCCATCTATGGCTCCAACAGTGTGGGGAAAGTTCCATCTCTGATACCACTGTTCTGCAAGTTTCCTCCAGCCTTTTTCAGTGCTGGGGTACTTGAGGAGCTCCTCCACGTATTCCTCGATGATGGCCTGCACCACTTCTCTGACCACTTTGCTGATGGTGTTGTGTGGCACCCTCCACTCATACTGCATGTCTTTGTATGTGGTTCCAGAGGCCATGTGCCACAGAGTCAGTGCCACCTTCAGTCCAGGGTCCAGGCTGGGATAGAAGTTGGTATTCGGCTTGGTCAACCTGGGTCTCAGACGCTGTACAAGTTTGTCAAACATGGCTGGTGGCATCCTCATGAAGTGATGGAATGCAAGAGGGTCTTCATTCCTCAGCTCCACCATCAACTGGTCATAGAGTCCAAACTCCATTCTTCTCCCGATCCATCCTCGGACCCACACAGCTCTTGGACATCTCCTTCTTCTCCTTGTGTAGAAAAGGTGAACAGGGTTTGGTTCTGGTGATGAATGATGGCAGCTACCATACGGACTGTGTCATGATCTATGGTGAAGAACAATGGATGATATGGAAGACCAAGACCAAGGGTGAAGAGGTCTGTACACCATGGCTGCTGGACTCATACTGAGATCCAGATGATTTTCTCCCCCTTTTTATAGGAAATATTGGTAGTCTGCTTGGTGTCCATCTGCATACTCTAGACATACTGCAGACATCCTGAATATCCGAGATACATCCCAGATACAAACGTTTCGTCCATTTTAATCCTTTATATACGAGATGCATACGCTACATCCTTTCTATTTCCATGCCACTAACGCTGTGTAGACGTTCCATGTACCCTCTCTTTCCTCCCTCTTTCCATTTTCAGCTGCAGCGGATGTGAGTTGCGAGGATGGCCAGAGGATGCCGAGAGGATACAGCGGACGTTTAACGGATGATAACGGACATAGAACGTTTGTTGCCCGTATATGTCGCAGATGTACAACATACACGGCAGAAAGTTCATCCGTTCAAAAAGTTTTGTGCATCTCAAAACTTCTTGCATGGATGAAATCTCAGTGGATGGATGCTGGAGGGATAGAGCGTGTGAAACACGTATGCAGTGAGTACACAACGGATGCATTGCGTTTTCCAACGGATGGCAAGGTTTTCTTTACGTTTTACATCCTCTTTGAATCCGTTGGTGCAGTGGGACAGGGGCTTTACATGAAATATTTGTTTACATTATCTTGGAACCTGATCCTGAGCATTTGGCTAAAAGAATAAATACCCATTCTGGTGCTACAGCCACATCTATAACCTCCTGGATCATGGAAATAAAGACCCTGTTCAAGAAGGTTGTTTTCTGGGTTCAGCAAAGCCACAGTTTTTATGAAACCTTCAGTCATGATTGAAGTAGTGAAAAAGGAGTGCATGACTGTGTGAGAGGTACCCTTGAAACCAGCCCTCAAAACACCGTAAGGTAAGATAGGTTTCAACTGCTTTGCTTCAGTATCTCTGCTTGCCATTTCAGAACCACAAACAGTGGACAGGACTTTGGAGAGATAAGGCTAGAGACAAACAGTGCTTTCTTTACAAAGACAATGTAATGCTGAACACAAATCTCATTATCCACAAACTTAGATGGGCATCCACAATCCTTGAAGCATAGCCCAAGGAGACCAGCTAAGCTGAACCATTTAACAGCTTTTATTTTTCAGACAGTGTGGACCATTAGCAAGCTCAGTGTGTACAAATCTCCTTTTATAGAGAAACTGCATTCTGTCCTAGACTGTGAAGGAGCAATGTGAAATAATTTCCATGCTGTTGCCAGGAAAATTATGTGGATATGTTCAAGGAGTTACCCATCTGAATTTGATTGAAAGGGGTCATCACCATTAAAAAAAAATTCTTTTCCTAAATGTATTCCTAACTTTCATATCATTTAAATTTTTTTCTACACCTGACTCCATGGTTTCTAAAGGCTTGCTTAGCTGTTCCCTTCACAATATTGCTCCCTCCCAAATTCTCATCAAGCAGTTGCCCCATCCCACACAGTCCCAGTGCAAAACACAGGACACTTCACATGCTTGCAAGTCACACTAAAGTCAACACCACAAAGACTGTTCAGTTAAAAGAGCTATAGAGATGTTTTACTTCCTGTGATATAAACTGTAACTTTCTTTCTTCTTTTCTTGCTTCTCTCTGAGAACATTTCACATCTTCAAAAACAGATGAACTCCCATTTGTCTCCAGCTGGTGAGCTTTGCTAGGTTTACATAGATTATCAAAAAAAGAATGTTTTTCCACAGTACACCATGACTTTTAGCAACAAAAACAGGAAAAAACAGCAGTAGAAGAAATGCACTAGTAATTTCTCATCAAAGCATAAACATTTGTTCTGACAACATTCCAAAAATTCAATTTCCACATTTACGCTTACATAAACTGTTACTAGTTGTTACTATCAACATCTCTAAAGTTTAGCTCTTGTAAGTATTTCCCAGTTTCGTTGGAAAGTACCATTTCTCGACTTTTCTTTCAGATGATAAGAGAAATGGGAGGTGTTACAAACCATTTTAACTTTGTACAGAGTCTCTATCTTGACATTTAATACCTTCCAAAACAGCCAAGTATGGAAAACCTAATCAAATAAGGAAACAAATGTCCAGTCAGTGATCAAGTTTGGGCTGGATTATCGACTTGGTTAGACTTCTTCTGTTCTACACTATTTCTCTCTCCTTTCTCCCTATCTATTTTCGACATGACCACTTCAGGTCTTAAAACCTCTTCCATAATTTTGGGGGAAACAATTTCTCTCTCTCAAATACACAAACCAAAAGTTCTCCTGTGAAGATTAGGAACAAGAGTTGCAAGCCAGCGCAACATATTCTAGCGACCCTGGACTTATGCCTCACGGTATGTCCCGCCCGAAAATTGCTCCAAAGCACCTGGCATCGCCCAAAGGTTGAGCTCAGAGGGATTCAGTTTCCACCTCCTTGCATCCCCAAGACTCTTCCGCACCTCAGAAAGACGGACTGTTTCACGGCCTATCCTTTTGCGGCTCGTAGCTTGTGGAGTAAGAAGCACCGTAAGCCTTTGAAGTAAAACCACGCAACTCTTCGCGGGTGTTGCGGCAAAAGATTGACCAGGGCTGGCTTGTGAAACTTAGGCTCCCCTATACTTCACCCACTTTTTTTTTTTTTTTTTAGGGGCGCCATGACCTCCTAGACGTACCTCCTTACGTCAGGTCAAGGGTCCACTGCCATTCCGTCCTCCTCGAAAGCGGAGCGCAGGTCGCCGGCAGAAACAAAAGAAACCAAACCACTGGCTCACGGGAGGAAAGGGAGCCGGGGAGGTCGGAGACGCGTATTTCCCCTGCAGGTTGTTTCCCCTTTTGACAGGCAGCGGAGAAAGCAGCCCCGCCCCTCGGCTCCCTCGGGGGACTCTTTCCGATTGGGCGCCCATCTCCGCCTTCCCGCCTGGACGACGACGCCCTTCCAGACGCCGCTGGCGAGGAAGCCGGCCGCTTCGGCAACCGAGTCCTGGCTGGCGTCGCCCTCGTTTCGGGGAGAGTCGCTCTTCCGACTTCAGTCCGGGCTCGCCCCAGAGGCGGAGGGTTTGGCCGCCTTTCTCCGAGGGTCCTTCGCTGCCTCTGAAGGGCGAAGCGGCACAAGAGGGTCTTCTCTCGTGGCGTCACGGCTGACACGCCCGCGCCCCCGGGCTCCTTCCCTCCACCGCCTTGGAGCGGGACTTCCGTGGTTTTGCCTCAGCCATTTTAGACCCCTTTTTTGTCGGTGTTTTTTGTTTTTTGTTTTTTTAAGAGAGGACGCATCTAAAAACTACGTTTCGCCCAAAGTGTATGAAGCAGAATTAAATCCCCAAGTTTCCTCAGGGAACGCAGACAAGTCCAAATTTACCTATTCTTCCAGTCCCGTTCAGTCGACTACAATTTCCAGGGGCAGCAATGTTCAACCCTTGCTCTTCAGGGTAACAACCTTCCTCAACGACTCTCTAAAAGGATACAAATGGCCAGCTGTCTGCAAGGAGTATAAACCCTGCCATTCCCCACCATCTAGTCAGAGCTGGAGAAGCTTCGCAGATGAGAAGAGAAACGTCTTCAAAGGGGGGGGGGGGTTGGAAACCAGACCAGCGGCCTCTTGAAAAGAAGAGGGCCTCCCCTTCCTCTTTTCTCCTGCTTTGACTGCCACCCATGGCAAGCCAAGCAGAGAAGGGTGGGTTTGAAGCAGCAGAGGGTGGCTCCTTTACTGCCAGTGAGCAGCAGAAGATCCTTGGCAGCCAAGGGGGGCACCTCTCTTCTATTTTAGTCGAGGCAGCACCCTTGTTCTGAAGTCAGAAGAGCCCTCCAAATTGCTGTCCCCCTGCTTTGAGCTGCCCTGTTTTGTGCCACCTTCTGGATTACAACACTGTAGTGCTGCCTGGTGCATCAAGCAATCCCTTATGTAGACTTTTTTTAGCAATGCTAAGCACTTACTGAACAGGTTCCCTCTGGATAATTTTTTTAAGCATACCGACTTGCTTTTCTAGCTTTTGGCCTTGTGGGTCAGGACATTTTTATTTGTTCCCATGGAGGGGCTTCTGTATATATGAATATTTTGACAGTGCTGAGTAGCTGATGAATAGTCAATGTTTCCCACCTTCCTTCCTTACATACAGACACGCTCCTCAGGAATCTAGCAACAAATGAGTAAAGTTGGATATCTATTATTTAGTCTGTCAGTCATCAAATTTCTGGGCTATCCAAATCTAGAATTATTTTGAATGGTTTCACAAAGAAAAATTGGTGAGAACAACATCATATGAAAAAGAACAGCAGCCATCCAGAAAGAGAGCCAATCCAGAAAAATACTTGCCCCAGCTTAAAAGTGCGTGACCCACACTGTGCGTGACCCGTGTATGACTGTGTACTATCTGAAGTCCTAAGGGAAGAACTGATTTTTCAAGGTCCGTGTAAAGGCAGGTAGGGTGGAGGCTGTGCAAATTGGGAAAGGGGAAGGGGACAGATATTGTTCCAGTAGGCAGATGCAACAAACAGATTTGTGTCATAAGTACGCATCACCAAAATGTGGGGCAAGGAATATGTAATAGAATGAATTATGTTAATTTTCCCTGGTTCTCTAGTGGGTTAAACAAGAATACATCAGAGATTATATTCAGCAGGTTCTGACCAGTTCTGGAGAACCGGTAGCGGAAATCTTGAGTAGTTCGCAGAACCGGCCAATACCACCTCTGACTGGAGATTTTACAGTATATCCTTCCCTTTCCCCACCCACCAAGCTATGCCCACAGAACCAGAAGTAAAAAAATGTGAATCCCACCACTGGAACACATGCACATTTTTCAGAATGGGAAGGACACTACTTAAGACATGAGATATGGGAACAAGATAAAATGAGGTATTGGGAAGTAGTGAGGTTTTCAAGGCATTCTGTACAGTTGTAAATATGGGTAAGAAAAGAGCTTCTGCTCTGACCCAGAGATGCTTGTGTAGTTTTTTCCCTTTCCCAGAAATTCCCTCTAGCATTTTGCTGCTCCTACTGAGCTTAGCATTTCTCTTACTCTTTTGTCAAAATTTTGTCTGAAAACAGGCCAAAGATACAGGTCACCAGTGCGCATTCTTTGCTTACAAAGTTGTTTGGAGTTGACAGATTATCAGCATCAAATTAGCAACATTAAAACTTATTTTTCTATTTGCAGGAAAAACATTTTCATGAGGCAGCCATCCAAGAAATGTCTTCACAAGAGATTATGAGGATTGAGGTCACAACCATCCAAGAAATGTCTTCATAAGAGATGATGAGAATTCAGAAGCTTTATCAGTTTGGATGCAGTTCTAAGCTTGGTTCATATGGCATGCCAAGGTTAATCCACAGTGTGGCTTAGCACATATGCCTTAGTTGTGCTTAGAACATATTGTTCATGTGATCCTAGCCAAATTTGGCTTATTGAACAAATCACAACTAAGCAAACTGTAGCTTAATGCAATATGAGATATTTATCAAAGTGAAGCAGGATAAGCAAATTGCAGAAATAGAAATAGCCCTAATTTTTTACCTCTCTGTATGTTCCCATTCTCATTGCCTTTCTTTGGGATCATCAAAATGTGCAACACTTACTGCCTATCCTACTTATAGTTATTTTTGACCTGATGAAAATAATGGTTAGCCAGAGTCTTCATAACTTGCTACAAATGCTACATTGCAAAACCATTCATTGAATTGTTTGGTTTAAAATGTATATAATTTCAATAGGAGTTGGGTAAGGGCTCCTATACTAGGACAAAATCCTTGGGGAAGTATGGACGTTATGATATCTATGACAACTCTTTCAGTGAAAGCCATTCTCCCAATATCAGAAAGGTACGTTCTCACCACCTTAATGTCAAATGTCATTCTTTATATTCTGAAGAAATAGCAGGCATTCAGAAGAAAAAACAGTTTCCATTAAAAGTCTATGGAGATTCTCAGTCATTCAGGTCATGGTTGTCCCAAAGGTGCTTTTTTTCAAGAGGCAACTGGACTTTCCGGTTTTTCTTTGAAGACGTTTCACTTCTCAAAAGCACCTTGGGGGTTTCCATGAAAAGGAATCTGAAAGTTCTTCCTGCTTCTGCTATTCAATAACCAAGAAACAAATCTTCTGGTATCCTCACTTTCTCTTCCTTGGCATGCACAAGAAACTAGATTTCAACACCCTACATAACTTAAAATCTATGTCTGCTCAAGGCAGACAAGAAGGTATCGTGTCTTACAAGGATGACCTCTCACCCTTACCCTCTGCAGAAGAGAGGGTAAGCCGAAAGGGGGCAAACAGGTGACCCAGAGTTGGCTTCAACTGGGATAATGTCAACATGTTGCACCTAATAAATCTTGGATTTTTTTGAAGCTTGGCTTGAGGCTCATGATTTAATTAGGGCAATTACCAGGAACCCTGACAGTGGAGTGCGTGTCTTTCTACACTGGAAAAATAACAAAGGGCTTTCACCATTTCACACCTGTTGGGTGAATATAGTGCAGACCTCTTGGAGTCAGTCCTCCTTCTGGGTGGGCCAAGCAAGGGTGACTAATGATGGCTGCAAGTGTCTGTCTAAGAGGAAGTAGAGATTTAATTAAGATATGGAATTTGGAAAGAGCTCTCCCAATCTTTAGCTTCCACTGAAATAAAGATAAGACAGTGTAAATGTTTGATTAGGAGAGTCAGTTCAAGAGTGATCTGTACCAGCCAGGAATTTGCTTTGGATTTTGGAATTATATCATCAAAGCAATCTGAAGCAATGAAAAAGATACTCTCAATCAATGCAGAAAATTCAGGTCCAGTTTGGAAATATGACAGGTTTTTTATTCAAGCGCATTTTTTCTGAATTAATCTCAGTGTCCAGATCAAATCAATTCCATTTTCAAAGTTAATTAAAAAGTCCCACTTGGATGGGATTTCTAAATTGATCTGAAGGTCTAAATTAATAAAATTTGACTTTTTAACTTTGTTCAGAAGTTTGAATGGGATCAAGATTGATTCATCTATCAATCTCCCACCCTCAAATTGAGTTCCAGGATCAGGTACAATCCAATCTGTGACTGAAGCAATAGGACAAAAAAGGAAGATGTAACAATGGAGTTTTATTCCTTTCTCTGATAGACATTTTAACATAAAATTCAGATTCACCTTGTGGAAAGATGGGTAGCAACCAAATGTATGTAATAACAATAAAATCAGAATCCAGCTATAGGGTATGAACAGCAAAAATGATTCCCCTGTAATGTCTAATTCAGTCTTCCAAATAACATTTAAAAGCTAGTAGAAACAAACTTTTTTCCTTCCTGATGTTAATGGCTTGGACCATTACAGCTTTAGAATATAAAGACATAATTCAGACCTCTTGATTATTTCCATTATTTGAAAGTGATCTACAGTGCAAGTTGCTAAGTTAGGCTCATGAGCTGTTTAGTCACTTCCTCTTGATGTAGAGATGCAGTAAGAACATTGGATTAACTGTGGTTGAAAGATTGTGTTTATATGCATTAATTTCTTGGCAGCTAGGGTGGATTTCATATATATCAATATATATGGAAATGTTTAGGAAAAGTGTGAATCAACCTTGTAACTTTTCATATTACATATTTGGGGAAGAAATAATTTAGGGAGCAGCACTTGAGTAAAATGGATGGATGAGATGAACAGCACATATTAAAAGTAGCAGTTGTGTGCACCTTAAAAATAGTAGATGGATTATTAGAAGGTTGTTTTGGCCCCAAAAAAGTTCATAATATCTGTTGAGGTAATTCCCCATTAGGAGAATGATATAGGAGACGTATAGAGAGTAGTGTTGGAATAATACACACTCAGTACACAGATACACTGTACAGTTAAATGTAGGTTTTACTTCCAGAAAGGTTTAAGCAAAGTCCAAAATAAGCAGTCCAAAAGTCATTCACAGGTTAATCAGTCAGTTTTTCAATCCAGGGATATTCCAGTATTAAAGTCCAGTGTCAAAAACAGTTAAGTATCAGACTTACATTAAATCCAGTAATATCAGTCAATTAGGAAAAATGGAGCAACAGCAATACTTTCCAACAGAAGGAAATAAAGATACACTCTCTTCTCTTCTGAGACTCAGACTAAAACAACCCAGGTTTCTGGCTCCATCTTATGGCTGTTTGAGAAACCACACCCAATTGCATGCTCTTGCATTCCCTTAAAGAGACAGTATTAAAATGTCTATCCTGGTTTATATATTTCTAACCCAAATACCTGTTAGGAGACTCATATTCCTAACATTCTCCCCTTTTGGGTAAGATAATGTATACAACCTTACATTCTAAGTCCATAATCTTCATAGCATGCCTTATGCTTTATAGTGCCTTGGGCCTTTGTAAAATGATCTGCTATATTGTTTTCTGACATACAGTATTCTAGCTTAATCATCTTACTTTGCACACATTGTCTCACATTTAAATATCTTAAATCTGTGTGTTTCGTTCTTGTTTTAACAGCAATATTTGAAGCCATCTGTATTGCTGATTGGTTATCTTCATAAACAACAATAGGATCTGTTACATTAATTCCCATATCAATTAATAATTGCTTATACAAAACTAAATCTGTACATAACAAAGACAAACATGAGAATTCAGCCTCCATTGTTGACAAACTTAGATGTTTCTGTCTAATAGATCTCCATCCAATCAATGCTTTTCCCAATAATACAGCAGTACCTGATGTAGATTTTCGGGTATTTATGTCTGAAGCAAAACTTGCATCAGCATATGCAGTCAAATTCAGTTCATCTTTTGGTTCCAAATACAATGCATAATGCATTGTCTGTTTCAGATATCTTAACACACGTTTAGCAGCTTGCCAGTGCCTTTCAGTGGGCTCAGCATTAAATCTCACTAATTGATCAACACTGTATGCAATATCTGGCCTTGACCAATTACTGAGATAAGATAAACTGCCAATCAAGGACTGATAAATATTCTTATCAAAAATAGGACTTTGAACATCACTATGGCTAAACTCCTGGCTCATTGGTGTCTTAGCCGGCTTACAAAGTTCCATTTTATAACTTTTTAGAAATTGGTTAATTTTATCTGCCTATGAGATCTTGTATCCTCCCCTAGTTCTATCTATTTTCAAACCAAGATAATGTTTGATTTCTCCTAGCTGTTTTATCTTAAATTTATTTTTCAGCAGTGAAATTATCTCAGTAGCTTCTTGTTCAGTTTTGGTGATTAATGCTATATCATGAGTAAATAATAGCAATAATGAAATCATACTATTACTTTCTCTTTTAAACAAATATGGATCAGCCATGCCAGTTACAAAACCTATCTTAGTTAATTCTTTAACTATACATTGGTTCCACTCATATCCTGATTGCTTTAAACCAAAAAGACTCTTTTTCAATTTCCAGCAATCATTATTATCATTATTATCATTTTTGAGACCAAAAAGTTTCTTTAAATAGAAAGTGTGTTGCAATGTTGCATGCAGATAAGCTGTCTCTACATCCAAATGATTTACAATATATTTCTCCTTAGCTGCCCACACTTATGTTGCCCTAAATGTAGTAGCCTTCAGACTAGGTGCAAACACCTTATCATAGTCATTTGCTGTCTGATTGAACCCTTGTGCTACTAACCTGGCTTTATGGGTAACAGTCCCATCCACACCTGTCTTCAGTTTATATATCCATTTACATCCTATGGCATGTTTACCTGGTGATAACTTAACATTTTCGTATACATCCAGTTTTTTAAATGATTCCAGTTCCTTATCCATTGCTTTCTGCCAAGCAGCCTGATCCTTAGCAGGATACAGTTTTAATTCATTATAATTACTTGGAACTATATTCACTTGGCATACAACGCTAGCCTGATATCTATCAGGTGGTCGTGTTACTCAGGTTGAACGTCTTGGTAATACAGGACTTACTGGTGGACTTTTCTGTGCCATCTGCTCCTGTTCTTCTATTTCTTCCTGTCCCTGTTCTCCTACTTCCTCCTGTCCTTCCTCTTTAATGGCTATTTGGGGTGTACTGATTTTATCCTTAGGGACTATTTGGGTGTCAATAATAATATCACTGCTGGATTCCTGTTCCAGTTTATCCCACCCAACGTGCTCAAGAAATTTTGCACTAGCACTACAATAAACATGAGCTGTGCCTCGATCCCAAAATCTAAATGATCTGTGGTTGGCTTCATAACCCACAAAAAATAACTTCTTAGCTCTATGTTGCACTTTCAGTCTTATTTGTGAGGGAATATGCACCCATGCTGGAGCTCCAATGTGTGTGAATAACTTAAATTTGGTTTTCTGCCATGCCAATGAGTGAATGGCAATTCTCCAGTTGTATTTACTACATTATTTAAAACATGGTTACTACACATTATGGCCTCACCCCACAGTGTTTCAGGTAAACCTGAGTCAGATAACATAGTGTGAGCCATGGCTTGTAATGTTTGCCCTCTTCGTTCTATAAACGAGTTATGTTGTGGTCTGTAAGGTGCAGAACGTTTATGCTCAACACCAGCCAATTTCAGCATATTTTGGAAATATATTTAAGAAATTCAGTCCCAGTTACTAAAGTAATTACTTTACTTTTCATTTTTCTCTCAGCAAACCTTAGCCAATTAAAGAAATGTTGGAATGTTTCTATTTTGTTTTTCATAAGATAGGAGAAACCGTATCTTGAGTAATGGTCCATAATACTCAAAATATAACAGGCACCTCTGAAACTTGGTTTCTTAGGACCAATTATGTCAGCAAATACAACCTCTAAAGGTTCTTTGGTCTTAAACCCATTTAGTCTGTTTGCAGGAGTAACTTTACTCTTTTCTTGACTACAAGCATTATAGTGTAAATACTTGCTACAGGGTTTCAATTTTACTTCCTCTGCCAATTTTACAGTTTGTTTGAGCATTTTGAAATTAATGTGCCCTAGACGTCTATGTCGTAAATGTATACATTCATCATGTGGCTTAACATTTTTATAAACTGAGTTAGCCATCTTCAACTGATCATCATGTATTACATATAAATCATTCTTTAAAGTAGCAGTAACACTTTTACCCTCTTTCTCTATTATACAGTTATCTCCCCTAAAGGTTACTACAGAACCAAGATTAACTAAAGCCCTTACTGATAGCAAATTAAATTTCGGTTTAGGTACATATAACATAGTTAAATGTTCATTTATACAAGAACAATATGCAGTACCTTCACCTGATGCTTTCATCTTCCATCCATTTGCCAATGAAACATGTTGTTTACTCGTGGACATCTTTACAAACCTGTTTCTATCTTTAGTAATGCATTGTGATGTTCCACCATCAACAACCCACAAATTATTGTTTACAGTTGAATTGGTAGACATAGCTAAACTAACATTCTTCTTGGCCTTCTGGTGTTTGCCAGTATTCTGTTGTTTTCCCTTTTTACAGAATTTAGCGATATGTCCCCGAGCCCCACAAGAAAAACATTTCCTAACAGTATAGGCAGTGGAAGATAAATTCTCTTCTTGTGGTTGTTCCTTCCTCAGTTGGTCTCTATCTTGCCGTCTTCTTGCTTCTTCTAACAACCTTCCGGTTATGTCAGTTAATGTCAGTTTATCTCTGGGCAGGACTTCCAGTGAGGATACATAGTCATCATAACTTTCATCCAATGAGGAAAGAATGATGTAAACTTGATGCAGCTCTGAAAATATTAGTTCTTTTTCATGTAGCTCTTGTATCTGTTAGCCTTCAAAGTGCCACAACTTTGGAGTTTTACCAGCAGATGAGAAAATCGCTTTAATTATATTTGAATGAAACCATTCTGGAAGTGATTACTGGATACTAAAATCTTATTACCAGCCACTAGAGGGAGACTTAGGCCCGCATATATATGTCAGAACATTTTTGACAAGCTCCTTATCTAGTCTTTTTGATTATCCATCATTCAGCTGCCAACTAAAGGGGCACAAGCATTTGTTTGAAATTTGAATCATTCAAAATTATTTCTATCTGAGAAACAATACCAGCAAGTTTCATGACATAATTCTGTCACTGTAATCAATGGCATGAATCAAATATTGAAATATATCTTGCTTATTGGATTTCCCCCCACCCCACCCAAAATGGTGTAAATGCATCCAGTGGCATTAAAAAAAAAACTTTTTAAATGCCTGAAAAGACCATGGGCATTCAGTGAAAATAAGTTCCATTTAATATAGAAGGAGACCCTTCCAAGAATTATAAGAAGGATCAGCATAAAGGAACTAGAAATTTCATGGATTCTGAGACATGCTGGAAAAATGTATATTTTAATCTAGTTTGACAGAGAAAGTTGAACTTGAGCCAAACTTTGTCATTTCAGTCCCAGGATTTAATTCTAGAATAGATGAGGCATCCTAAGAACACAGGCACAGGGTGCTCACAACAATATTAAGAATCTATAGCAAGTCACACATCAAAATGGGTCTAGGAATCAGAAAATATAGGGTTGTATGTATAACATACATAATATGTATGTATAACATATTTTGAATAAGCATTTTATTTTTTGAAGATGTAGATCCTCAAACAACTTCACTGCCTTGAGAACTCTTTTGAAAATGAATAAAACTAATTGGGTCCTTTAAGGTTCTATTTGGGAATTAAATATGTAACATATTCATAAATAACACCAGTATCAAAGTTTAGCCAGAAAGGTGATCAAATGTGAGGAATTGCTACAGATTAAATTTAAACAGACTATAAAGGATGCCCAAAAAACACCCTTTCTAAACTGGGGAACTTGGCAACATATAACAAGAGGAGATCCATCATAAAAGTGTTAGCTAGATACATAATTTATGTGGGGGGAGCGTTCCTATTTTCTATCTAAACTGACCGTAAGCACCAATGAGTAAAATATTTGGACCATGAGAGGAGCAAATAAGTTATGGCAACTATCTCATTGAACTGTAGTCATTTTTTTTTTCAAAGATGATTCTTAAGACTGTTTGGAGAAGGGTCTGCAATAAAATCAGCAAGTATCATAGTGTAATTTAACAATTCCCATATTTCAAACACTGGAAGCAGTTCTGGATAAGATGAAGAGCGGAAGAAAGTATTTAAAAGGAGGAGTTAATGAAAGAAAATAAATATTCTTGAAAATATCTCAAGAAAGCAAAGGGGGTCATTTGGAAAGTAATTTGGGTGGGTGGGAGTGCATGCTGAGATTTATTAAACTGACAGCACTTAAAAAATTGAAATAGCCCACCACCACCTCCAACGTATGTTCTCATACAACATAGCTCAGGGTCCTCCGCTGAAAATGATTGACAGGGAAGTTCTTGGCAAACAAAGAGAAACAAATGGCTTCATTTAGCATGGAGCTGATCTAAAGAATTAATTGTCGCAAGATCTGCTCGGTTTGTCATCCTGGAAATTGTTTTAAAGAGAGCAGCACCTTCCTAGGGGTTATCAATGAGTGAGGAACCCCCCCCCTCCCCAAAAATCACAAAACCCGGCTGAGTAAAACTAACAGACTTGTGTTTGACAAACACGGAAGCTGGGAGAAACAACAAGGATTAGAAATCCAAGCCACTAATTTCGTTTAACGACTTCTGGTGCGGAATGGCCTGCTCGACCAGGCAAAGCGAAACTGTGGGCCCGGGACGCATTGCAAAGTGTCTTTCGGAGTGGGAATCGTCGTCCTCCAGATGCGGTTAGACTCCCAACTCCTAAGCAATCTCAGCCAGCTTGAGCCACGAAGGTGAGCTCTGGGTGTTGGGATTCCGGCGCACCTGGAGTGCTCCTACCGCCTCACCCCCCCCCCCCCAAGACTAAGCATCCGAAGGCGCCTGGCCCACAACCGCCCTTGGGGATAGAAGCGAGAGAGGGCTGAGAAATAGGGAATGGCGAGAGGGGGGGAGCAGGAGCCGAGGGCTGCCCCACTTCGGAGGGCCCAGCTTGGTTTGCGGGCCCACTGCAGGCTGGGAGCATCCTCCCTCCTCGAGCGAGCCGCACATGGCCAGCCAAGCGGATGACGGCCCCCCTGAGTCAGCCTGAGCTACCGCCCGCCACCGCCCACCCGCACCCCTCGCCGTCTGTCTCTCCATCTTGTGATATTTCACTCCGGAGGCAGCGAGGCAAATAAACGCGGCGCCAGATTGTGCAGAAGAGCCCTTCCCAGCCCTCCCGAGGCTCTCGAGAGTTCCTCACCGGCGCTGGTTGGCGGGGTCGCGAATTCGCGCCCTCCCCAGTCGAGAGAGGCGCGCGCGGGTGTGCGCGTGCGTTCCCGGGCCCCCCGACTTGCTCCCCCCCCCCCCCTCCTCCTCCTCCGTAGCCCTGTCAATCAGAGACGCGCGTCCCGATAAATGACAGTCGCGGCCCACTCCGCTGTATTGGGAAGATGAGGTCATTTTACACCCCGAGTTCTTCGTCTCCCCCTTTCCCACCCCTCCGTTACTTAATGCAGATTATGAGGATCCTGCGTGTGCATTCTGCCACCCGAATTGGAAGAAAGAAAAATAAAAAAGAAAACCAAAAAGAAAGCTGGCGCCTTCCAAGTTAGAATAACTAAAGCTTCTTCGTCGTGGGCTGGTTTTTGGTCAGAAACGAACGCTTTGGTCAAGCCGAAAGGTGGGTTTTGACCGGATTTCAAGTGCGGTGGGCTGGTTGTGCGGGTGTTGCCCCCTCAAACTCGCCAGATCCGCAAATCCTTCGTCCTCTGAAGCAATACAAAATACATGGGAAGCGTCAACCTCTAGTCATGTCGCTGCTTTTTTCTTTTTTTTACGTTTAGGCGATGCTTTGAGTTCTCGCCCTGGGCTCGACCTGCATGTCCCATTGAAGTTCGAGAGACTTACCAGTGAGTAAACATGCATTATCAACCAGTAATCTGAAATCCAGGGCCACACAGGAATAAATCGGAGTTCGACGCTAATTGCGTTCAACCCTAATTCCAGGTTTCCTACTTGTCACATTAATAATAGGGAACACACAGAGAGGGACGTCGGTTCGAGTTGTTGATCTCGGCAACTATGGTCAGAAAGTGGGAATGGGAAGGAAGAGAATGGGAATTGCTGGATCGTCTTCCTCCGGAGGTGATGGACTGGCTGACTCCTACCACTCTCAGCCCAAAAGCCTGGGGCTGTGATAAGCCATTTTGGCATCTGCAGGGCGCCTCTTCTCCCAGCGCCATTCCCGCGAGGTCAGTTCAGATGCTCCCTTTTCTTCTATAGAGGAGGCTGATGTGAGATGGCCGAAGGCTCAAGGCAGTCAAAAGAGGAGGATTCCTACTGATGTTGTTGGATTGCCCTCTGCTCACCTCAGAAGGGGATTGGGAGTGAGATTTGGGGTAACTGTACTCAAACCCTCAAAATAGAGAGCACCAGATTGCCTACCCCTCACTCAAGTTCAGCTCGAGTTTGAATAACCCAAGGACCCACTCTTTTCTCGGCCCTTCGTGCACTTCCACCGACTTCACGGACTCCAAGGAGATTGGCTGTCGGCTAGAGTCCCGAAGATCGCAACCTTTGCGCCCCGCCAGCTTTCCTTTGGGATGGGCAAGGTTCCCCTCCCATCTTCACCTCCACTCACCTCTCTCCTCCGTGGAACTTGGCAAGTGAATTGGCCTGGAGGAGGAGGAGGAGGAGGAGGAGGAGGAGTGGTGTGTGTGCTATTTCCTTTCCTGGGAAAGCAGAGATTTTTGGCAGGGGAGTCGTTGGCAGAATTTTCCACCAGCTGGCGCCTATTCCAGGTTATTTACCCAGGATGCTGCTTCTACTTCTCCACCTCCTTCTTTCTGAGGCCTCTTCTAAAGCTTGGGTGTTTTATTTATTTATTTTGTGTAACTGGATTTCTCTAGACAATAGCTTTCAGCTCCTCTTTGCTATTGCTGTCATTTCTCAGGGAGTCGTGAAACCTGGCTAATTTGTAAGTTTAGCATATTGTGTGAACCCATCTATTGTGGATAGTTTAACTATTGTTAATTAAATCATATATCATGCCTACATAGTGGTATGTCAGGGACTTCTAGAGATACCCCGAAGGCACTGAATCACAAAGTGAGAAATTATATTTTAGTCCAGCATATTATGCCAATATCTTCCCAGTTTAACCCAGAGATAATTCAGTAACCCATGCTTATCTAACCAGGGCTAAAAGTGTCTCATAAACTCTGGCTTCCTCAACTCTTTTCTCAGGTGTCAAAAGCGAATAATGCATGACTTCCCTATGAATAATTCGCTTCATCCTGGATCAGGGAAGAAGGAGCAAGCCAAAGGATTTTTTTTTTCCTCCAACTGGGACTCATCCCTCTCTCACCATGTGCTTCTTTCTATTTGGCTAGAAGATGCCCCTTATGTTAAAGCTAAGCGTGGCAGATAAGCACACACCCATTCCCATCCTGTTCCAAAGTGGACAGGAAAATAGGAAAATATAGATTAAACTGAGAAATAATGTCTCCATGGGATATCGCTGCTGAGTAACGATTAGAATTCAGGTCCTAGTTTGTCATTGAAAACCCCACACCTCACTAACTTTGGGCCATACATGTTTCATTGGTTTACTTTATGGTTCATGGATCGGTCCCTCTATCCTTGTGTGATAACAGACTCCAGGATGTGGTTTCGGTGGTAAGAACCGGCTAAACTCTCACTGTCTGTTTGTATTGTCATCGCCTGAAGTAGAGAACCTGCCATTCGGTTGGAATCCCGCAGGAGGAAGCGCTGCACTGCAACCCAACGCTCTCTCCATGAAAAAGTTACGCCTGAGCGTCGAGGATGTCCATCGGAAAGACGAGCCTTTGCTTTCTGAAGAGGCAGGTCTTTGACAGCTGATGCCAGGATAAGCCCCTCCCTCCCACGCTCCTTCTTCCTTCATAAACCGCTGTCGGGATTTCTAAAAAAGAAGCAGAGAGACACGTCCTGAAGAGAAATACACCTAATTCTGGACATGAATCCCACTGGGTCCCCCACCCACCCCAGTAGAAAGCGAGGATTACGAGCGGCAAATGACTATTACCGGGTGTGAAACTTCAATGCGAAAAGTTGCAAGCAACCAACTGCTTTTCAGCAAGCGAATTTTCAGGAGGCCCCGGGCTTCCAGTTGGAGAGGAGCACGCATCTCTCCCAAACTTTTGATTGACAATAACTCCCAGTGGTCTCCGAGCAAAATGGCCAGGGCGGAGGCGGCCTTCCTCGGGAGCTGTCCTTTCAGCACCATCCGGAGGGCCGAGGTTCCGCACCACCGCATGAAAGTTTTCTTTCTGCTCCTCGCTGTCAACCGACCGCACACCTTTGTTAATTCTGCTCTAATTACTCGAGAAGTTCGGCCACGATCCTTCATCCCTTCGCTCTTCGGGTAATGAAGTGGGGAGGAGGAGGAGGAGGAGGAGGAGGCGCAAGGCAAATAGCCCTCCTCGGGAAAGCGGAGCCTTTCATTTCTTCCCGTTTATCGAATTACCTCACCAGCTCCGATTGTTCCAACCCCAACTGAAATCCGACGCCAGTGTTCCCAAAGACATCATCTTTGACTTCGGTGGGACAAGCGGGAGTCTGTGGGATGGAGGTGTATTCGCGTTCAAGCATCCCTCCTGATTTTCCCAGCGGGGATTTCTCATCACATTGCCCCCCTCCCCCCACACACACACACAAAAGGCCCTTCCTTCTCATTTTCACTTGGCCAGGTAAAGTTTCCGGTCCCACCTCTTTCCTAAGAGCTTGGCTAGAACTTGGATTCAGAGCACACCCACTTCAAGTCTCCGCTTCTCCCAAACGACGGGAGTCCCGCTTTTGGAGCAGTGAAACAGGTGTGCTTGAGGCGCATGCTCAGAGTTTCTACTGCATCTCAAGGATCCCTTAACTTTAGTTAACCAGCCCATTCAGCAGCAATATTAAGTCCCACCGAGTCGCGAGGCAAGGACTCCGGCTAGCAGGGTTGCAATTTCTGAAATCGATCGGGCTAATTTCTGGCCAATACTGAAAACACAGATGCCAATGGGTGAAAGGAAATGTGAATTAATCCGGATGAATAAATACCGATCGCTAACAGGTTATGTATATGCGGCGCTGCATCTCACGCCGTTCCGTTTCTGCTTTGGGCAGAAAGGGCACGGAATTCAATCCACCCGGGTACCAGACGCGATGACGCCCGAGAGGGGCGAGGCTCATGGGCTGGAGGCTCACTGCAGGGCGGGCGGACCGGCTGGCGGGCGAGCCCGCTGGTGGCCTGTTCGGGAGTGGGCGAGGAAGGCCCTCCCGTTCTGGAAAGGGTTAAAGCAGCAGCGGAGAGGGCGGAGCCCGGGCCGGCCCCGAGAATAAGGCGCTGCCGCCTACCTCCCTTCCCTCCCTTTCGCGGTGTGATCGGCTGAGCCGCGGAGGTGCGCCTAACCAAGCCGAGCCAATGTTCCCCGTCGGCTCTCCCGAGATGGAACCTCCGTCCGGCAGTTCTCGCCGGAGAAACGGAGGCTAGCGGGACTCATGGTCGTCCCGGCCGGCCATGAGTTCCCGCGGGTGGCGCTGAGATTGTGAAGACCTGATCCCACGACGAGCGGTCGGTCTTGCGCTCCGTCCGGCAGGAGCCCCGCTAGGGATCCTCGGAACGATTCCGCCAGGAATTCGACCGACCACGAGTTCCCCCGCCGCGCCCCTCCCTGTCCCCGCCTCCTCCTCCTCCTCCTCCTGCTCCTTCCTCTTCATTCTTCTCCGGAGCTTCTGCTGCCCCTCTTTTTCACTCTTCTGCTGCCACTCCGTCCGCTCGATCTGCTTGGCACCATGCTACTCCGTCTAGGATCCACTCTGAACGGTAAGGGAGAGCCCGCTCCGCTCCGGCTACCACGTCCGATCCAGAAGGCGCTTTTTCTCTCTGTGTGTGTGTTCTGGGCGAGGAGTTGGATCGGCTCGATTCGCTGGCGAGGGAGAGAAAGCGTGGAGCGGGGGGGAAAAGCGGCGGGACCTCGCGTGGAAAAGGGCTGCTTAGCGCCGCGAAATTGCTGCCGGGGAGAGCCTGGGGAAGGGATTGACTTGGGGCAGGACCCGGGAGCCGTTCTCGCTCCTCTCAGAGCCCCCTGGGCGCCTCTCGAGGGAAGGTCCTCCCTGCCCCACCAGAGCCTGCCCGGCTGCGCTCAGTTGGAAATCTCCGGGCGCTGTTTTCGCGCTGGAGAACTGCGGGCCTCGGGCGGAAGGGCCGTTCTGAAAGCACGGCGGGGCCCGGGATCCGATGTCTGCCGTCACGGCAGGCGCTCGACCGCAGCGGGAGCAAAAGGAGAGGGGCAGGGCCGCGGGCTCTCCTTTTTCAGCCTCAGCTGCGTAGACCCAGAGGCGAAGGGAGAACTCGCCCGCCGCCTTGGATCGCGTCTAAAACCTTTCCGAGCCCCCGAGAGAGAATGAGAAAGTGAAGTGTTGCATTCCTAAAGTAAGGTTGGAGAATGGGGGATTGGGGGATGGTGTCACTTCTTAGCAGCATTGAGAGAGCCGATGGGGGTCAACAGGGCGTATTTATGTAGGAAACCTTGCCTGTAGTGGGTTTCCTGGTTCAGAAAGTGCTCCGCGGTCACTTAATTCATAAAAAAGGCCAAAGAGTACAGAGTAAGGCGGAAGCCAAGGCAAGTGCTCCAAATGCATTGACCAACCACTGCCTGGGCAGTGTGTAGCCCATTAGGTGCCACGAGAAGGACCAGAGTTTAAGATAAAATATGTGTGGTGACAGAAGGAGGAAGGATGCGGGTTTTGTGCTCAGCTCTGTTTCTTGCCTTTTATCGCTTGGTCTTCAATGGGTTACACAGCAGACAGCTGCTTATCTGGGGGTGATTATGGACACAAAAAGAGTTTGGCTTCATTCACGCCAGCAGCCATGTCAGGCTTGCCACTCCTGCTTCTGCCAGCTTCTCTCAAAACCACCACCTTTATCTCTCCCCCCCCCCCCAATTATTGGTTGTTGTTGTTGTTTTTGCTTCCACACCAGTCATATGAGGAGCAGAAGTCAGCTGTTGCCTATCTTGACCCATTTGGTGCCAGAGTCCTCTGCTCCAGTTCACAGGCTGAACTGAAACCAGTAGACTCCAGAGCTGCTTATGTTGATCTTTTCAGGGTGGACTTTATTGGTTCATTTGGCCTGGTGTAGTTTCTAAAAGGATTTTGCTAAAGTTGAGCGTAACTGTTTGGGATGTCCATTCAAGGATCCATTTGGATATTGAGAAATCATTAACAACTTCAGGAAACATGAAAAGCAACATGGATGGATGTTGAAGTCCTGATGACTGTTAAGTTTTCTTCAGAGACCCAAGAAACACGAGGGCTTCCTTGAAAATGGAATCATGAGAGAGAGCCAACATCTTTCTTTGCATTTTTGCAAGTGGCCCATTGTCCACCTTGGTGCATCACTGTTTTCTATAGAGAGTAGCAACTGGAGGATTAGATGATGCTTCCTGAAGAGACTTGATCTGGCCCAACAGCCTCCAACTGATGATGTTGTCACTGTAAAAAGGTTGTAGACGATGAATAGAAGTGTGGTGGTGAGAATGAAAATTCTTCATTGTTAAAGAAGGTTCCAGTGTTAAGATGAGAGAATGTCTCATCCCTGGCTCATTATCATATGCAGCCACTGGCACATATTGAATTCTGATCTGGACTCAATTGAGGAAGAAAAAAAAAAACTTACAGGATGAAGGAAATGTTGCTGGGAAGAGTGAGTGACAGGGATAAGTTCAAAGCCAGGGTTTAGGTATGCAAGGAAAGCAATAAAATTATTTAAAGACTCTTTAAGTATAGTCAGGATTTTCAGAATGAAACCTGAAGATACCAGAAAGGATTCTATCAGAAAGATGAAGAAAAAACCAATTGTGGCAGATTGAAAAAAACTGGTCTCATTTCACCACTGATTATTATATAGGGGAAAAAGAAAGAGGCAGAGTAGGTGAATACCTTTTTTCTCCTATTGCTATATATTAATCTGATTAATTAGGGAAACACTATTAGAATGTAGGGCAAACATGGACACAATGATTCCTTTCCTGTCCATTTAGCAGTGCCATTTTCCACAATAAGTGTGTCCAGCCGGATGATGATTACTTTTAAGTAGTTAGAGAGTCCTTTTGTAGAATCTGAACATTTGCCAATCTTTTCCTTCCTCCTTGGCTTGGCAAATGCATCTGCTAGCGGTTATTTTACTCCTACATCTCAGGATATAAATGGAGCTGGTGGAAGGGTGTACATTTATCACCTACTCATGTCAATGGACCTCGGTGATACCAATTTCTTAACTCTTTCTAGTTTGATAAGTGCATAGCCCCAATTCCCACCAATGGAGTGTTGCATTGTTTCGAAGATGTCTACATGAGATTACAAAACTACACACCTGATTCCAGTTAGCAACTCAAGCAGTTTTGCTCCAGAATCTTCTGACTTCCACTCAATTGCCCTGAAGGCCTGGTTTGTTTGTCAGGATGTACCATCTCTGGCCTTCCTGAAGAATAAACAATTGTGTGTGGATTCCTGGCATTTTGGATACCTGGAGTTGGGGGAGGGGAGGATTCCTCTCCTGTCAGAAGCTGCTGCTTCCTCTCTGTGACAGAGTGAGTTTGTTCCTGAGCCTTTTGCACAGAATGGCAATTTATCATAGCAATGTGGCTAAAAGCTGGAAGATGCTGAAAGGCTTGTTTTAACACAACTTGCAAACTCTTAATCATCTTACAAGGTTAATGAATGTTCAGTTAAGTTTTTCTTCAGAGAATCAAGGATTTTAATCTCTGCAAAAGCCATTTCTGAGCAAATGCCTAATGCCCACATTAAGGCCCATCTTGGCTTGTTTAAGGATTACAGGACCTTCCCCCCCTCCCCATGAGAATTGCAGCGGAGAGCAGGGGCATCCCTTATACTGTGTGTTAGGAATGGACTAATGTCATCACTTTCCAATCCAACACACTGCTTGAACTGGTCTGATGATCTTGATGTTTGTTTTGGGTCGGGAGACTCCAGGTAGACATTTTGGAGTGACCATTGAAACAGCAATGAGGTGGAGGAGGCTGAAAAATGCATATGGACAGGTCCTCTCGGATGTGTATAAAAGGGAATGTTGTAATGAAATGAAATGAAATAACGTGGCTCTGTTTGGGTCACAAGGAAGCAGGAAGGGGTCATCAGCATCTGCCCCAATATATCTATCAATTCCTCGTGCCCAGATGCCGAAGATAGGCCAGAGAGCTTTTATGGGGAAAAAGGAGAAGCTTCCAATTTCTTCCCCTCCTTTTTTTCTGCCCAAGCTCCAAGCGAAAGCCACAGGCCTGAATTATGGATGAGACTCCTTGGGTTACAGCCATTGCTCACATCGCATCGCATCGCACCAGAGAAGAGCCCAGAGACCGTCGACATTAGCTGTGCAGCTCCCTTCCCCAAGCTCAAGAGAAAGGCTTTGTTTCTCTCCCAGGCTCTCTTTTCCCTGGAGGAGAAAGCCGGCCTGCGTTATGAGAGGAAATGGCTATCATCCACACAATGTCTGCGAAGGTTTCTTTCCTACTCGGTTAATATATGAGACAGAAGGTGGCTTTGCAATGAGGAGGGAGGTGGAGGGAGAGATTCTCCTTCCCTTATTAGTAGTGCTGGGGCAAGAGAGGCATCTTACCTTGGTGGCAATCAGTAGCTGGCAGGAGAACTCCCTTTGGCCAAGTGTTCATACTGCCTGGCTCCTCTGGCATGTTGCTTCTAACTGGGTCATTATAAAACCTGAGCTTACAGTTTTGCAGCACAAAAAAGGAACAGAAGGATAGATACAGAATAAACAGAGCCCTTTTCAGGGTCAGGACCAGAGGGCTGCCAGCTTATACCTTACCCAGGTAATAATTCCCTTTTTCAGGCCTCTCATTGCAGTTGAATTCTGCCAGCAGAAAGGGGGGAGAGTCGCAGTATCCATTTCAAGGGAAATAGCCTAAAATGAAGTTATTTGTGCAGAAGGGTTAAAAATAAAAGGGAATGGAAGACGTGTCTTGCTGTAGGACCTTCTGTGGCAGTTTGAAGCTTAGGGGGCTGATCAGAATAGGGCTGAGTTCAGATCTCCAGTTAATGGGGAGGTAGCTTGAAAAGCTCCTGCTTTTGTGTGGTACTTGTCAGAAAGAGATGGGAGGCTGGAGGGAAGAGTGGGAAGAGAAGAGGACTTGAGTGGAGGTGGTGTGAACTACAGAAACAGCATTGGCAGCTTGTGTTACTCGTTCATCACGTCACACTGCCCACACACATGCATACAGAGGTAGGGAACCGTGCACACGTGCACGGGGAGCGCTCATGTGAGACCATCTGTGAAGAGACACGCATGGCCAAACCTTTGCTTGGCTCGCTGAGCGAAGTGCATTCACAGGCATACTTACGTCTCACGTGGGACTGTGCCCTGCATGGTTGCCAACTTTCTGCCTTTGTAAATCTCAGGATGGAGGATGTTTCTCTTTGTAGCCAAGCTCTTAAAAAATGGTGGTGGTGGGGGAGCTACAGCTCCCTTGCAATTCAATTAAAACAGCAGTCAGTACTCAGAGACCAAAGGTAAGAGTTGAAATACGTAACTGGCAAAAGGGTGTTTTTTTTTAAATATCTACAGAAAGGAAGTTGCCTAGAGTAGAACGTTGCCAATCCATTCTGATTGTTTGAAATTTCATTGAAAACTTCATAACTGAGCCTACTGGTTTGTATTTAATGAAGCTACTATAATGAGATAATGCAATGTGCCGGCGTAAGGTATTCAGCTTTCTTAGAACAGCTCATATGATCAATGGACAAAGCAGGGGTGGGATTCAAATTTTTTAACAACCAGTTTGTGGATGTGGCTTAGCTGGTGGGCATGGCTTGGTGGTCATGTGACTGGATGGACATGGCTTGGTGGTCATGTTATTGGCTGAGTGTGGCCAACTCAATATCACTCACATCAAGGCTTGCATCTCCTTGCCTGGCCTCTCATGATTGTGGGAGTGCTGCAACAGTTGTAAGTGTGAAAAATGGTCATAAGTCATTTTTTTCAGTGCCATTGTAACTTTGAATGGTCACCACACAAGCAAAGTATCAGCAAAGGAGGGAAAAAAAACTCCTGAGAAGTTCCTGAGACAGGAAATCTAGTCCTGCCTAGAATGTAATAAGGGTTAATAGAGAGGCAAGCAACACCAGAATGTTTCCTTCCTGCCTTCCTTACAGGATTAGGCCAGTAATTTCTTCTAACAACTGGTTCTCCGAACTGCTTAGAATGGTAACAACCGGTTCTAGCAAATAGGTGCAAACTGGTAGAATCCCATCCCTGGGACAAAGGGAAGTGAGCACTAGCAAACTATTCCACTTTCACAAATTCCTGGGAATCAAAGGGCCTTAACCCATGTCTTTCTCTTGCAGGCTTGGCTCCTACCTTCCTCCTGCTGTTGACCTTGCCCTTTGGATCTTCAATGTGTCCTATGCTTTGCACGTGCTACTTTTCCCCACCCACAGTGAGCTGCCAGGCCAATAACTTCTCCTCTGTGCCACGGATACTACCGCCCAATGCCCAGCGCCTCTTTCTACAAAACAACCTGATTGGGACCCTAAGACCTGGAATGTTTGGGCCCAGCCTCATTACCCTCTGGCTCTACTCCAACAACATCTCCTCCATCCAGCCTGGCACTTTCCGCCATCTCCAGATTCTGGAGGAGCTGGATCTGGGGGACAACCGCAATTTGCGCACACTTGAACCAGATACTTTCCGTGGTCTTGAACGGCTGCAGTCCTTGCACCTTTATCGCTGTCAGCTGAGCAGCCTCCCAAACACCATCTTCCACAATCTTTACAGCCTCCAATACCTCTATCTTCAGGAAAACAACCTGCTTTGCCTACAGGTGAGCTGGGAAGTAGGGGAAAAAAACAGAATCAGAAGAAAATCTGGGTTTTGAGTAAAATAGGTAGGAGAGAGCTACTTTGGCAGAACAGGGGTCTGACGTGAGGGATTTACTTCTTAAGAATAATATGAAAATAGATGATTTAATGTTTGAAATATCTCCCAAGAGAGCAATACCCCCTCCCAATTTTTTTTCCTGAAAACTGGCAAAGAATTGGTGTGTCTCTCAACCTTCATCCTCATGCAGGATCATCCTGAAAGGCACAATGCCCTGCCAGCAACTCACTCTAAAACCACACACCTATCCGGCTGCAGGGCTGTGGCTTAAGAGTGGAGAAACTGCAGTCTGAGCCTGCAGCAGTAAAAATGCATTTAAAGATTATGCCTCATTGCCTCCAGCCACATAGTTGAAGGAGACGATGTTGGTTACATGCTGAGGGAGAATATTTCTCTCTTGTGCTGCAGGACATTAAAGGACAAGGATCAATGTAACAAAAACATGTTAGGCATGCAACATGCAACAGCAGACCGAAGCAGGGAGAAGCAGAGGAAGGTTGGCTAGAACATGGCTCTCCAACCTTGGCAATTTTAAGACTTGTGGACTTCTGTGGAATTGTGGGAGCTGAAATCCACAAGTCTTAAAGTTGCCAAGATTGGAGAGCCCTGGGCTGGAAAGTCTGAGTTGTAGGGCAATGAACTGAGTTTGCGGCGTTTCAGGAGTAGGAGAGGCCAGTTGGGCAAGCCATTTCACAAAAGCCGAATTTCACCGCTTTCATTCTTCCTCTGTTTCCCAGGATGACCTTTTTGTGGACTTAGCTAACCTGAGTCATCTTTTTCTGCATGGGAATAAAATCTGGAAGCTCTCTGAGTACGTCTTCCGTGGCCTGTCTGGATTGGACCGCCTGTTGCTGCACCGGAATCACCTGCACACAATTCCTGGGTGGGCCTTTCGCGATTTGGGAAAGCTTACCATTCTCTATTTGTTCAACAACAGCCTGAATACTCTGTCTGGAGAAACACTCTCAGATTTGTCCTCCCTGGAGTTTCTGCGCCTCAACAACAATCCCTGGGCCTGTGACTGCCGTGCCTACTCCCTCTGGTCCTGGTTCCAGCGCACACAGGTCTCCATCTCAGACGTCACATGCGCCTCTCCTGCAGAACGCAAGGGACATGACATGCGCTATCTGAACGAAGCAGTCTTTCAAGGCTGCCCTTCGACCAGCCATCACCCTATTGAGTTTGACTGGAGCTGTAGGCCTGAATGGGAAAATGGAGCGGTTCACCCCCACCCTCGCCCCCACCCTCACCCTCACCCTCACCCCCATCCACATCCTCACCCTCATCCCAATGGCTCATCTAATCATCTCTATGGCCTTGGAGGATCCCCTCCTGCTGATCCTTCCTCCTTCTATAGGGATGTCCCAGCCAATGACATCCAGAGCCCCAAATATGACCCACCTACAGAAGATGACTACTGGGGGACTAATGGTAATGGAGAAGGAAGCCAACTGAAAAAGGGATGCCTAGGGACTTCTTGCTCTTCTCTGGAATCTGGAGCAATCAGGATTGGCTTCCGGTTATTTCTCTTTTCCTGTCCATTCATTCTGTTGGAACTTTCATAGTTTTGACAATGGAGGGTGATTGCTAATAAGAGTCTGGGAACTTGGAAACTATGGGGAGGCTGGATCCCTACCCAGCACTTAGCTGAGGCCAAAGTGATTCACCTTCACCCTAACCCAGGGGTAAAGGAAGACTGACTAGGTCTGTTACTGCTGCTGCTGCTTTCTGGCCAATTGTGAGACTTAAAGCCACTTTCTATGTGGCACCAGTTATATTCTATGAACTTATGGCAAGGGCAATTCATTTTTTTATTTCTAGAGTGTTGCAAAACTCTCCTGTTAGAGATGTTCCTTAAATCCTACTGCTTCTTGAGTGTGTACAAGGAGCCTGCTGTAGTCTCCATATCCTCTACAGGGCCAGGATCTCTTCTGTGTATGAGAAGGAACTATGGATGAGGACCTCTTTTTTTCAGAGCCTCCATTCTTCTAACAATATCCTTTCACGCATATAAGTGCCTGCTCTGTCTCATACGATAGGACCCCTCAACTAAAGGATACAATGTCCTCTTCCAGAACTAAAGAGAAAAAAAATATCAAAAAGTGGGGCTCTGATCACTCTTGACTTCTTATTATCTGGTGTTTTTTTTTTAATTATTCGAGGGGACCCCAGAGGAGCAATTCACATACTTAATTCTAATGTTGATCATCTTGATAAGGGTGTGATGATGGAAGTTTGCTCCACTGGCTATTGAAACTGGAAATTGTTGGATGACTCTTGAGTAGATAGGGAACCATTCAGCTTCTCAATAATCCATAGCAAATAGGTTTTCTGCACTGACAAGCAGTGAGTTCAATTCTGCCTTCCCCAATTCAGTGACATCTGACAACTTGAACTAAAAATCCCAACACCTCCAGCCATCATTAGCATTGGTTATATCTACTTGGTTTGACTGGAAGTCTGATCTAACATAAGAGGGCACCAGGCTGTGGAAGGTTGGATTTCATGATTTTTGCAATCCCTTCACTTCTGTAATTAAATCTTTAGAGAAAGGTTGCAATCATATGACAAATTCATGTGAATTGATCTTTATTCATAAAAAATGGTCTTAATTTTGATGGGTGTAACTTTCCTCTGGTGCCTCCATGTCTCCCCTTTTACCACAATGGACAGTTAGAGAAATATTAAACTATTTTGATATGGCTGGAACAATTTAGTCACTCAACCAAATGAACAATGTAATACACAATGATTCAGTGTATTGTGAGCTAAGCTGCTTAAACATTCCATTTAATAACCCAGAAAGTAGCTTGAAAGGGAAGCTTCTTTCCTATCCACATTTTCCCCACTACTCACTTCTTGTATTGGGACCAGTTGAAATACCTTCCTGTCCAGTCCAATGCCCTTGGTCTGCTGAAAAAGATCACACCGTAGTTATCTGGGCTTTTTCACTTATTCAAAACACACATCAGTGCAACTGCTCTTCCTAAGATCAAGACTGTAACCGAACTTTGCCAGAGGACACACACTCTAGAAGGAACCTGCATGAGCCTGACTCCCTGATGTACACTTCTATAATGCAAATGGTTCCTGCAGTTATGTGTTTACTTTGTCAAATGGAATGCCTAAAAATAATGTAGTCAACTGAAGAGTTTTGGGAGATTTCTGACCAGACTAATTCTGAGGGTACTAGAAATTGGTCAGCAAATAGGTTAACATAGCTGTTGTTACAGAATTAGATTGAAATTGTTTTTCCCCCTCTGATCAGATCAAACTACTGACTTGAATAGCCAGATTATGCTGCCTTTAAATACAAATATTTTAGTGGTTTACACAGTACAGAATGCAACCATTAAAATGCCTTAATTTAAAATATTTGGTCCCCTTAATCTGCCCTCTGGGGAGGAAATTGTTGGGAGTGCTGGGAACACAGACACTGCTTTGCCAGGCCCACAGCAGCCATGGGGAAAATAGCATTCTCTTGGAAGTGTGTTGCAAAATGTTAGATCTAGTTGGAAAAGAAGAGTCTAGTGAGATCAAATCAGAAGTGTGGAAGACCTCCACTCAGAGTCTCAAACATAACATTTTCAAAACCAGCCCACTCATGATGGTGTCGGGTGGAAATATTCCATCTGAGTAAGATGGAAAGCCATTTGCAAGGACTCCTATGAACGAACCCTAGTGCCACATAGAACTCTGATTATTTTCCTAACAGAAGTGTTAGGAAAGAATCAGTTATAGGTGGCACTCGTGTTCATTTTTCAGGTCCATTCAGTTATTCCTTCTATCATAGAAGAGCACATTCTCCAGGACTAATGCAGAGCTTTGCTAGTGTAGGACTGATCCTAAAATGATGTTCAGAATACAGTGGTACCTTGGTACTCAACTGCTTTGAATTTGGTAGTCAAAGCATTTTGACACAAAAAAATTGTCCCGGTATTCATTGTTTGTTTGGTAATCAACGCACAATCTAGAACCTGTCAGTGTTGGCTTCCTTCTGACTCACCACATTATTCCTTATGGGAAAAATTTGCTTGGTACTCATCATTTTTGGTTCTCATAGCACCTCCCAGAACCAATGAATAATGAGGACCAAAGTACCACTGTAATTTTTTTCCCTTAACCTCTTGTTTTCTGGTTATGCGGAATTCGTTCTGGGTCCCACATATTTAAAAAATATACAGTTATATTGTTCTCATTTTAAAGAAGGAAGTTTGTCACCAATAATTCAAATGAAACAGAAATTGTCCTTAAAGTGACTTATTACTTTGAAAATGTTCTGTGTTGGCATTTCTCATACAGTTTTTCTTTTGTTTTAAGATTTGCCTGATTTCTTTTGTTTATTTTCCAAAACCTTTACTTTTTTGGCAACACAATATATTAAAAACATTTTTTCTACTTCTTTCCTTCCCTGTGTTTGCCAACAGGAAGACGGTCTAAATCCAACACTCCTATCTGCTCTATTAGATTTGTTTTCAAAATACGCCTCAGCTTAGTCTGTTTTGCAGCAATACGGGAGATCCAGCACTTTCTAAAATAAATAGAGCCCTGACCTACGTTTCTAGAGGGATCTGTGGGTTTTATGGCTGGCACTGGGGTTTCTGGTTGCTTTAATAATCTTCTGAAAATTGCAAATTGTGGCAGAGCAGTAGGGCTAGAGAGGGTCTTTCTCAGTATGTGGCAAGGGGCAGAGTTGTTGGCACTGGGGCTGAAATGGGAGGAAGAGCCTGTTTCCTCCTAGTCTAAGGGCAGCTTTCTTAATTTAACTTCACATAAGGGAGAGAGAGGAGAGCTGGAAGAGAGAGCTATTTTTAGCCTTTGTCTGCTAGTAGTCAGAGTTAAATGTGAGCATACAGGTGTAGGGTGTCTCTGTGCACTCTCGTGGACATATCTACATGTATGCTTCACACTGGGGGCAAGAGTTAAACAGAGAGCAGGCTATTACCAGGATTTCAGAAATGGGGAGAGGGAGGAGAACTGGGGTTGGCGGGGGTGGGGGAGGTATAGGCAGGATGATCTGCAGAATTGCTCCACAATGTTGGGGAAGGGGTTGTGCTGGGAGTGAGTGGATCCACTGAAATTAGGGTTAATTGGCAGGGGGTTGCACACTGAGGCCAAAGCTGCAGTAAGGGCCATGCTGAGCCGTGAATCGGGAGGAAAGTGCCATTAAATCTGCCAGCAAGACTCCAGCAGGCTGAGTCTTTCCAGGTCAGGTAATTATCCTTGTGAAATATTCATGACCCCTTATCCCAGATGCTATTTCAGAGCAGCAGGGGGAGAGAGATTGGGATGTGAGAATGAAAGCTCTAGAAGATGTACAGGCACACACCTATCTCACAGCATGAATCTTTACAAATTACACACATCCCAAGGCTTCCAGCCCACCCTTTCTCTTCAAGGCACACAAACACCCGCAACTTGTGCACACATGGTTTCCTATTCCCAGAGGCGTTGAAGGTTGTGGATTTGAACCCTGGCTATATAATCTTCACCTTTTCTCCTTCTTCTATAGCATCTGCTTGCGTGATCAGCTGCTACATATACTGGAATAGTCAAGCTCAGTATTTCCAAAACAACAGCAACAACAAAAGTGTTTTCCTAGAAATCTGTCCATTTTCCCCAGCCTGGCACAGCTGGGCTGAGAGTGGCGTGGGCTGAGACTGTCAGGCGGGCAATGTTTGTTTGGGCAATGCCAATCTAAGTCAACAATGGTCTATGCAAAAGTTTTTGGGAATTTGCTCTCTCCTGTAACCGTAGCCATCAATTTTCTTTTCCTACATTTGTTTTGGCTGTAAGCTTTTAATTCTTTGTTAAGTGAGTAGCAAATCAGCAGTAAGGCAAATCACACATGGATTAGAACTGCTGAGATAGTAATTCAGAATAACTGAATAACAGAATTGGAAGGCATCTTGGATGTCTTCTGTTCAAGCAGGAAATCTATACCATTTCAGGCAAATGACTGTCCAATCTATTTTTTAAAGCCTTCAATCATGGAACACCCACAACTTTGAAAACAAGCCATCCCACTGGTTTATTGTTCTTCCTGTCAGGAAATGTCTCCTTGGACATTCATTGTGGCCCAGATAGTCTTAGAACAACATAAGGCACAAGGGAGCTCAGGATTTCTCTATCCCATTCTTTCCCCATATGGAATATCTATGCAAGTTCATTCCAGACCCTGACTGTTTACTTTCCATCTTCCTATGTATCTCATCCTCATACCGTTGTTCCAGGGATGTAGAGGTAAGAGAGATATTGATAAACTTCAATAGTTCCTCTGTGTGAATTTCTGATCTTCTTTCTGGGTAGTTTCCCACTCCTACATTTCTTGAAGGTCATGTTTCCTCATTCATTTCATTTCAATATGCATGTGTGAGATGCATAGGAAAGTATAGCTTATATCCTCTGTATATTGTATATATGCTTGGGCCAGGAAAAGTTGAATCTTTGGTGTACAAAGGAGGGTGCATTTTTCTAAGTGCTCCATTTGCACCATCCCACATCAGCTTTACAACCTCCTTGCAACTCATCCTGGATTGTATTTAGTTTCTGGTGAAGGTGTGATGTCTCCCTTTGATAGATGGGATATGATGAGATATGAAATATGAAGGGATTGATTGCCTGGTGCTGTGTCTGTACAGTCAACCTACATTTTCTCCTGAAATAATCTGTATTCCCTCCCAACCTGGACTTCTATAGAGAGAGAGCTAAGCCCATATCTTGTAGATCTGCTTATTCATGAATTTGTACAGACTTCTGAACATCAGAGCCATCCATACAGCATTACTTTCTTCTCAACTGAACTACACCGAAGCCTCCAGTCCATGAATTCAAGGCACCCTTAATTCTAATGCATAAAGACAGAATGCATCTGATATGGATGTCAGCTTCTTTAAAAAACTCAGATTTCTTTTAATGGAAACCTTTGGTAGTGAGTGCAACCTTTAAAACCATATTGGAGAAAGCCAGAGGCACAGAGTCAAAGTGTTCTGATCCATCAAGGTGGCTACTACTCGAGTTCAAATGGTGCCAAAGAAGCAATCAGTCAGATTTACTAACATCAAATAACTTACTCAAAAAACAAGCTGTATTTTCTTGGTATTCAGTGTAATCTTGAGGATATGCAGTATACACATGATCTTACTGACTGCCTAGTTCTTGTGCTCCTTCTATAAAAGAGACCAGCTTCAAAGGAAAACAGTGAATAGAAGACAGTGATCATTTCTTACCATTGTGTTTGTGTTTGGATGCTAGAAGAAAGAGGGAAGGGAAAAATCACAGGGTATAAGGTAGCATTTGCTCTGTGGCCCACTGAAAATGCATTAACCATTCATGAATTAACTTACCTCTCCTGCTCTGAAGACTGGGGCAATGTCCCTAAGCAATACGTCGATAAACAAAGAAGTTGAAAGTACTGATAATTTCTAATGTTTCTAAATAAATATGCATGAATACCCTGAAATGCAGATCCCAACTCCAAAGCCAACTTTTTGGCTCCAGAGTAACAGGAGGCTACGGGCAGGTGTCCTTTACCCACAAGGACAACTGGAATCAGCCAGGAGTTGTATGCCAGCTTATGCATTCATAACCTTAACTCGGCCCTTTGGAGGGATGTGGTAATGAATTTTCAAGGTCACCATCGCTGGAGTGAGTTATTTCTGACCATTTTGTGGAGGAGGGTATTAAAGGCTCACTAAATTTCCTGGATCAATCAAGAGCTGCATACCAAAGATCTTTGGGTTTCAGATGGCAAAGGGCCATTGTGAAAAGCTTTCTTAAGCAACGCCTGGCATGGCAAGAAATTAAACAGAGCCTGGTGTTCTAGCCATAAAGCTATATTTTCCTTTTCCTTGCCCTACCAGGATCAATGTAAGTAGCTTGCATTGGCCCTGCCAAGGACTTGCATTAAGGTAGGCAAGGGCGGCATTAAAAGCCACAAGCATCATTACTCAGGAATGATTCAGGATCGCCCAGAAGAGGGCTGGTTGTCCTGTACTTTCAGGCTACAGTTCTGTGCCCTTGTGAAAGCTCACCTGAATTTGGCAGAACGCACTTCAGAATGAGGAGGCAGATGATCAACTTACAAGGAAACCTCCCAAATTGCAAAAATGCTACAGTGCCAATAGTGCCATTTCATTTGCAAACATGTATTGATCAAGCAATTTTATCACCATAACTGGATTTGAACTGATAAGCTAGAAGCAAAAAATAAAAGTTTGAATCAAAGTAGGGTGCTTTCAATTTAGAAAATTAAACAGGGTTTAAGCATAAGAATTGCTAATGCCAGGAATTAACTGGAAACTGAGTTCACGATAGCAATGCATGAAAAACACTATTAATGTGTATCTGTGTAGACATCTGAATCTGAGTTTAGTGCTGTGGAAAATGCACATTCTGTAGATAAGGAGAAGGTTTTAGAGCAGGAATGTTTAACCTGTGGCCCAAGGGCTGCATGCAGTCCTGGACTAGGAATGCAGCCCTGTAAGAGCCCCCACAAAATAAAGGTTTGATATATACACTGCTCACAAAAATAAAGGGAACACAAAAATAAGACATCCTAGATCTGAATGAATGAAATATTTTATTAAATACTTTGTTCATTACATAGTTGAATGTGCTGACAACAAAATCACAGAAAAATTATCAATGGAAATCAAATTTAGCAACCCATGGAGGTCTGGATTTGGAGTTACACTCAAAATTAAAGTGGAAAAAACACAGGCTGATCCAGCTTTGATGTAATGTCCTTAAAACAAGTCAAAATGAGGCTCAGTAGTGTGTGTGGCCTCCACATGCCTGTATGACTTCCCTACAATGCCTGGGCAGGCTCCTGATGAGGTGGTGGATGGTCTCCTGAGGGATCTCCTCCCACTCCTGGACTAAAGCATCCCCTAACTCCTGGACAGTCTGTGGTGCAACGTGGCATTGGTGGGTGGAGTGAGACATGATGTCCCAGATGTGCTCAATTGGATTCAGGTCTGGGGAACGGGCGGGCCAGTCCATAGCATCAATGATGCTTCATCTTGCAGGAACTACTGACATACTCCAGCCACATGAGGTTGAGCATTGTCTTGCATTAGGAAGAACCCAGGGCCAACCGCACCAGCATATGGTCTCACAAGGGGTCTGAGGATCTCATCTCGGTACCTAACGGCAGTCAGGCTACCTCTGGCGAGCACATGGAGGGCTGTGCGGCCTCCTAAAGAAATGCCACCCCACACTATTACTGATGCACTAACAAACCAGTCATGCTGGAGGATATTCCAGGCAGCAGAACATTCTCCATGGCGTCTCCAGACCCTGTCATGTCTGTCACATGTGCTCAGTGTAAACCTGCCTTCATCTGTGAAAAGCACAGGGCACCAGTGGTGAATTTGCCAATCTTGGTGTTCTCTGGCAAATGCCAAATATCCCGCACGGTGTTGGGCTGTAAGCTCAACCTCCACCTGTGGATGTCGGGCCCTCATACCACCCTCATGGAGTCTGTTTCTGACTGTTTGAGCAGCGACATGCACATTTGTGGCCCGCTGGAGGTCATTTTGCAGGGCTCTGGCAGTGCTCCTCCTGTCTCTCCTTGCACAAAGGCGGAGCTAGCAGTCCTGATGCTGGGTTGTTGCCCTCCTATGGCCTCCTCCATGTCTCTGATAAACTGGCCTGTCTCCTGGTAGCGCCTCATGCTCTGGACACTACGCTGACAGACATGGCAAATCTTCTTGCCACAGCTCGCATTGATGTGCTATCCTGGATGAGCTGCACGACCTGAGCCACTTGTGTGGGTTGTAGACTCCGTCTCATGCTACCACTAGAGTGAAAGCACCACCAGCATTCAAAAGTGACCAAACCATCAGCCAGAAAGCAAAGGAACTGAGAAGTAGTCTGTGGTCACCACCTGCAGAACCACTCCTTTATTGGGGGTGTCTTGCTAACTGACTATGCTTTCCACCTGTTGTCTATTCCATTTGCACAACAGCATGTGAAATTGATTGTCAATCAGTGTTGCTACTTAAGTGGACAATTTGATTTCACAGAAGTGTGATTGACTTGGAGTTACATTGTGTTGTTTAAGTGTTCCCTTTATTTTTTTGAGCAGTGTATGTACCCTGACAACATTGTATATGTTATATGTAAAGACAATTCCTCTTCACTCAATGCAGCCAGGCAAGCCAAAATGCTGGACAACCATGGTTTAGAGGTTATTGATTGTGTCAGTGAACTTTGATTACTAGATACTCTCCAGATGTATTTGAGATACAATTCCTTCTATTTCCAGCACTCGTGAATCTTGGCTGTGATGCCCAGGAATTCTAAATGTTCTGTTCCCAGCACAACTGGAGGAATCTGGGTTGGGAAGGTTAAATTACAGAAAATGACAGGTTCAAATGAAAGAGAGCAGCTTTATGGACCATTTTAAGTAATGTATTATCTTCATGGAACCATCATATTGCACCAATTTGTACAAACAAGTTGTGTTTTCAGAATGGAACAAACATTCACTTAGCACAACATTTTCTTTCTTCTCTCGACTGAAAAGTGAATCATCCAACAGGTGAAAAGTCAAGAACACATTTCAAAATCTGATTCTTGAAGTAGGGAACAAGTGCCTCTCCATCAAATAAACCAAAAATAAAATTTGTATGAAGGTTTAGCAGTCATGTTGCCTCATTGACTGGATTGCAAAGCTCCACCCTGCAGCAAATGGTGAACTTAATGCTCTCTAAAAGTATTGAATTACCATTTCCACGATCATACTGGCCGGGGATAAATTGAACGTTTATCCATTTATCAAGACTACTTTTGCTTTACGTATTTCTCTTAATCTTTTCTCTCTGGTAGAAAGTGGGAGAGAGGAAGAGAACAAAGGGGTATTGTGAATTCCTCTTGTTTGGAGATAGCAAAACCATTTATAAAATGGATATCCCTACCTCTCAGTAATGACCTTCTCTTTAGTCAAATCACTGAGCTTTATTGTAATTGAGATTTGTTTCAGCTGCAATTGAAAATGCGTCTGGTTCAGTTCCAGCTTAAACCAATGCCACTTTGGTAGAGCCAGAACAAACAAAGTCTCTTTTCTACTAAAAAGCTGCAGCATGGGACCTTGCATGGAGAGGCATTACTACAGCCTTTCTACACTGGATCTGATTGTGCAGTTAACAACTCAAAATCAGAAATGCAGGAATCACCAAGTGAATGCTTGCTCCTTAGGGTAAACTATATTGTCCATGTCTTCTTTGGGAAGACAATCCACATGAAAAAGAGCACAGGTATAATAAAATAGATCTCATCATAATAAAGTAATGCTATCATTACAGCTAAAAAAAGAAGAAAGAAAGCTGCACATCCTCACCATATGAAGAATATTATGAGTACATTTTGGAGACCTTTGACCCTGGTCTGCAGGCTTGACACACATTAAAAAAAGACTGTACATCACAGAAGCGTTCACCCTTGAAGTGAAAATGCAAAGGAAAGGCCATGTCCAAATTGTGCCAACAGCTCAGTTTCAGCAGATAAGGTCAGAAGAATTTGTCAGGTCCAGATGAGGAATCAAGGTTTCCAGAGAGGATCCCACAGCTCCAAGACAAGGCACCAAATGCACAAAATACACAAGATAATCTGCGGCAGGCTATGTTTCTGCACCATGCATGGTGTCCTCAGTAGGACTTAGAGCTCCCAGCTTGCATCTAAGCATATCAAATTCAGCTCTCATAATGAAAGCCAGGCTACATAGGAACAATAGTTTACCCCAAATCCTGCCTGCCTAAGGGTCTTCCCCAGGCAATGGAGCAATGTGTTTTCTGGGTTTCCATGTGGCAGCTGTGGTTATTCCTGTTGTTCAAATAGCCATGACTCTGTTTTCAGTCTCCAAAATTAAGACAGGGACAGTAGGAGTGACTGTACCCCCACTACTGACGCCCAATGTTATGATACGTACAGAATAACCCTTGAGTAACAAGGATATGCACATAGAAACATTATCAGAGTAGTTATGAATAATTATTCAGCCACACACAGATACACTAAATTGAGTTAGTTTACTTTAAGGAATAGCACAGTGCAATAAACAGTCCAGATCATGTACATTTAACAGTCCAAAGATTATCCAATTACAAAGTCTTCTTACATGTTGCCTTTGTCATTTACAGTAAACAAAGATATCAAAGTATAAGCACAGCATAAATACAACAGAGAACCTTAGATAGCAGCAGAAGGTCAGAGAGAGCAAGCTATGATCTTTAGCTCCCTCTTATAGTAATTTGCAATATAATCAACCAATCAGAATATAGTATAAATCAATACAGTGATTTTGTCTTAAAGCTACAAACATACATTGTTGGTTTATATATTGCCAACCCAACTAATTGGTGTATAGATTCCTAACACCCACCTCTGGTTTTCCAGTGTGAAATTGAGATGGTCACTTTCTTCCTCTGAAAATGATAGATATGCCCACAACACAACATTTCTGTGGAATGACCTCTGTGAACCATCTCTGGAGAAAACCACCTCCGCTCTGCTACTAACAGTTTGGTTGATCAGGGGTCCCCAAACTTGGCATAATTGTGGACTTCAACTCCCAGAATTCCTCAGCCAGCAAAGCTTTGCTTGCTGAGGAATTCTGGGAGTTGAAGTCCACAAGTCTTAAAGTTGCCAAGTTTGGAGACCTCTGCTCTAGATCCAGTCTGTTCCAGTGCCAAATTGGAGAGCTTGAGGCAAGTAGAGAATGCTGCCCCCTCTTCAGTAGGATCAGAAGGGACAATAAAGGTGGCACCAAGGGCCAACATTGCCCCATCAAAGAGTTGTAGACCCTACGCAGGAGCCTCATAGCACTGGCTCAGGTATCAGCTCTGGGTATGGTCTCCACTGAGAAGGGATAAACTAGCTATTGGTTCCCTTGCCTTCCTCATCTAATTGGCACTCCTTAGTGTACACAGCATGGCTTCCATCTGCTAATGGGGGTCTATAGTCCTGAAACAGCAGGTCTCAGTCATGCTTGCTGTTTCCCCACTCTTTCAAAAGTGCCTGGACATCTGGACAATATTAAATATAGACAAATTTCCCAGGCTCGATTTTTTTTTTTTTTGCATCCTTGAGGCTCTTTCTGATTGGTACCAAAGCTGCACAATCAAGTATGTTTTTTTAATATGTTATAAAATTCATAAGCACTCAAGCTGGATAGGAACTGCACATTCCTCTTCCTTTCTCTTCTTGTTATTATTTTCACTTCCTTATTGCTATTTAGTTCAACCAATTTTTTTTTTCAAAAAAAGAACACAGTTCATCCCAAAAAGATTAGCCTGGTTTTCAGTTTAATTTTGCTTTCATTTCCTATATCTCAGACATCAAATTTGGTGGAAGCCTGGCTCCTCTTGAGAATAAGTTGACATGATTTTGAGCTTAGCTTTCAATTTCCCCACCCCACCCCACCCGCTCCCTGCTTCCAGTGTATTTGAGTAGCTGGAGTAATGGCTTTATACAAAGCCTGTAGTGATTGTGGTTGTGTGCCACACCTGCAGTACTTATTCATATGGTTATTTTACAATTCATTGTGTACAACCACAAAAGTGAATTTAGCAAACTTTGTTTATGCTAGGCATGACTGCACATATTCTGCAAACAAAGTGGTTGCTTTTATCAAATCTGAGATAGCTTTCCTTAATCTAGTGACCTCTAGATGGGTTGGACTTTCTCTTCCATAATCCTCCGGTCCACCAGGGCTGATCTAAGAATTGCCTTTTAAGTGCTTGCAGTTTGAACAAACATTGACCCATTTCTGACATGCAGCTACTGAGGCTTACAGGCTAAGGAAGGCTTACAGGGCAGAAAGCTAGCTTCCAAGACGACTTATCTCACAAGCTAGCTTTTTAGTCTCAAGCTCTGCTCTCCTCTTAGTGTTTCAATTCACAGGGCAGGCCCGGGGCTCTCTTGATTTGGATCGGAAGTTCGGGACTCCACTGAAGTGGGAACATCTGTGTGTGCAAAAAAGGCTGAAACCCTGATTTGGGAGGAATTTCTTTGAAGCTTGCTATTTACTCTTCCCAGCTGCTAATGGCATCTCACCTGGCTTGTCCCTTAAGATCACTTGCAGTGCTGCTTTTAGAAAAGAGAAGCCCTATGAATTCATAATTGGTTGGTGAATGAGAGTGCGCTCTCTGATATATCCCCATGGTTATTCTCCTGGCCGTCCATATATCTTGCTGTGGAAAGCAGTGAAATGCCTTGCTGGAAAATAGATGCTGGGCTCTTGTTTCATCTCCCTCCCTGCCCTGTTCTGTTTCCATGAGCATATTGCTTCTCTCTCTCCCTCTTTGTCTGGCATCATTTGCTGAGAATGATTCTCTTGCTCTTCCCCCTCCCTTCCCTCCCTCCCTCTTCAAGCCCTGAGGATGTCCAATTGCCAGAGACAAGACTACATCTGGTAATAACTCAGACACACCCACCTTGTCCCTGTCCAGGGGACAACAGGGACCTGGGTTTCCTTGCCACAACTCATTGAGTGGTCACTCAATCTGAAGTTAGTTACAACCACAGCTGAGGCCTGAAACAGCTGTTGAGAGGGGGATTAGCGGGATTAGGCAGCAGGAAAGCAAAAGGTAAATGTCTTAAATGGTTCTGATCTTAAAGACATAAGGTCTTTAAGATCATTTGCTAGCATCAAATGGAAAGATATTTCAAGAGCACAGTGCATCAAATATTAGTTCCAGCAGCACAGAAGGAAGAAGCAGAAGTCTTAGATCCTCATTCGAGGGGTGACAACAAGAAGTTGGATGGCCCATGACAGGTACAGTAGAAACTAGGGCCCTCAACCTGGAATTGTGGTGTTGAACTCTCCTATCTCTTATCTAATATATTTTCATGTCTGAGATCAGGCATGTGATTCTCTGATCCCAAAACCTTTGCGGTCCAAAACAGAAATCCTTCCAGCTCCAGCAAAAGGGGGGAAGTTTTGGTCACCTTCCCCTCAACTCCCTCATATATCCATGTTATGTATTGAATGTATATAGTTGTATTATCCTTCCTAAAGTGAAACTAACCTTTACATGACCCTAACTGTTTACCAGAGGTGGTATTCGGCAGGTTTTGACCAGTTCTGGAGAACCGGTAGCAAATCCCACCTCTGACTGGAGATTTTACAGTATGCTTCCCCTGCCACGCCCACCAAGCCACACTCACAGAGCCAGTAGTAAAAAAAAAAAATTGAATCCCTACCACTGCTGTTAAGCTTCCTAACTAACCTTTAGATCTCTCTTACTATTAGCTCCAACTGTTTTGGAGGGAAACTGAACATTTACACTTGGGTGGGGTTTTCAAGCATTATGATTGGTTAAGACCCCGTTGGCCCAGAGTATAAATTACAGGCATTTGCCTGCAGTTCCTCAGTTCCAGTTTTGAGTCAATAAACACTGTTGCAGCTATGCTGGTCTGGTTCTTGCCTACTGAAGTCCACTGTACAGTAATCCACATGCATGCACAGGCCCGCACTGGAATTCCTTTTTGCCCTGAAACAATGCCTGCTTCTTGTTAGTCCTTTCTTACAGCCTACCCAGAGAGAAGGAAGTGGAAGAAGACATGGCTCTCTATAGAGTCTGGATATTGGAGAGCCACTCACTGCAAGAGATGTAAGAGGTGGTTTGTGTGGTTGTATGGAGAGAGAGAGCATCTGCTGGATCACACTTCAAGACACCCAAAAGCCCTATAATAACCAGTAGCCTTTTTTCTCACCTCAACCATATTGCTTCAAGAAGCCTGTATACAACAGTCCAGGAATTATTCAGTTGCTGACAGCAAGACACAACTTGGTGCTTACAACAGAAACTCAGAGCTCCTGTCAACCCCATTGGACTCAACAGGACCATATAAATAGAAATAAATTTCAATGATCCCAGCAGCAAGAATACTGCGCCCAAAGCTCAGCTGCAAGCTTTGATTTCACAAAGGCCTGCTGGCCTTGTCCACCCCCCACCCTATCATCCCCACACCACTGCAGCTGCATAGGAATAAACTGCTGCCTTGATGAGATTTAGGCTACCAGGAGGGTTAAGCATCAAATCCAGGAAGATTCCTGGTGGTTGGGAGGAGTCTCTTTGGCAGGAGCAGCTGGCCTGATTCTGATGGTGGAAATGGATCAGTTGCATTGAGGAGGGAGCTGGAATGAGTGAGCAAGCCAGAGCGAATGAGAGGCAACGGGCTGGCAGATGGAGCAATGGAAGCAGAGAGGTTGGTGGGGAGGAATCGGAATTCATGAGCCACTATTGACAGATAAAGTTGGAAAGACTCATGTGAATTTTGCCACCAGATTGTACATATAAGCTTTCGAGATGTATCAATAATGCACATATTAAAGGAGCTGTTCTGACCTTCCCCAACAGCACGAAGCTGACTCCTCGTCCCAATAAACCTTTTTATTGAGTTTACAGTGAATTCTTCTTCAGCAAAGTCCTGGCCAACAGTCTTTAAAGATAATCGGGCCTGGAGAGCTGCCACGCCGATATTCTTCAGACACCACACTGCATCAAATGATACTTGGCAAGAAAGCAGGAACAGATCTTCACCCAAATGAACTAATTGCTTCCTGAAAACCCCCACTCTCCTTTCGCTCCTCTTTGATTCCCTATGGGAGGTTCACCTGTGGCTTTACTCCCAAGTTGACCCTTGTTCCTTAGCTGTTCCCTTCTTCTGGCAACTCTGTGCATGAGCACACTGGGAACAGACTCCAGTTGTTCTTCTGCCTCACTAATGTCTGACTCTGAAGGCAGCTGATAACTGTCAGACAGCCTGGCCCCATCTCTGCCTCCGATGAAGAGGACTGGTCAAGGCCTTCCCCAGACTCCAGTACTGGCCCTGTTCCTCCACAACCTCCTCACTATCTGAATCTGCTGTCAGCTCCACTGGCTGCTGGCGGGCCACAATAGGAGTAAGCATGAGGCTCCAGGAAGTAAAGCCACCCTTTGTATTTTTGAACACTAAAATGGCATCTGTTCTCTGGCTAACAGGCACAGACACATCCTCTCCTGATGGTGGAAATACAGGTAGCCCTTAACTTACAAACACAAGTGAACCCAAAATTTCTGTTGTTAAGTGAGGCAGTTTGCCCCATTGTGTGGTCTTTCTCACCACAGTTGTTTAGTGAATCTGGCTTGCCCATTGACTTTGGTTGTCAGAGGATTGCAAAGGGGGATCACATAACCCTGGGAGACCACAACCCTAAATGAGTCAGTTGCCAATGTCTGAATTTTGATCATGTAACCATGGGGATCACAGGTGGTATTCAGCAGGTTCTGACCAGTTCTGGAGAACCAGTTTTTTGAGCAGTTCGGAGAACCAGCAAATTCCACCTCTGACTGGCCTTGCCCCCATCTGTTCTCTGCCTCCCAAGTTTCAGCTGATCTGCTGGCTGGGTCTTCTTTTGTGGCCCTGCGCAGGAGAATGGAGCTGGAAAGCAGGTTAGTGGGGTGGGGAGGGAATGGAGATTTTACAGTAACCTTCCCCTGCCACGCCTACCAAGCCATGGCCACTAAGCCATGGCCACAGAACTGGTAGTAAAACATTTTGAATTCCCCCACGGATGGGGATGCTACAACAGTCCTGTGAAAAACTGTCATAAGTCACTTTTTTCTGTGCCGTTGTACCTTTGAACAGTCACTAAATGAACTTTTGTCAAGGACTACCAGTATAGCATGCATTTGAGCCCAATATTGCCGCTTAGCAAAAGGCCCACTGAACTGCATAGAGGAAAGGAAGTGGTGACTAGTGAGTTTTAAACTGGTTTGAGGAAAATATTATCAGGAAAAAGCCCACAGATGGACATGAGTTCAAGCAACCTTCTTTCAGCTAGTGACATTCCTATTACAGGAGAACTGTGAGGTCAGCCAAAGTTCTAGATTTCCTCAAAACCCCAAAAGGCTTCTGTTCTGTCTTTTAATCGCTGACTGAATATAAAGACAGACAGACAAACGTCCATACAAAGTTTCTTTATTGGATCATCAGGCATTCCCAAGCTGTAACTCATGGTTATGTTGAGATTCATCTAAAGTCCAACTCTTTGCACAGCTGACTTCATAGTGTAAAATTATAGTAATCTTTCATCCCATAATGATGGAGCAGAGAGGGTGAAACACCAGCACGATGCTGGGGTTCGAGCAAGAGTAAAAGAAATTCTCCCAACAAAGCAAGGGTCAATTCAGTGACCAATCAGGATTACAGATGTGACCACATGGCATGAACTACATTTCCCATGATGCGTTAACTACATTTCACAAGAGGCATTCCCTTAAGGGGATAGCTCCCAATTCTAACTTAACTATCTCAATTCCCAATTAACTATAAACTGTCTGGACAGGACAACTTCTGCTCTAACAGGAATAGCCATGATGCAGGGCTATTGTACAGGTCTTACAATGAAAACTGCCAATTATGGCAAAAAGGTATCATGGTCAAGATTGGAGATACTGAATGTTAAGATATGCACATAGCACAAGATCCAGTAACTTCAGAAAAGCCTCTGCACAGACTGAATTAAGTCATTTCTCAACAGAAATTCTAGGATGTAGAGCAAGATTTTTTCCCAACTCTGTCCTGATTTACCGAAAAATGGCAGCAAAACTGATTTTTTTTTCCTCTTGGTTTCCTTTTGTACATTTCAAAAAATAAAAGTCTTTAATCCAGTTCTGCAGCATTGTGGGGGGGAGAGGGCAGCAGATCCTGATGGAAAAAAATTCTTGCTTCGTTTCAGATTCTTTGGGTTCAAATGAGCAAGCTGTTACACAGTAAGCCCAAGGAAAGCTTCTCACTCCATAGAGATTCAGCCTGAAATTGGCTTCCTGAATCATGTCGCTGTGATGGGCAGTCACAGGGACAGTATTGCATGTTTGTTCCTTGCAAATGAGCAAAAACAGCAAAGCCTAGATTGGCAAAGGTGAGTTTATCTTGGCCTAACTTGTAAAATGCTTTAGATCAGCGGTCGCCAATCGGTGGGCTGCAGCCCACTTGGTGGGCCTTGAGAAAATTTTGGTGGGCCACAGAGAAATCTCACCCCCAGAGCACCTCCCCCAAGCAATTAATCCAGGCTGCACAAAAACACAAGGCTGCGCCACCCATATCGCCCGCGGGGACCTCCCCCCGCCCATTCCTTAAGGCCATGTCACACTGCCCAATGGATGCAAAAAGGACACAATGGACGAGCAAAATGTTCCATCCGTTGTTAAGCCCATGTCACACTGCACCAACGGATGCAAAGAGGATGTAAAACGGACAAAAAAGCTTGCCATCCGTTGGTTAATGCGATGTACTCACTGCCTCCGTTTTGCTTCCTCTCTATCTGTCCAGCATCCGTTTATTGATGTTTCATCCGCTCAGAAAGTTTTGGGCTGCCTAAAACTTTTGCACGGAAAATGTATCCAATGCATCCGTTCTGCATCCTTTAGGCATACGGGGGACATCCGTTCTGCATCGATTACGCATCTGCTATATCCGCTAGGCATCTGCTGTGCATCCGCACAACTCAAATCCGTTCCAGCGGTAAACGGACGCAGGGAGGAAGCAGAACGGACGCGAAGCGTTAGTAGCACTCATGGAGAAAGGATGAAAGCGGATGCAGCTCATCCGCTCTGCATCCGCTCTGCATCCGCTCTGCATCCGCTCTGCATCCTCTACGCATCCGCTCTGCATCCTCTACGCATCCTCTACGCATCTGCTCTGCATCCGCTCTGCATCCTCTACGCATCCGCTCTGCATCCTCTACGCATCCTCTACGCATCCTCTATACATCCACTCTGCGTCCTCTATACATCCGCTCTGCGTCCTCCCCACGTCCGTTCCTTTCCGTGTTATCCGCTCTGCTTATGCAAATTTTTGCCCCTTTTGAGAGCGGATAACAACAGATGGAACATTTTGCTCGTCCGTTGTGTCCTTTTTGCATCCATTGGGCAGTGTGACATGGACTTTATCCGCTCTCAAAAGGGGCAAAAATTTGCATAAGCAGAGCAGATAACACAGAAAGGAACGGACGTGGGGAGGACACAGAGCGGATGTATAGAGGATGCATAATGGATGTGTAGAGGATGCGTAGAGGATGCGTAGAGGATGCAGAGCGGATGCGTAGAGGATGCAGAGCGGATGTGTAGAGGATGCAGAGCGGATGCAGAGCGGATGCAGAGCAGATGAGCTGCATCCGCTTTCATCCTTTCTCCATCCATGCTACTAATGCTGCACGTCCGTTCTGCTTCCTCCCTGCGTCCGTTTACCGCTGGAATGGATTTGAGTTGTGCGGATGCACAGCGGATGCCTAGCGGATATAGCAGATGCATAATGGATGCAGAACGGATGTCCCCCGTATGCCTAGAGGATGCAGAATGGATGCATTGGATACATTTTCCGCTCAAAAGTTTTGGGCAGCTCAAAACTTTCTGAGCGGATGAAATGTCAATAAACGGATGCTGGACGGATAGAGAGGAAGCAAAACGGAGGCAGTGAGTACATCGCGTTAACCAACGGATAGCAAACTTTTTTGTCCATTTTACATCCTCTTTGCATCCATTGGTGCAGTGTGACATGGGCTTTACCCAGCAAACTTGCCTGCTAAATTACTATTTTTCCGACCATCAGTTGTTCTGCTATGCTGGGAGATTTAGATTAGCTGGGAAATAGGAAATGGTTTCTTGCTTTCTAGCTGGTCTTTAGAGCTTTTGCTCTGCTTTTAAGCACAGCCGAACCTCCCTTAGGACTAAAGGTTCTATTATTCCGTGTAGACTCACAGCAAGCAAATTTTATGTGACAGACTGAGCTAGCTGATGGCAGATAGATAGACCTCTGAATGAATCTGTGATTCTGTGAGCAACTCAGTCTGACTGACTGCTTTGCCTGATTTTGGGTACAAGTTGCTCTTTTTTTATAAAAAAAATTCAATATTTATATAAATATTTATAATATTTACATACAAGCCATACCCAGCCAGTCACATGACCACCAAGCCACACCCATAAATTAGACCATGCCCACAGAACCAGTTAGTGGTCCCTGGGATTTAAAATTATGAGTTTAGTGGTCCCTGAGGTCCAAAAGGTTGACGACCCCTGCTTTAGATGGCCTGGAATAGACCCTCTCTATAAGGGTAAAGAAGAACCCATTGGTGGGGTCTGCTTTGGAAGACTGGTGGATTTCTGAATGCTTGGATGGATTTACCAGCTGGTGTGCTTTCTGTCCTGTTCAGGCCTTTGACATAAATTGGATGAGAAGATGTAAAGGGTGTTTGTCCCTCAATGGACTCCTCAGTGCCTTGGAATCAGAATGGTCCTTGGTTCTTCTGGTGATGAAATAGGCAGTGGTTTCCAATAGTCTTCAACTTATGACCACAATGAAGCCTAAAATTGATGTTGCAAAGTGAGAAATGTAGGTGGCTGAGTTTTGCCTCTTTTTGCCATTTTTCTTGGCACTTTTGTTAAGTGAATCCAGGGGTGGGCTGCTGGGGGTTCGCAGGGGTTTGGGAGAGCCCCTAGCTAAGATTCTGTGCAATTCAGAGAACCCCCAAATCCCACAACTGGCTGGCCCTGCCCACCCCGCCCTGCCCCTCCCAGGAGTCCCCATGCAGCCTGTTTTGGATGCAGGTAAGTGCAGGGTGCACACAGAGGCTGCGGGAGGGGTGAAAATGAGCCTCCCGGAAGTTTGGGAAGGCCAGAAATGGGCCCGTTTCCAGCTTCCAGTGCCTCTGGAGCCCAGGGAGGCCATTTTTGCCCTCCTGGAGGCTCAATTAAAGCCTCTGAAGTCCAGGGAGGGCAAAAATGCCCCCCCCCCACCATGGTGCAGGAGGCCAAGTAGACCACGCCCACCATGGCCATACCCACCCAGCAACTGGGCAGAGAACTGGGTTGCTAAAATTTTTGAAGCCCACCCCTGAGTGAATCACTACAGCTGTTAAATTAGTAACAAGGATGTTAAATGAGCCTGGCTTCCCCACTGACTTTGCTTGCCAGAAGGTCACAAAAGATCATCACAGGGACACTGCAACAGTCATAAATGTGAACCAGTTGTCAAGCATCCAAATATAAATCACATGACCATGGGCATGCTGCTACAGTCATGTGTGAAAAATGGTCGTGTTGGAAGAATTATCCTTCTGGGTTCAGTTCCAAGTGGGGGAAAAGACACTGGAAACATGGAGGCTGTTTGGAAAGATGGTTTAATGGTGGACAGGACCACATGGCTTGGAGCTCCAGAGTGAAAAGGACGATCACATGCTTCAAGGTGAAGGAAAAGAGAAGGAAGGGCTGTGATGCTGAGAGTGCCCTCTGTTGGGATTTGAATTGGAGCTTGTATTCTGATTGGTTGTCAGACTCCCATAGGGCCTTGCAGGGGCAACTCTGCAGGCTGTCCTGAGTTCCAGGCCTGGTTGAGCCTGGCTGGATGATGATGCACTGAAAAGGGCTCTGGGCAATTGCTATAGCTTTACCTGGAGATCTTTGCTATGTAAAGTATTTTGGCCCAGGCCTTAACGGCCCACCCATTAACAAAAATGGAGTTGAGCTTCTGCTTCTGAGGTGAGTTTCTGCTCTTGAGTTTCTCTACTCTTTTGAGGGGAAATATTCTGCCTTTTTAATATTTCCTAGGATATTTCAATTTTCTAGGAGAGGGGTGGGTGCAAACTTCCTACAATCGTAAGTCACTTTTTTAGTGCCATTGTAAGTTCAAACAATCACTAAGTGAACTGTGGTAAGTCGAAAACTACCTGTATCCTTGTGAGCAGTTATAACATTATTACATATTTAACCTCTATGAAGTTATGTAGTACTCTTCTTTCTATATTCCATCCTATCTAATCATCAAAGTCATAAATTAGAACTTCATTTTTTTCCAATTTTACACAAAAAGTCCCTAAGAGATTTCCTGTCCCCAATAAATTCAGATAGCATTTTTTCTCTAATTAAAAAAAAAGTTAGTTTACCCATTTCAGCAAGATCTGTCCATTTCACCAACCATTCCTCCAATGGTGGGTAGTGTTGAAACCTTCTATCTCTCTGCATATAATCACCTCACCGCAGTAATCATATATTGAAATAATCTTCCATGGCTGTTTTTCTAACTGCTTATCCATTAGTCCCAAAAAGAAAAGTTCTGGCTTCAACTGAATATTAATCTTTAAAATCCTCTGAATCCAAGTATGCAATTGAATCCGTTTTTTTTTAATAGCTTTTTTACATGTCTAAAGCTGAACATCACTGAGGGGGGATAATGAAGATTTATTTTCACTCCTTTTACTGCAGCTTTCTGGTATCATCCAGTAAAAATGGTTTGGGCCAATAAAAAGACTTCTGGTCAGTCATCTAATATCTGGAGGATATCATTGCACAAACAGTTCAGAATGTACTGATTTGTACATAAATTGTGTCATTTATGTGATCATGCCCTGATGTCCTGGTATTGCTGGTCCCTTTGCCAGAGACATCTGGAAAACTTTGTTGCTTTTATCTGAACAACAAAAGCAGCACACTGGCATCAGACGGCAAGCTCTTCCGCTTTCGGCCGTATGTGCAACACTGCATGCCCCATAGATTAGGGTTGGCACTCATGTCATGATGACGTTTTCATCAGCCTGACCGTTTTGCGCCCCTCCCACCCCAAGGGAAACTCATGAGTGCAACGTGAGGTTGGTGTAACTCCTGAACAGAAAAGCCCCTGGGATAGCTGGACAGTCAGTTAAAACCAGCGAATATTAACTTATCTCTATTTATTTTAATAAGTGAAAGAGAAAAGGATACTATATACAGGTGAACAGAAAAAGGCATATATTTATATTTATATTTATAAACGTGTATTTGTACATATACAAATACATAGATATTTACACACAGGCATTTCATTTTCAAAAACAGGAATAAAATAAAGGCTCTTGCTTATTCAAAGCAGTATTCTTTGGGGTTCTAGAACTCGCTTTAGATTTGATCTCAAGATCTTTTTCTTGTCCTAGCCTTTTCTTTATTTCAAAAACTGCTTAAGGGCTCCAAGCCCCACTTCTCCAAAAGAGATTTTTATTTCCAAAATTGCATGGCTCTGGGAAGCCCAGACACAAATCCAAGCAAAAAACACAACAACAAAAAAACATTTAGGTCCTCATTCAGTGTTGCACATCAGGAGACAGAGAAAAAAAACTGTAATTGAAAGTCTTGTACTTTGCTATCCTCCAGTGAGTTTTGTGACATAAAGAAGCATACAGATACCATCCAATGTAAGACAAAAATGGGAATTTAAAAGTTTAAAGTGCTTCCACATACTGATGACCTCTGGACCAATTCACAGTGTATGCAGAATTATTTTTTTCAGAGAGATGTTTTTAATTGCAGTAGGTTGGTGTAGCGTGGAAGAAGGATTCGCAGGTAAACAGATACCTGACAGGGGCCGCGACGTGAACGCTCCTTCTATGGCCTTTTCCAGCATGTTCCTCCACCAAAAAGACTAAAATCCAGGAAGAGTTTTCTACACTCAGTACAACCCCTGGATGGCAATCCCCAGAGCTGCAGGATAGAAGCCTGGTCAAAACATCTACAGGAGAAACCCCATAACCTCTTTTTTGAGCCAAAGGAATCCCTCCCAACAGGTGCCAGTGAGCCATGGCAAAATTGGCGCTGCCTGAATCGCCTTAGAACTGGAGTTGGGAGGTGCAAAGCCCTGATGCAGAAATGGGGATACAACCATGATGGATCCACAGAATGCGACTGCGGGGAGGCTCCCCAGACAATGGAACACCTATTAAACTGCACCCTGCTACCACAACCCTGTACATCACATGATCTCCACGATTACACCCCATGTGCCAGAGCCTGTGTTCTACAGTGGCTGGGAAAAGTGTAGCGACACGAGAGAAAAAAAAAAAAAATTGCAGTACAATTTGCTATGAATAACAGTTTTGGCAAACTGGTAGTCCCATCTTTCCAGGCAGCAAAATCACTAAGAAAACTGAAAGAATCCAATCACTTTACCCATTGCATACCAGAATAGAAAATGCAGCATCAGCCCAATGATCTCTTGTGCATTATTTGGCCATGTGTGTTAATTTGCAGTTGGCACCCTCATTCATAATTCGGATATATTTCTTGATTTGGACTTCGGGGAAGATTACATCAATAGTCTATAAAAGTGTAGCTTTAACAATGTGGCTTTGTAGAAATTAGCCCTTTGGAGACCCATGTGTAGTGCGGAGGAGAGGGGATTTATCAAAAGATTTACATTGCAAAATGTACAGCACATTATCAAAATTATACCCTTTTTCATGGTCCTGGGAAATCTGCTCTTGCAAAATAATTGACGCCTATCATGGCAGCTTCACAAGCCACATGAATTTTCTAAAGCAATGGTAAATTGGCCCCATGATGAATGGAAAGCCCTTGGCAGCTTGCAATGGAATTGATTATGGAGTTATTTATGTATCTATTTTGAAATCTATCTTGGATTGATTAGCTGGAAGGACAGAGAATGATACTGAATCATGTTCTCTGCATACAGCCGCTAAACCTGCAAACATAGACCAGCATGAGAGCTGAGGCAGTGAAGGTATCTACTTTTATGAATGGAGGTGGAAATTCTAGTAGTGTGGAAGTGCCTGGAGAGGCCATCTGTTTTGATTGGGGTCTTAATCCCAGGTGTACAATTGTCATTGTGAACAAGTCTCCTTGTCTAGTATGGGAGAAACATTAAGGGTTTTAATTTCAAAACTGCTGCAGAATAAGATGAAATTGGAAGGATCATTGGATAATTGTAAATAATATTGACTTGCTTAATAAAAATGAGTGCAAATGTTTTAGAAACAGGTTTTAACAGAAATTTAAATTTTTGTTTTGCTTTAGAATACTGCCTTTGTTGATTTTGGACAAAATTAGATGGCATCATTGCTGCCTTACCCTGAGGATATAAGTTTTACTCACTTTACCTACTGTGTATTTTTACATTGAAGAGTTTTAGTGAAGCTGGGGCAGAAAAACAAAAAACAAAGACTCATTAATCTCCCCACTGCGTAGGGAGCAATGTGGTTGAACTTCAGCAAGGAAACAATATTTTCCCCTGTATGCTTTCTTGATTTAAATCATCTACTGTAGAGTACACACAGCTTCTATTTGTCGGACAGCTAAACAGTAATATAATACCATAAGCAGTGCCTTGCTGGATCAGATCCCTGGTCCACCTGGTCCAGCAGACCATAGCAGCCAACCAACTGCATAACGAAGCCTATTAGTCTCCCAGCAGATGGCCTTCAGAGGCAATCATGCTGCCATCAAGACTAATGGCCATTAATCCCCATGACTTCTGTTAATTGATTCAATCTTTTTTTGAAGCAGTTAAGCGGGTAGCCTGTGCCACAAGTTCCATCGTTTAATCCAAAGTGGTGTAATTTTTTCCCTCTATTGTCCTGATTCTTTCCAGATTCTATTTCAATAGGGTGCTCTAATATTCTGAGAAGGGGGAAATGATTTTTCTTTGTCCTCTTTATCAACCCCGTGCATGTGATTCCTTCTTGCTGATCTCAGAAGCTCCCAGTGGTGAACTTTCATTCCTAGAACTTTTAGTCAAGACCTTGCTGACTGGAGAATGATGACCTAGAGAAAGAAGTGATACCCACTGACTATTTGTCCTGTTTGTAAACTTTATACCGGTGCATAAATATTTCATAGGTGAAAGTGACCACAACAAATTGAATACCCAGTAACCATACCTCTAAAATCATATTCTAAGGACATAATAACCACACTGGTTGACTGTGAAGTCACTTTAAAATAGAATGGCACTAAGCTGAAAGAGCCATCCTGGCTAAAAATTGTTGAAAAATTACGAATAGTCAATAATGTTGACTCAATAGGCATAGGATTATCAATGGAAAAAAAAAGAAAATCTTCCATGTTTAAGCAAATATATAGATATCTTTCATACTGTTCTGCTTATTACTCTCTGGATGGGTGTAAAGCAGACAGAGCAACTCCACAAAGTATCCATACAAAGTCTTTTTTATTGGTTCATCAGGCATCCTTGTCAATTCACATTTATGATGAGGTTCTTCTTAATGTCCAATCCTCTGCATATCTGCATTATGTGTAGAAAGATAATAAACTCTCATCCCCATGATGTTTGAAGTGGCTGCATGGTAAAGGATTCAGGCAAGTCAATTGACCCAACAAGGGTCAGTTTAGTGACCAATCAGGATTACAGATGTGACATGACATGGACTACATTTCCCAGGATACCTTAACTACATTTACTATGATTCATTCCCTTAAGGGGACAGCTCTCAATTCCTAACTAACTATCCCAAATCCCATTAACTCTAAACTGTCTGGACAGCATACATACCTTTGGGTATCTCCCAATAACTTATCTGATTGATTCTTAATAGATGTACAATCAGCAGTACATATTATGAGAAATATACCTGGAACATTAAACACAAAACTGAAAGCAGAAGTAGACTGAATGGAAATAAGGATCATTTATTGTACCAGAGAACCAAATGAATGAGTTCCTTCCATGAATGGACTATAATTCAAAAAAATTGCCTTGATGCTGAGAATTTGCCTTGATGCTCCAAAACTAAACAAGACAGCCTTATCACATCCCAACCAAAGTGGAATCCTTAGTAGAAGTGGCAAATGCAAAGGGACCTTCCAAACTCATTACTTCGACTATGTTTTGACTTACATCACTGGATGTAGTCAACATAGGCCTGTATATTTTTAGCGTGTCATATAGGACAATACAACTTGAAACACATGACTTTCAGGTTATGTTCTCTTTCTAAAATATTTCATTGCATCATGCAACAACTTTTGGAAGGCCTTCCAGGAACTGTGTAGTGCTCAAGAATGACATACTAGCATGGGGTACCACAGAAGAAGAACATGATTAAATGTGATACTAGAAAAAGCCAGGTCCTCAAATATTAAATGGAACAAAAGCAAATGTTTTAAAATTCAAGAAAAACAGCCTCTGGGAGAAATACTAATGAAAGATGGCATTGAACAGACCATGCCAAAGGAAAAGCAAATGTAAACATGCCAGAACCAAGGTTCTGAGTACCAGGGGACTGGTAAATTATGTCTTGAAATGCATGCACAGTCTCACTGCCCACACCACAAATTTGAGGGCATTACTTCACAAAGATGCCTCCTGGCATTAGGCTTCAGCACATGACCAGAACCTAAGTTATCTCAACAATACTCTAAGCCCAGCGTCCCTTATGCAATTTTGTGATCCTTCTACAAGAAGTAAAAGGTTCACTGATGCTACTAGATAGCTTACAGAGAGTGAACATGTGCTCAAACAGCCAAACACAATAATTGAACAGTACTTAATGGAGCATGGGTGCATTGGTTTAATTAGAAAGAAGGGGATGTAAAGAAATCTGTATTTAGCAAAAGATGAACCTTTTCATATTATAGGGAGAAAAAGAATGTTCTTTGCAATGTATTAAATTCCTGTTAGTTCCAGGTCAGAGATAATTCTGAGCTGATCTTAGTAAATACAAACAGTTTAACTCTCGTGTTATTATCTCCTCATAACAAGCACCCATTGTCATTTAAACACAAGAATGTGGTCAATAGTTAGGAAATTAGTTTTGTATTCATGCCATCTAAAATTTATCCTTCCCCCCTCCAAAAAAACCATTTCATTCTTGCTGCTGTGGTAAACTAATTTCCTACCACCATGCATGTTCCTGAGGGGTTTCACAGCTCTCATCATGGTAACGTAAGTGGTGCAACTCATATGTGGTTTGTCTAATTTCCAACTAATGGAAATGGGAGATGTAATCCCACTCAATTTCCCAACAACCTGGAGAAAATTAAGCTGGAAGGATGCTCTGGAAACAAAAGCTACTTGGTACTGTAGCTTTACTTCTTTGCAATCAATGAGAGTGGGGCACAAACTTTAAAGAATAAGTTTAATCCCCTACTATCTCTCATGGTAAGATTGGCCCCAACCCAATTGGTCTTCCTGAGGGCCCTCAAAATTTGATTTTGCTATCAGGCAAAGCAGGGGATCTTATAGATTTGTGGAACCTATTCAATTGTTGCATAATATCTATATTTAGAAGGTGGTCTGCTTTGTCTTTTTGTTATAGTAATACTTTTGAACTGTTTTTATTATATATTTCAATAGCTTTGTTCTATTTTTGTTGATTGTTTAGTTTTATGTTTTAATTTTGTGTACTGCTCAGAGTCATAAGCAAGAGAACGGGGCTATATAAATTCAATGAATAAATAAATAGCATCTGGTGTTATAAATCTACGTTGTTCCATAGTGATAATTGAGTTTTCAGAAGTTTGAGAGGAAGGGACTAATATTAAAGTTCCTTTATATCTGTGTTTAGTAAACAACCTGTTCAGCTTAAATGCTGGTGATACACATGCAATTTTTTTTAAACTATATTTTGAACCAGAGAAAAGCTTCTGGAGAAATGGTCCACTACTATTATGGAGGTTGATTCTTCCATTATGGGAGAGATGAAGTCCATATTAGGAAATGCCTGTGGTTTATAAGATCTCTTCCTCCTCTCCTTTTCCAAGTCTAGATCCAGAGTCCAAGTCCAGAGTAGTGATGATTGTGAATTTTTAGAAGCAGCTTCATGAGACAACCCAGGAGTGTTTTCATCCTGAAACCCAACTCATCCATCAGACTGCTTAGGGAGCAGGCCTCATCGTGTGACAGTAGCAGATGGTAAATAAGGCATTCCTACACTTTCCACATGGCACTAAAGCTGCCCTGCTGGACAAGCAGCCAGTGAGATTCGCAGAGCTTGATGTTTTCAAGTGGTTCCTCTCTTATTGTTCCACTTTCCTCCCAAAGCTCCTTTTTGCTGTAATTTTAACCAAGTACTGAAACGTGACATCATAGCATTGCAGTGACCCACTTTTCAGCCAGTCAGCAAGAGCTGAGGTTGCAATGGGTAGTCCCTGGGATCCAGGAGAACTTTTCACACATGCCCTAAACATCAGCTCTCCGTTCCCCTTGCACGCTATACATACAGCTTTGCTGGCACACAGTAGAGTAATAAAGATCAACAAACTTATATATGTTGCCTAGCAAAGACCTACGGAATAGAATGCAGTTGGAAAAGCAGGAGACAATTGCCGAGTCTTAACAATTTCTCACATTACCAGAGAAATGTGCTGTTGCTCCTCGGTGTGCGCAAATAACCCATCTGAACGGGTCTATGTCCATTGTGGGGCTAACTGCTTTCCCTTCTAGCTGTTTTTTTTTAGTTGATTGATGGGCATTACAATTTGCTCCATAGTGACACAACATCCAAGCAAACATTACAGCCAAAGCAATTTGACTTCAGCATTTTCTACTCAGCTGTCTCCCTCTTTGTCTGTTTTGGAAAATATCAAGTGATGACATATTTTTTCTGACTTTAAATTAATATTAAACATATTGTTGCTCTTAGAGTTTGGTTGTTTGTTTAGGTACATCTTATGTTATTCTTTTCTCTCAATTAAACTCACATACATGCAAAAAGATCTTTTCAGTTGGGGGTGCCTGCAGCCAGTCTCTTTCTCCCCCTCCCCCTCCCAAAGAAGAAGGCAAGGGCAAGTCACTTCAAAAATATTATCAAGAAAACTGCAGACACTTATTCAGCAAGTTTCCAAGAGCCAAGGCTGACTTGAAGGTCACCCCAAAAGGGGGGGAGGATTACAGTGGGAAAAGGAGAAAATATATGAAAATTAAAACTATTATATCATGTTAATTCTGTAAAATTAGATCAAGCATCGCCAAATTCTCTTCTTGGAAAAAGAAGTTTTGCACTGCTATAAAAGAGGATTGGAATTTTACTTCCAACACTTCCCTGGAGAGAAAAAAGGAATAGATAACAAGCTTAACAGATATAAAATGGCAAAATTCCATAATATTATGGTTTTGCTGTGTGGTATTATCCCTTTTGGACATATTGCTTGTACTTAATACATTCCACACTCAGTAAAAAAATTGTTCAGACTTTATAAGGCATTTGAGAAATCCAATAAATAACAATAATAAAAAGGTCAAGGAGGCAAGTTTCTCACTTTCATTTGAAATAAGGCACAACTTGTGCAATCCAAGTGAAACAGGATGAACTCTAGCTAGAGTTTTAATAAGCCTGATTGTTTCATTGTTATCCTGGAGCTGATAAATCTGGGCTTGTTAAGAAACTGGGAAACCATAGTACACATTTGCTAGTTTCAGCACTATGAGTTGTTGGTCTCAGGTGTGCAGAAACAGGGTCTTCTATTTTGGGTTATAAAAATGGGCCAGCTGTTTTCTCCAGTTCCACCATCCCACTAGCTCCATAATCATTACAGTACAGACCTTGTGACAGAGAAACATGGACATTCACAGTGAATGCTGAAGAGCCCTGTTGGGGCTTCAAATACACCAGCATTTCTCAATTACAGCAACCCTTAAGATATGTAGACTTTAGCCAGCATTCTGGGAGTTGGATATCTCACACCTCAAAGTTGCTGAGATTGAGAGATACTGAAACATACAAAAGGAAGCAGAAAATTGCATGAGCAAGGAGAATGGGACCCCACAAGGTCTCCCACCTCCACTCCTTCTTGCCCCTGTCACAAAATGGGAAGTGATGCAATGGGATGTTGATGCACTCTTTTAAATTCCCCATCCAATTAAGAAGCCTGGAAGATAAAGACAGACAGGTGCTCCTTTCTACCCTTGATTAAAGGTTCTCCATTCCTTCCAACTCTAAAGCAAGACTTGCCCAGTAGACAACTCACTTGGTAGCCATCTCTTGAGGGAAATACAAACTGGGGGAACAGGCCTAAGCGTTTCTAACAGGATTCCCAGAAACCTTACAAAAATGTTATTTCCTAGGATTTGGGAATTATAAAGTGGGTACAGAAAAATATACCTAGGTTTGTATAAAATATACTCTAGGTTTGTGTACATAACTTTTTTCCCCCTGTCTGCACAAGTTCAAATGCGGAGCCATGGAAGTCAAAGGAATGCTCCCCCACTTTTTCTCTCTCTGTCTCTGGGAAGCTGGATAAGGTTAGGTAGTGCAACTCTAGCTGAGCATCAAGAGAGCCCTCTTTGTGAGATTTCACTTTGATGCTTTCATTAGGTCTTGGCAGGGCCCTGTCAGGTTGGAAGTTTCTGACTGCTGTTGCTGGATTTTGACTGACAGTCTCCATTCTTTGCTGTTCATTGATGAAATGTGATAGCAACTCACTGTTCAGCACACAGACAATATGAGCCTGTGGAACTGGTAGAGGTAAAGGGGAGGGTGAAGGATAGGAAGGGCCAATAATCTCCATGAATTTTTAATATCTCTCTTTCTCTCACACCCACACCCCACACTGAATCTGCTGAAACCAGGATGATGCCCTTTTTACATTCTGGGGTTCTCCACCACCATCTCTTCATTCTCATTTTCTCAGGCAACCCTATCAGAAGTCATGCTTGAATGACAAGGAAGAAGATAGAAGGGAGCTTTCCACAGTACCATTTCTGTCTCAGGGACTCGTTTTTCAAAAATGCAAGGGGAAGGGGCTTAATTTTATTTTCAGCTACTCTCTATCCCCATCCTACTCTCCCACCTACCACCAATATTTTGTACTTGTGCAGAATCAACTCCATTGTTTCCTCCCCACTTCATAGTACCAAACCTATGTTTCTTTTGCCAAGCATTTAAAGAGTGGGAAGTTTAAGACTCATCAGTGATTGTGATGAAATCATTCCAGGTTAATTAATCCAAATCAAAACCTTCATCTTAACCCAGGATTACACCTCAGAGTATTCACATAAACTTAAGCTGAAAAATAGACAAAAGGGCTTTTGTTCACCTGGGTAGTTCAAAACATGCTAGGACATTATAAACTTATTCACACAATTCAGGATTATAAGAATACTCTTCAGCAGAGGAAACTTTTAACTCTTGTAGATGTTCTTCCATTTTCTAGTCTCTTTTTTCCCCTTTGTAGATTTGTGACATCCTAATTCAGCTATATTTTTTCCTGACCCCGGAGGTATTTTCTCTTGTGTCATCCTGCATAGACTTCATCCGGCAGCCTGCCTGACGTCTTCTCAGTGTCCTCACCCATGTAGCTGTCTCTCATCTCAGGCCTGGTGCCAGAGATGTCTGCCCAGAGAAGGCACATAAGAATTAGAATGATGTTCGGTAGAATAAGGTAAGATGAAGGCAGGATCCTGGTGGATCTTAAGGTCATTTGTAAAAGCTTGACAAGGATGATTGTACTTCAGCAAAAACACCTTAAATGAGTCTGCTGAAACAATCTATGAACTGTTTTCACTCCTGAGATTCCATTCCTGGGCCCCACATTCTTTAACCACAAGTATTTTATACTCAATTCCAGTTGAGGAATGTTTCTCCATTCTAGTACACACACGGCACATCCTCAGTGTCCAACTATTGACTTCAAAGGGAGGTTGCATCTAACTCAACATTGTCTTCATTAAAAAAAAGTATCTGGAAACAAAGTTTGCCCTTGCCGTTTGGTTCGTTGTCCTACATCTTTTGAGCAGCTTGCCTGTTATTTTGCTTAATTTAATCTTTCCCTGTTCCGTTTTTCACAGTCAAATCAAATCAAATCAATCTTCATTGCATTCATAGTAAGTTTTTCCCTACAGCCCTTGGTGAGTGGCAAGAAGAGAAAGAAGGGGACAGGGGACAGGGGACGCTTGGAGGAGGTAGCCAACAATTGGTTTACAGTTCCAAGCAGGAGGACCAGGGAAGGCAGCAATGATTTTTTTTTTCTCCTGGCAAAAGAAAAACCCATTAATTAAAGTTAAGAGTAGAAGGTGCCTCCCCCCCCACCCTTGGGGTTGTGGAGTGATGGAAACTGGGGAAATAATTGGCTGAAGAGCTGTTGTGAGGGGTTAGCAGCCATAGCCCCTCCAAAGCAGCCAAGTTGAAAGGCAAAAAGAACAAGAACTGCTACACAAATCACAACATTCTGACATCCCTATCAACCTATCTGGACTCACCTGTTTGGCTCCAAGGGTGAAATGTCAGTAGCAGATCAGAATAAAACATGGTATCACTTTGATTTTATGGGCAACAAAACTGAACTAAATAAAGCGCCATTCCATTTAATCCGGTCCCAAGGGAGACTTTGTAGGTGTTTGGGGCCTGCTGCTCCTACATTTGAAGCCACTATCTAAGAAAGAAAACCTAGCTCCTTGGGGTAGGGTTGGGAGGCACTTGAGGAGAGCTGGATAATTTTGCACCAATCATTTATTTATGGATACTGAGACAGAGACAATTTATTTTGGGCACTAGTTGCAGGCTGTAATTTGAACAACAGCACATCCTCTTTGTGCAATAAAACTTTATGCAACTATCAGTCCTGTGACGTAAGCCAGATCAGGAAAATGACTACATAGGGAAGAGTAGAACTATATAGGTAGACTTCCAACAATTCGTTTAGTGACCTTTCTAAGTTACAACGGCACTAAAAAAAGTGACTGATGGCCATTTTTCACACTTATGAGCATCACAGCATCCCCATGGTTCATGTGATTTATATCTGGATGCCTTGACAACTGATTCACATTTATGATGGTTGCAGAGTCCTAGTGTCATGTGATCACCTTTTGCAAACTTCTAACCAGCAAAGTCAAGGGGGGAATCCAGATTCAGTTAACAACTGTGTCACTGGCTTAACAACTGCAATGATTCCCTTAGCAATGGTGGCAAGAAAGGTTGTAAAATGGGGAAAAACTCACTTTATAAATGTTTCACTTACAAACAAATTTTGGGCTCAGTTTCGGTCGTAAATTGAGGACTACCCATATTGACATAGGCTATAATAACCAGATCTTGTAAATCAGCCACTGTCTGTCGTTTCCATGCTTCTTATATCCCAGGGAATCATGGGGGAGCCAGTCTCTTTCTAATACTTTTCTGCCCACTGGGCTTTTTTGCATGCTTTTTTTTTTTTTTGGCTTCTTGTTGTGCTAAACCTTCTGGATGCCTTCTCCAAGGCTCTCCGTATAAGCACTGCTCCAAAGGAACAGCCCTGTTACCAGAGGTGGTGTTCAGCAGGCTCTGATCAGTTCTGAAGAAACAGTAGCAGAAATTTTGAGCAGTTCAGAGAACCGGCAAATACCACCCCTGACTGTCCCCGGTCCCATCTATTCTTTGCCTCCTGAGTCCCAGCTGATCAGCTGGGTCTTTTTTTGTTGCCTTGCACAGGAGAACGGAGTTGGAAAGCAGGTTAATGGGGTGGGGAGTGAATGGGGATTTTGCAGTATCCTGCCATGCCCACCAAGCCACACCCACAGAACCGACAGTAAAAAAAATTGAATCCCAACACTGCCTCCCTTTGCCCAGATTTAGGATTATCCTCAATGGAGTTTGCAAGCTTTCAAAAAAGTGCTGTCTGTCCCCCATATCATAAACATTAAGAACCTATCTGAATTTTCTCGAGCTGAAATTTCTTGGATTGGCTTGTGCCAGCTCAGGATTCATGTTAGATATTACCTTACACAGATAGGAAAAATCTCTGTGTCTTACACATTCCCTCTCTCCCTTTTTCCCTGATCTGTATTCTGTCTTAATTAACACATTTCCCCTTTCTATTTGTGATCCCCTGAACATGAAACACATTCCCTGAAATTTGCAGTCATGAGTAAGTGGCAACCAGCTCCTTCCCTCCCACACCCAAATGCTCCAATCCGGAGGCTTAACCCTTCCCTGCCATTCAGTTTAGCACTCATTACAAGATTTGAACCTCCACTTCTAGGAAACGGGTCTAGGCAATACCAGTTCCCTTGTTCCCACTGACCTTGGACAAGGACAAGGCCTTCTGAAGCCCACTTAAAAACAGCGCTTGGGTGCAGGGCAGCTGTGAGAATAGACACAATAAAGTTGTATCATTTGATACAAGGGACCAAGAGATTGTAAGTGCACAGTGTGCTCTCATTTGCTTTGTTACTGTATTACAATCTCTTGTAAACCATGATAATTCTATGCTTTAATAGGCAAGGTGACATCTGCACCAATACCCTAATCATAAATTATCTGTTATCACCCTTACACGCTATTACTCCTAGACAAATGTGCTACAATGGGAATGTTTTGCGTTAAAACATTCAGTAGAGATAATAGAGCTGCTTTTCTTATTAACGTTATTAGCTTTATGCGTGCATGCGTACCAAACACTTTTCAAGGAACGAAGAGAAAGGCATAGCAAGAAACCCCATGATTTTCTCAAATGTAGCAGCAATACAAGTGACAAACGTAACTATTTGCAATTCTATTACCTGGAGTTTTACAGCTAAGGAAAGAGAGGTGCCAAGGGGACCAGAGACTTTCTTTGGTGTCATTCAGTAAAATAAAGTCAGGACACCCAGATTTCCAAAATGATCATTTTTGTATTCTGTCACTAGGCAACATCTTCTCTCAGATATGATTTGCTTTTTCCTAGGACACTATTGAGAATGTAACTGATATTTTGTCATTGTGTTTGAAGCTAAAGCGCTTTCCTGTTCATCACCAATTTACCCTTCTATTTCTTTTCTGTTTTTCCCCTGAAACTGTTCCTATTTTGAAATTTTAATGGCTGAAACTCTTCCTTGCCTTTTGTTTTCAGACAGGTTGTTTGAAGTAAAATTTTCATATTGCACAATGACATATTTCCAGTAGGTGCAATGAGTTCAAGTTTGTGTCTGGTTTTTTTTTGTTGTTGTTGTTGTTTTTTTACCTCAGAATGGGTTTTTTTTCTTTGGATCTGGAAGCGAGGGCATTGGCGAAGGCTGGGCATCATTTTTAATTCCCACATTTCAATCTGTCCAGGCTGATATGATCTGTTTAAAATGGGTCAGAAGTTTCCAGGAAGGCAATTATTGTCCCAGAACAAGAAAAAAAAAAAAAAAGCCTCTCCTCACTTTTGCAAAAAGAAGCAGAGACTGACTTCTTCTTTGCTACCTTCAGGAGGGGGAAAGTTGTCATTTACAGGTCAATTTATTATTTATTTATTACTTTGATTTATATAGCCATCCTTTTCAAATACAGGACTCTGGATAATTTAGGATTAAAAAAAGACAACTCCTCCCTCCATGAATAATACTGTATATAAAAACCATAATCAGTTACCGAGATATAAAAACACGCAGCAATGGCCAACCTAACCACTGTACAAGCTCTATTCTATCAGCCTTTAGAGGTAGCCCAGACCAGTGGTGGGTTTCAGAGAGGTTTACCATTGGTTCAGTGGGCATGGCTTGGTGGGCACGCTTTGAGTGCATGGACACACTTTGCGCATGCACAGAGGTTTTCCTATTCACTTCCTGCAATCCCTGTAGCTTCAACAGCTGATGCACGGCAATCGCAAAGCAGCTGCACTTCAAAAGCAGGGAATAAAGGTCAACAGCAGCTCGTCAGAGAGAACTGGTTCAGTCTCAGCTCTTCGGGGCTACCAGTACAACAGAACTGGGCCAAACCAGTAGAATAGCACCACTGGTTCAGACAAGAAGCACTAACCATGAACAGAACCTTTGGTTGTAAGGTTACCATAACAGAATTTTGCCATTCTGAAAGTACTTCTGTCTTCCTTGTCTTTACAATCCAAAAAAACTAGGGAAAGTCCCTTCTGAAATGTTTGTTTACCTGGACTAAGCTGTCTCTTATCTGACTATTGTCTATCTCCTCCTCCTCATCTCTCTCTCTCTCTCTCTCTCTCACACACACACACACACACACACAACACACACATATTCTCAAAGACCATTTCCAGAGTGACAAACCCATATCTTTAAAGCCTTACAAAGTCTACTAGAGTTAGGGCCAACCTGAACTCTGAGAGATAATATTCCAAAGAGTGGGCACCATGATACTTTATGCATATCTGATCATTGATAAGCATCACTAAGTCAGTGGGTTTCATTTGCAGTAAGAATGTACACAATTAGATCCTTATTCTAGGTCTGGCAATCTGAGCACCCAGAATATATCTCCCAAAATAGCCAAAAATAAGCAGAACAGATCCCTACAAAGTTTAGAAAAGGAAAAACACATAAAATGTTCTACATGGTTTGAAAGAATTTCTTTTTTAAAGGAGTAGTTCCTAAATCTAATGAAAACGTGAGGTTTTCTTTTAAACTGCATGTACCCCTTTCATCTCCAGAAGGAATGCTTCAACTGGGGAAGGTACAAAAATGGGGTCAACAATCTTGGTGACTTGTTAGTAAGTATTGTGTCACTTTGGGAATCAAGATGCAAACACATGCCAGGTCATCAAACGAATAAATGACCTCAAAATAATTTTTCTGTCAACATAATAGTTTTCTCCACAATAGAGAGAAAAATATAATACATAAATAAATAGCCTGCAAAAACTCTAGTCAAAAGATTCTCCTTCATGCATCTGAATGGTAGGTGGCTTCCCATAGTGCCACAATTCATGAGAATACAAGAACCCTGCTGGTCAAACCCATAATGCTCCTTGAACTGCTAGAGAACATTCAAACCCACCAGAATAATCACAACTGCCAGTAACAAATTCCATAGTTTAACTGCATGTTATGCAAAAAAAAAAAAGGGGGGGGGATTTTCTTCTGTCAGTTCAGAATTTCGTTATATTTAACTTCAATGGGTGACTTAAAATTCTACCAGAGAGGGCAGGAAACTCTCCATAGTATCTATGCCATGCAAGATTTTACATATTTCAATTATATCTCCCCTCTTGCCTTGTTTCAAGCTAAAACAAACCCAGTTGCCACAGCCTATCTCATTAGCAGGCTGATCTTGTCTCCTAATCATTTTGAGAAACTTTCTTTGTTAAAAAAATGCACTTTTTCTTTGCTTATAGCAACTTATCTTGCAATGGCTAGAATATGTACAATATTTCAAGCATGGCCTCACCTTAGATTTGTATAAGGACATTGTTCTGTATGAAACTTGGCAGGTTCCAAGTTCCCCCTTCTGATTGGCCGAAAAGGCCACTCACGGATTGGTTATTTAAGAACCAATCCGGGAAGCCCACCAAATGGCGGGAACAGTCAAAACAGTGTCATTGGCCACAAGCCGCAAGCAAGCCGCTATAAAAAGGGCTGCCGCGGCTTGGGCTCTTGTTCCGTATTCTATTGCCTTGCGAGTTAAATAAAATAGTTGTTGTTTGGAACCTGGTCTCACGCGCTTCTTTCCGGACAGAACACTGGCAACGAAGGTGGGATTGTCGTAGAAGAGTGAGACCGAAGCACACGGCAATCTGAAACGAGCAAGAGAGATGGCCGGTAACAACACGCTGCCCGCACCATTCAATCCTGATGAGGAGGATTGGGAGTCATATATCGATCGCTTTCTTATGTTTTTAGAAAGCAACAAAATGGAGGAAATCTCGGACCAAAGAAAGAGGGCTGTCTTCCTTACACACTGCGGACCGGCCGTTTTTAAAATGGCAAAGGCGCTGGCGAACCCAGAGATATCAAACAGATGACTTGGTCCGACCTGAACAGAATGCTCTGAGCACACTATGCACCGGTGGTCTCGAACTTAATAAAAAGGCATGAATTCTATAAGAGGGACCAGAAGGAAGGTGAAACAGTCAGAGATTTTGTAGCAGCTTTGAGACACATCGGAGGAGCCTGCGAGTTCCAGATAATGGACAAAGCCATGAGGGACCGCGTGGTCCTCGGTCTGAAGGACACTATCCTTCAGAGCAAACTCCTGAACAGGCCAAACATAACCATGGCTGAGGCCACTGCAGAGGCAACCACCGCCGAAGCAGCAAAGAAGTCAGCAGCCACCATGCATCAAATGAACGCAATTCCAGACCTGCCAACCCAAACCAAAGAAAAGATGGCAGAGGGAAGGAAGAAACAGCCCACAGCGAAAGCCCACTACGAAGACATCGAATCCCAGAGTAATACCGAGGACAAAGATGAAGACATCCATAGACTCCATCCAGATAGGAAATGGCATGAAAAGAGGAGAAATCAGCGGAAGTTTCAATGTGTGGGTTGCGGAGGCAACCATCCACAAGCTGAATGCAGGTTCCTCGATGCAATATGCAGGGCTTGTAATAAAAGGGGGCACATCAAAAGGGTCTGCCACAACAAAAAGAGCCATCGTCCAAAAAGACGCAGCAGCACCCCCCCTCCAGACATGAAGAAAGACAAACCGGCAGCAGATGGAACCGTAGCAAAAGAACCGGTGACAGGGAAGAAACGCATCAGACAGTCACCATTGGCAATGCCAGGGCAGAAAATGGGAAGAAGGTTCAGATAGATGTGAGCATCGAAGGGAGGCCCTGCGAGATAGAAGTCGACTCAGGGTTGTTCCTATCTATGGTATCTTGGAATACCATCCAGCCCCTGATTCCTAACATTAAACAGAGAGAACTACAGTAACAAAGACTGGTTTTAAAAGACTACCAGGGAAATCGAATTCCGGTAGTAGGCCTTAGACAATTCCTCGTCAAATTTAAGAACCACGCCGAAATCTTGCCTCTGATCATCGTCGACCGAGGTCGCCCTAGTCTACTAGGGATCGAATGGTTCGCGCCCTTGGGAATTGGGATGACTGGGATCAACCGCATTGCCACAGCAAACTGGGAGGGGAGCCTGCTACAAGAATTCCAGGATGTTTTTGATGGGACTCTAGGCAAGACAAGGGGACCCCAATTTCATTTAGCCTCGACCCAAAAATAGCCCCCATCTATTTAAAGGCCAGACGCATCCCGTTCGCGTTAAAACAAAAAATTGATGAACAACTGAACAAATTGATAGCTCAAGTGGTTTTAGAGCCAATCGACCATGCCAGGTGGGAAACACCTATTGTCACACCGGTGAAGCCAGATGGGTCAATGTGCATCTGTGGAGACTATAAGGTAAACCTAAACCATGCGCTCCAACAAATGCATACCCAGTACCGGTAGTGCAGCATTTACTGCACTCGCTAGGGGAGGAAAATTTTTTGCGAAGCTTGATCTCGCACAGGCGTATCAACAACTACCCGTTGATCCCATTACTGTAGAGGCACAGACTATTGTAACACATAGAGGGGCATTCAAGTGTAACCGTCTCCAGTTCGGCGTTAGCGGTGCCCCAGGCATGTTCCAAAGCCTCATGGAACGCCTGCTAAACAGAATCAAAGGTGTCGTCCCTTACTTTGACGATATACTGGTCTCAGCAAAAAATGCCAACCAGCTAAAGACCAGATTAAGAGAAGTCTTAACAAGATTTAGAAAAGCAGGCCTCAAAGTAAAAAGAGAGAAATGTCAATTAGCCACCAACCAGGTCAGGTTTTTGGGCTATTTAATTGATGAACAAGGCATTCTCCCCATCGAAAAAAAAGTGAAGGCTATCAAAGACACTCCTAGACCCAGGAACAAAACTGACCTTCAAGCATTCCTAGGCCTCATAAATTTTTACAACGTGTTCCTGCCCCATGAGGCAACAATAGCAGAACCCCTACATCGACTGCTAGATAAAAAAAACCACTTGGACATGGGGCCACCGGGAACAGAAAGCTTTCCAGGGTACCAAAGATCTATTCACGTCCAACACCGTTCTCATCCAGTATAGCAATACCCTGCCCTTGATGGTCACATGTGATGCATTGCCTTTTGGAGTCGGCGCCATCCTGAGCCACAAGCTACCAGACAGCAGAGAGGCACCGGTTGCCTTTTACTCCAAGACGCTCTCCAAGTCGGAATGCAATTACAGCCAGCTCGATAGAGAAGCCCTCGCAATCATCGCCGGAGTCAAAAGGTTCCATGAGTACCTTTATGGTAGAACTTTTTCAATAATAACCGATCACAAGCCCCTTCTTGGAATTCTGGCAGGCAACAAGCCAACCCTGAACATTCTGTCACCTAGAATGACGAGGTGGTCTGAGTTCCTTGCTGCCTACTCCTACACGCTGAGTCATCGACCCGGCAAAGCCATCACACACGCCGACGCCCTGAGCCGTTCCCCGCTGCCCATCACAGAAGGCGACCCTGCTCCAACTACCTCCATACTTCAGCTTGAGACCTGCCCGGACCTATCACTAACTGCGGCGGACGTCGCAAGAGCCACAGCCAAAGACCCTTTGACAGCATGCATTTTAAATTGGGTAGGTAAAGGCTGGCCGGAGGAGAACAAAACTGAGACTTTTAAACCATTTTGTACCAGACAGACCGAACTGTCCATAGAAAAGGGGTGCATTTTATGGAGTGACAGGGTGGTGATTCCAAACAATCTTCAGGAAGACATTCTGAGCATGTTGCATGAGGGGCACCCAGGCATAGTCAAAATGAAAGCCCTGGCCAGGAGTTACATCTGGTGGCCAGGGCTGGACAAAGACATTGAATGATGGGTTGCAACATGCCATGACTGCCAAAAATCGAGGCCTACCCCCCCACAGGCACCAGTAAGAGACTGGGAAACTCCCTGGGGTCCATGGTCTAGAGTACATATTGACTTTGCTGGGCCGACGAAAGGAAACACATTTGTAATAGTTGTGGATGCATACTCGAACTGGTTGGAAGTCATCCTCATGGCTTCCACAACCACCGAAGCTGTCATGAAACAGTTAGACAAACTATTTGCGACACATGGGCTACCTGATGTACTGGTTTCGGATAATGGGCTCCAATTTACAGCATTACAATTTGAACAGTATCTGGCTGCCCAGGGTATCCAACATGCCTTAACTGCGCCGGCCCATCCGGCTACGAACGGCAGGGCTGAACGCATGGTTCAGTACACTAAGGAGGGCCTAGATAGAATGGACAAGGGGGACGTACAAGACAAACTAAACCGCCTACTAACCTTGCAGCATATTACCCCTAGCAGCACAACCAACAAAAGCCCAGCAAAACTCCTAATGGGTAGGAAACTACGTTCCTTCCTGAACAGATTGCATCCCACTTACACCTGGGACAACCCCCCCGATTCCTCCAGCAAATACTGTATGTTTGAAATCGGCGACCTAGTCTATGCCAAAAACCTTGCCGGGGACCCATTTTGGCTTCCAGCCATGATCACCCAAATTACAGGGCCCCAGTCTTACCGACTACTCTTCGACTACGGTAGGGAATGGAGGTGGCACATAGACCAGCTTTGTTACCACAATCTCAAATGAAAAAACACTATGGAAACAAAAAAAAATATCAACCAAAAAACAACCAAGGGGGGGGGGAATACAAATAAATAAAAAAGGGAGAGACAAACCTCCCGTAACAAGACAACAAACATTACAAAAAGACAATCTAACTAAACAAAAAGAGCACTCATGGTTAGATGAATCCCAAGTGAGAAGTCCGGGAGCAGGAGAGCGAAGCGAGGCCTTCCTGGAAGGAGGCAGCCAGGCCAGCTCGACTAACCCGGTCAAACCAGGAGGGACCAGCGGAGCCATCTCAACCGGCACGAGAGACTCAGGCGGGAGCGGCAAGGCTGACTCACCCTTCCAGGAGGTTCCATGGAGAAGGACCAGAGAAACAGCGATCCCGTCTGAACCGCTTGAAAACCACGCCGAGACTGAGCTGCGCAGGTCAACCAGGACTCGAAAAAGCCCCACCTACCTGCATGACGACATAACACACGTTGGACTGAACTAAGGGGGGGAGGGGTGTTCTATATGGAACTTGGTAGTTCCAAGTTCCCCCTTCTGATTGGCTGAAAAGGCCACTCGTGGATTGGTTATTTAAGAACCAATCTGGGAAGCCCGTCAAAAGGCAGGAACAGTCAAAACAGTATCATTGGCCACAAGCCACAGGCAAGCCGCTATAAAAAGGGCTGCCACGGTTTGGGCTCTTGTTCTGTATTCTATTGCCTTGCGAGTTAAATAAAATAGTTGTTGTTTGGAACCTGGTCTCACGCGCTTCTTTCCAGACGGAACAGACAATATTATATCAGCAGTTCTATTTTCATGTTCCTTCCTGATGTTTCTAAGCATGCAGCTTTACCACTGACAGCAGCTGCTCCTTGGGTCCGACTCCAACCATTCCTGTGAGCTCTCCATTGGCTGACTGTGCTCTTTCATTTGTGTATAGGTGAAGTTTGGGATTGTTGTGCTCATATATATCTCTTGGCCCTTGAGCTGCTTTAGTCATTTTAAAGCCTCGTCAGTTGACAAACTGATGTAAATATACTTCAGCGCTCTTGGCAATTCTTTGTTGAGGTTATCACATGGAACAGTTTGGAACCATCAGCAAGCACCTACCCAATGACTCTCCGTTTTTGTAAAAGAGTTGAAAAGCAACAGCCCCAACATTCACCCCTGAAGGTCCTCACAATGCACCTCTTGCCAGTGTGAACGAACAATGCCACTCCAGCCCTATTCTTTTCTCCTGTTCTTGAACCAATTGCCAATCAAGGAGAGCTCCTGTCCTCTTATGCCATCAGCTGGGTTTGCTCTGAACACCTCGGAGAGGGATTTTACCAAAGGTTTTTGAAAGTCTAGCTATACAGTGCCGTTGCCTGTGTGTTTGTGGATACCCTCTAAAAATTCTAGAAGGACAGGGCAGGCAGGTTTTCATTTGCAGGAGCCTGAATGATTCATTTTAGCAAGGTTCATTCTTCTATATGTTTGCTTATTTTCTCTTTCATAATACTCTCAATCACGCTCTCTAGAACAGATGTTAATCTAACTGCCATATTGTTTCCTTTATCGCCCCTCGATCTGTTTTTAAAAATTATGATCACATTGGCTTTTTTCCAGTCCACAGAAATAGACGCTGATGTCAAAGAGAGGCTGCATATTTTTGTGGAAAGATTAATATTTTCCTATGTACGTTCTTTCAGAGCCCTTGAGTAGAAATTGTTTGGGCCCAGGAGGATTTTTTTTAGTTTAAAATTGGCTTTTTTAGTTTGGCTTGTGCAACTTCATCTCTTGCAACATACATTTGTCTCCCAATTTTTCTCAGGAAAAATTCAGTTTAGAAACCAGCATTTGTCCTACAGGCTCAGCAGCCAAGAGGGAAGGGAAGAATTCATTCAGATCCTCTGTTTGCCTATTTTCTCTCACACCTTTACTGCCCTTGTCAACCAACAGTACCACGATCATAAATAAATTGGAAGAATCCCATTGCTGTTTATCTTGAAGTTCTTTGTCATCTGCTTCTCAAAAAAAATTTTTTTTGGCATCTTTTCTCGTTTGCTTGCTATCTTTTGCCAGTGTTTTATGTTCCTTCTTATTTTGTTCAACTGGGCAAATACTTTTCCTTTTTGAAAGAAGCCTCCTTGCCTTTAATAGCATCTCAACTCATTCATCGCTCTGGCTTCCTCCTGGATTTTGTTATGATGACTTTCCTGAACTCAAGTATATCTTCTTTCTACCTGAGATCCAATTATTATTATGGACTCTCCAAGCACTATGGAGAGAATTGACCTTCCCGACTTTCCCTTTTAACTTCCTTTTCACCACTACCTTTTTATTTTTAAATTGCTTTTCTGAAGCTAAATGCAACTATGCTAGACTTTCTCAATATGCCATCATTTACATGCACATTGATATGAGGTGACAACATTATAAACACCATAGTCTATGGATTCTCTGAATATAAGGTTTGGAACACTACTTTGTATTACATGTGATGTTGAATCTCTTCCTGTTGATTCTTGTCTAACTGTCCCAGGTTGAAGTATTTTAGGTATGTAAAAATATAGTATTTTTTGTTATCTAGAATGGCACCTATTCATATCACTGTTTGTTTTTTCAGATATCTCTCTCATTTCTCTTTCTCCTCTGAAGCTCTCCCTTCTTCGTCAGGTAGATAATAGACATCCACAGTGATTCAATGGAAGCATCCATTTTCCTTCCTGGGATTCTATGGCCTCTTTACATACAAGGCAACTCCATACCTAGTGTACCCTTTCCTGTATTTTCTGTTGCAATTACATATAGACAAAACCATATATCACTCATTATTTCCATTCCTCTAGACTTGTGTAGTACTTGATTTATCTAACATTAAACACCGTAGCTCTCCCATTTAGCTTACAAGAGCCTGATATTTTTAGATAAGCACCCTGTAAACAGATTTAACCTTGAATTTCTGTGGCATATGACCTTATGGCTTTCTTGATTAACTAGCCTATTTTCCTTGTTCTATCCTGTTTCCTGAGCACTTACAAAAATATTCACCCTCCTCTTCCAGAAGTAATTTTTCATGAACCAAATGCTTCTTGTATCCTAGCAGCTTTTCCCTAGAATCAATTTAAAATCCACTCTGCCATCGCCTGCCTTTGATATTATGCACCAGCAGTCTCGTGTCTTCCAGTTTCAATGCAGCCATCTTTTTTCTATAGACATGGCTTATCTCAAAAGATATTGCAGAACCTCACAAATCTGAATCTCTCCTCCCAGCACCAAATCCTCATCCATAGATTGGATTATATTGCCCTACTTGGCCCTTCTGCATGAGGACAAGGTAATTTTTCCAAGAAATCTACCTTTGCAGACCTGAATTTCTACATCCTATCCCAGAATCTATATTTGACTTATGGGATCACCCAACTACTTTGCAACATTGGTACCAACATGCACCACAAATAATGGCTTCTTTTGTACCACCTACCAACCTGTCTCGATGATGCCATTTGCACCAGGTAGGAAGTCCTCTACCTAGTCAGCATGGCCAGATATATCTATAGCTCTCATTATCATGTCTAGAAGCTCCACCTACCTGGGCGTTATTCTTGGTATGGGGAAAAAAGGGGGGTATGTTTTTTTAAGATTTCACAAGGGGACACTAGAGGGCTCTAGAAACTTGTGATTTTGTTAGCCAGATCAAAAAAGAGAAACAAACTTACTGGTACTTGTTGTGCAATTAGCAAGAATATCTATGCTAGCCAAACTCATAGTGCAGCCAAGACTAGTCTCATATTTTCCAATTCCCAGTTAATATGGATGTGGCCAAGCCGGCACCATTTGGAGAATTTAAGCTATTATATCTGGAGGATAACAGAGACTATAAATGTCTGCCTTCTCCAAACTCAACAGCATTAAAATAAATAGGAATTATTTGGGAAACCAAGATCTACCGGTTCAAATATAACCTGCTATTCATCTTTATTTAATTGTTATCACCAATGGACTCGTTTTCAAGTTCTTCTAGCTGCAGCATGAACATGTCTCAGTAATTGCATTTTCTTATCATGACTGGTGACATTGCCTTTGTCTCATTCTCAGCCCAGAAGAGGCAATTTGAAGTCACCCATGGAGGATATTATTATGGTTCATCACATGATCGGACAGATGGTTAGACTGGATTTGGCATTTTCATCCACCAATGGAATCCTTCCCAAACCCTTGGTGTAGGCAAATGTTGTTTCATGGTGTTAAAAATATCATTGCAAGATGTAAGCTGTCCCAAGTCAAGTTTGCTTTTTGCAAGTGACTAATGGTGAATTGGTCAATGATGAATGTGTTCAAGTGGTGCTCTTGATGTTTTGGGATTGCACCCAAAGCACCTATTATGGTTGGTACTATCTTAGCTTTCTTTCACCATAGTCTTTCCATTTCTATTTGTAGGTCTTTGTATTTTGTTATTTTCTCCAGTTCTTTCTCTTCTCTTCTGCTGTCTTCAGGTACTGCAACATCCACTATCCAGACTTTTTCATTCTTTTTTAATCAACAATTGTTAGGTTTGGGTGTAATGTGGCAGGTGCATCTTTATTGTTAAGCTGTATTTCATCATATTCAACAATTTTGTCTGTCTTTATGGTTATAAGTGTGAACTTGCTGATGCCAAATCACATTTCAATATCTTTATTGAAGCCTTTTGTGCTTTTAAATAAAGAATCTATTTCAGCTTCTGTATTTCCAAATAATTTTAATTCAACCATAGAGTAAATGATAAATTTGTACTCCTTTTTCGGTCAATTCATATCCACAGTTTGTCTTGTTCAAAACTGTTGTTAGTTGGACCATTTATAGTACAGAGTAAAGGTGTTAATGAGTCATTTTGGGAAATTCTACAATTAATTTTGACAACTACTAACTTTTCCCCATTGGCCCTCAGCTTCATTCACCAAAACTGAATTGAAATATTCATACATTGTCAAATGTTTCTTGCTGATTCCAAAACTTTTGAGACAGTTCTCAATCTACCTATGCGAAACAGAATTGAATGCTTTTTTTTATAACCTACCCCAGTTACAAATTTGTTTCTTTTCTTGTTTTCTTTAAAACCAATTTGTCAATCATTAACTGATTTTTCATTCCTCTTACTTTTTGCAGCATCCTTTTTGTTCTGGAGGGAGTAGATCATTTCTTTTCAAATAGCTGTAGATTTTATTTGCAGTTACACTCTTAAGTAGCTTGTATAAAGTTTGTAAAATGTTAGGGGTCTGTAGTTTTTAGTTTGATTTCCCGTCTCCTCATCCTTCTGAATTAAGAATTTCCTTCCAGTTAGCCATTTTGTTTTGTTTTCTGGTGCTTCTAAAACCTTAGTCATCTGGTTTACCAACTTCAAGTACAGATTTGTCAGTGACATACTTAGAATCCTAGAGCTCATCTGGTTCAGCAACACTCCAGTTTTTTATTTCTCTGATTCCTTTTATACCACTTCCCCAATTATCCTATTGTCTTTTATATTAAGTACTCAATTCATTTTTAATTTGCTTGGCCTATGTTGCATTCCTATTGTGTCTCCTATTGCTTTCCCACAGGGTTTCCCAAAATTTTAGTGTCTCTTCTTCTCCAAGAAAATCATTATTTATATTGGTCCTTTTCCATTTTCAAGGGTTTGTAGAATTGGTATTGATTTACTCTAAACTGCAAATTCTGCTGGAATTGAATTATTTGATTGTCATATTGCTTGATCTTCTCTGCAATAACCATGACTTTGTTTTATTTTACAGCCTCTGCAATTCCTTTAGTCTCCAGGTTTCTTCAAATTTCTCAAATCCATGCAGTTTCTTTATCTTCAATGCCAATTACCTTTTCCATTTTTTAATAACTTCATTCCTTCCTATTTCAAGCCCAAAGTCTTCAGTGATTATTATAGGCTATGTCATATAACTGGTGGTTCATTTGAGCCAGTGTTGCACTTGGAATTATTTTAATGGCTGCACTAATATTATTCATTGTTTAAGCCATTTTCTTGTTAATTTCATTCAGTTTTGGCAAACATTTTAGTTTTTTTCATTCAGTCCGTGATTTTCCCAACTAGTTCTTAATTAACCAATTGTGCTTGCAGAACTTTATCAATTTCAGTTTCTTCTCCTTGTTCTTCATTAATATCAACAAACTCTTCATTGTCTGTTTTTTGCTCACTCTGCAAATTGCAAAATTAGACACGTTTGATCAATAGCAACAGACTTATATACCACTTCCCAGTGCTTTACAGACCTCTCTAAGCCTCCAACAATCTGGGTTCTTATTTTACCGACTTTGGAAGGATGGATGGCTGAGTCAACCTTGAGCCATTCAGAATCAAATTCCTAGAGTGAGCCTGCAGTACTGCATTCTAACCATTGCATCACCATGGCAAGTTTCTACTCATTAATCTCTAAATTAAAATGTCTTTTTTTCCAAAGTGGGTATTCACCCTTGAAATCGATGTTTTGATGGCTCCATTCAATAATTGAGAACTTTTCTTCCTCTGACCAAATTTTTCACTTTTGATTATCTTCCATTAGCTCTCCAGTTCCATGTTCTGCTTGCCTAAGAGAGAGAGCTCAGCTCAGGAGCACGTTTTTGGTGGATGTTCAGGAGCCATAAAATCAACAGGACTCTAATTTGAATGATGTTGTCAGATGGAGCTCCATTCAAAATCCAGGAAAGAAATACTTAGACTCTTTAGTTTAGAGAAAAGATATCTTTTACTGAAAGTGAAGTGGTAGCAACCAAAGAAATCTGATTCTGAGAAATTAGGTGCGCAATTCACATATACAAAGTGATGGAAATGTTCCCACCCCCAATAGTTCAGATGACACTTCCAATTAGAAGTTGTGAGTATGATCATGTGGGCATCTTCAGGTGATGATGAGGCCTCTGTCCGTTGACCTTGGCACATTTTGATAATGCGTTGCAGTTGCGCAGAGAAAAGAAAGCTAAGCGAGAAATAGAAACCTAACTCTATTGTATGCTTCCCCCCCCCCATTTACACAACAGAAGAATGTAACACCTCCAGCTCACTTCCCAGATTTATCCCTACCTCCCCTTCCCCCCGTTACTTATGGCAGTCGAAAGATGCAAAGCGATAGTAGAAGATCTTGAAGGCTGACATTCGGCCCTCCTAGAAAAAGGAAAACCATCAGTCCTAAAAGAGAGAGAGGAGAAAATATAAAGACAATTATTAATCATTAAACAATCACAAAAGAATACAATACTAAGGCTTATCAGGATACTTGGAACGAAATGCCTTGACCAACTTAGGGGCTTTAACGTCAGTTTTGTTAACCCATTCGGCTTGTGAAGAAGGGAAATGTTTCCAGGCTACGAGATACTGGAGTCGACCCCTCCATTTGAAGGAGTCCAGAATTTCTTTAACTTCAAAATGTTGTTCGCCTTCAATCAGTATTGGTATGGGAGGGTCAGCCTGGACGGGTCTTAAGTCAGAAGTACGTTCAGGTTTTAGCAAACTAACATGGAAAACCGGATGAATTCGTTGAAGAGTTTTGGGTAAGTTCAGCTGGACTGTTACGGGATTTATAATCCGTTCAATCGTGAAAGGGCCAACATACTTAGGACCAAGCTTCTTTGACTTTTGAGTGGTCTGCAGGTATCTGGTAGACAGGAAAACTTTGTCACCCACTTTATATTCTTTCTGTGGAGATCTTTTCTTGTCTGCAAACTTCTTATGAGCTTGATGGGCCTCATCTAGTGCTTTGCGTGTCACTGGCCAGTTAAGTTGGAGTTGAGTTATCCATTCATCCAATGAATGGATGTTAGGCTTTTCACGAGGGAGTTCAGGTATGGGTACGAAATCTTGTCCCGAAGCCACTTTAAATGGAGTAAATCCAGTACTACTGTGTACGGAGTTGTTATATGCCACTTCGGCAAATGGTAGTAAGTCGGACCAGTTATCTTGTTGATAATTTATGTAACATCTAAGATACTGTTCTAACACTGCAATAGTCCTCTCACAGGCCCCATTGGTTTGGGGGTGGTGGGCGGAGCTTAAACCCTGAGCGGAGCCTATCAACTTCAGGAACTCTTTCCAAAAATTTGAGGTAAACTGGACCCCTCTGTCAGAGATTATGCGTTCCGGAACGCCATGTAACCTATAGATATGTGAAATAAACAATTTAGCCAGCATCTTAGCAGATGGAATCTTGGAACAAGGTATGCAATGTACTTGTTTGGAAAACAAATCGGTTACTACCCAGATGACTGTGTTTCCACCGCTTTCGGGTAATTCTACTATAAAGTCCATAGAGATTTCCTTCCAGGGGGCCGTTGGTCTAGCTACATTTTGTAACAATCCTACTGGCTTACCAGGAGGTCTCTTTGCCGAAGCACAAATTGGACAGCTAGCTACATAAGCTTCAATGTCCTTCTTTAAAGTAGGCCACCAGAATTGCCGCTTAACCAGATGTAAGGTCTTCACAAATCCAAAGTGGCCAGCAGCTTTAGAATCATGAGCCTGTTGTAGTATTTGGCCCCTCAGCACCTGTGGCACATACAACTTGGCCCCCACCCAAGCTAAACCATCTCTAACTGTATAGTCACTTTAATGAGCCAGGAACCATTCGTCCAGTTTTAAAGCTTCTTTTAATTGTTCGGTTAGGTCATTTGATAAATCCACTTCTTGATTCTTCTTTTGGGCTCTGGTGATCACTGGGACGGCTAGATGTTTGGTTGAGACAATTGGGCTTATCACCTCCTGGCGCATACTATTATATTGGGGTAGTCTAGAGAGAGCATCCGCCATGAAGTTCTTCCCTCCTGGAATGTACTTCAATGAGAAATTGAACGGCTTGAAGTACTGGGCCCAGCGAACTTGTTTAGGGGACAGCTTCCGGGGCGTATTTAAAGCTTCCAAATTCTTATGATCAGTCCATACCTCAAATGGGTGTTTTGCTCCTTCCAGGAAATGTCTCCAGGTCAGTGAGGCCCAACGAACTGCAAAAGCTTCTTTCTCCCAGACGGCCCACCTTCTCTCTGTTTCAGACAGCTTACGGGAGGTATACGCACAAGGCTGTAAGGTCCCTTTCTCGTTGATTTGAAGTAACACCGCTCCAATCACTTGCATCGGATTGAATTACGAAAGGAGTTTCCATATCTGGGTGCTTCAGCACTGGTTCTGCAGCAAACAGTCGTTTTAGCTTTTCAAAAGCTGTTTGGCACTCCATGGACCACTCCAGCAGCTTTCCTGGCCTTGGCTTCACCTCCCCTTTTGTTTTTAAGAGATTTGTGATGGGCATTGCTATCTTAGCAAACGTCGGGATGAATTGCCGGTAAAAATTTGCAAATCCCAAAAAGCTTTGAAGTTGTTTTCTGGTGCGTGGTGGAGCCCATTCCAAAATGGCATGCACCTTCTCTGGATCCATTTCTATGCCTTCAGATGAAATGCGATATCCCAAATAGTCAATTTTGTCTTGGTGGAATTCACACTTTGACAATTTAGCATACAACTTGGCGGCACACAGTTTCTGTAGAACCGACTGCACTAGTTTCACATGTTCATCCAGAGTTTCCATGTAGATAAGGATATCATCAAGATAAACCAGAACCCCCCTGTATAAATGTTCATGTAACACTTGATTGATCATTTGCATGAATATAGCTGGGGCCCCTTGTAAACCAAAAGGAAGAACGTTGCATTGGAAGCAACCCATCGGGCAGTTAAAAGCGGTCTTCCACT
>BLBF01000032.1:31830641-31868456 GCA_015471245.1 Laticauda colubrina
CACTTTATATTCTTTCTGTGGAGATCTTTTCTTGTCTGCAAACTTCTTATGAGCTTGATGGGCCTCATCTAGTGCTTTGCGTGTCACTGGCCAGTTAAGTTGGAGTTGAGTTATCCATTCATCCAATGAATGGATGTTAGGCTTTTCACGAGGGAGTTCAGGTATGGGTACGAAATCTTGTCCCGAAGCCACTTTAAATGGAGTAAATCCAGTACTACTGTGTACGGAGTTGTTATATGCCACTTCGGCAAATGGTAGTAAGTCGGACCAGTTATCTTGTTGATAATTTATGTAACATCTAAGATACTGTTCTAACACTGCAATAGTCCTCTCACAGGCCCCATTGGTTTGGGGGTGGTGGGCGGAGCTTAAACCCTGAGCGGAGCCTATCAACTTCAGGAACTCTTTCCAAAAATTTGAGGTAAACTGGACCCCTCTGTCAGAGATTATGCGTTCCGGAACGCCATGTAACCTATAGATATGTGAAATAAACAATTTAGCCAGCATCTTAGCAGATGGAATCTTGGAACAAGGTATGCAATGTACTTGTTTGGAAAACAAATCGGTTACTACCCAGATGACTGTGTTTCCACCGCTTTCGGGTAATTCTACTATAAAGTCCATAGAGATTTCCTTCCAGGGGGCCGTTGGTCTAGCTACATTTTGTAACAATCCTACTGGCTTACCAGGAGGTCTCTTTGCCGAAGCACAAATTGGACAGCTAGCTACATAAGCTTCAATGTCCTTCTTTAAAGTAGGCCACCAGAATTGCCGCTTAACCAGATGTAAGGTCTTCACAAATCCAAAGTGGCCAGCAGCTTTAGAATCATGAGCCTGTTGTAGTATTTGGCCCCTCAGCACCTGTGGCACATACAACTTGGCCCCCACCCAAGCTAAACCATCTCTAACTGTATAGTCACTTTAATGAGCCAGGAACCATTCATCCAGTTTTAAAGCTTCTTTTAATTGTTCGGTTAGGTCATTTGATAAATCCACTTCTTGATTCTTCTTTTGGGCTCTGGTGATCACTGGGACGGCTAGATGTTTGGTTGAGACAATTGGGCTTATCACCTCCTGGCGCATACTATTATATTGGGGTAGTCTAGAGAGAGCATCCGCCATGAAGTTCTTCCCTCCTGGAATGTACTTCAATGAGAAATTGAACGGCTTGAAGTACTGGGCCCAGCGAACTTGTTTAGGGGACAGCTTCCGGGGCGTATTTAAAGCTTCCAAATTCTTATGATCAGTCCATACCTCAAATGGGTGTTTTGCTCCTTCCAGGAAATGTCTCCAGGTCAGTGAGGCCCAACGAACTGCAAAAGCTTCTTTCTCCCAGACGGCCCACCTTCTCTCTGTTTCAGACAGCTTACGGGAGGTATACGCACAAGGCTGTAAGGTCCCTTTCTCGTTGATTTGAAGTAACACCGCTCCAATCACTTGCATCGGATTGAATTACGAAAGGAGTTTCCATATCTGGGTGCTTCAGCACTGGTTCTGCAGCAAACAGTCGTTTTAGCTTTTCAAAAGCTGTTTGGCACTCCATGGACCACTCCAGCAGCTTTCCTGGCCTTGGCTTCACCTCCCCTTTTGTTTTTAAGAGATTTGTGATGGGCATTGCTATCTTAGCAAACGTCGGGATGAATTGCCGGTAAAAATTTGCAAATCCCAAAAAGCTTTGAAGTTGTTTTCTGGTGCGTGGTGGAGCCCATTCCAAAATGGCATGCACCTTCTCTGGATCCATTTCTATGCCTTCAGATGAAATGCGATATCCCAAATAGTCAATTTTGTCTTGGTGGAATTCACACTTTGACAATTTAGCATACAACTTGGCGGCACACAGTTTCTGTAGAACCGACCGCACTAGTTTCACATGTTCATCCAGAGTTTCCATGTAGATAAGGATATCATCAAGATAAACCAGAACCCCCCTGTATAAATGTTCATGTAACACTTGATTGATCATTTGCATGAATACAGCTGGGGCCCCTTGTAAACCAAAAGGAAGAACGTTGCATTGGAAGCAACCCATCGGGCAGTTAAAAGCGGTCTTCCACTCATGCCCTTCCTTAATTCGAATTCGGTAGTATGCTTCTCTCAAATCCAACTTCGTGAAAATCTTCCCTTCACTAAAGGGGCCAACATGTCCTTCATCAAAGGAAGGGGGTACACGTTTTCCACAGAAATAGCGTTCAAATTTCTGTAATCCACCACCAAGTGTTTGGAACCATCTTTCTTTTCACGGAACAACACTGGGGCCGCTACACGGGGTCTAGCAGGTTGAATGAAACCACGTTCCAGATTTTTATCTATAAACAATCTTAGCTCTTCCAATTCCTGTGGGGTCATTGAGTACAACTTTGGTTTCGGGAGCTTCACCCCAGGCAAAATCTCAATAGCACAGTCTGTTGGCCGGTGAGGCGGAAGCTCATCCGAGGCCTTCTCACTGAACACTTCTTTTAAATCCCAATACTCTTTGGGAATTTTCTCCTCCCCTTTCACGGGCTCAGTACCTGTGGAAGCTATTTCAATTAGGTCCTCAGGCTTCGGCTGGGATCTGCCCCTTTTTCCCAGTCGCTGCTTGGTGCATATGCGCAACTTTCTCATTGCACATGAGAAAGTGATTCTATGCACATTCCCTTTCTCCAGTTAACTTGGGGGTTCCATTTCTGGAGCCAGGGCAATCCCAGTATTAATGGTTGCTCCATCCCAGGGACCACAATAAAACGCAGGGTCTCATCATGCTCTCCCATGATAATTTCTATAGGTTCCATGACAAAACGTGCAGGGCAACCTCCAGCCACTGATCCATCTAGTTGGCAAAAGGAAATGGGCATCTTCAAAGGTTTTAGTTTTAGGCCCATTTTCTTCACTACTTCTGTGTTGATTATACATCTTGTGCACCCAGAATCTAACAGGGCTAGCATTTCCCCTTCGACCCCTGAATTGGGTACCCTCAACTTCACCGGAATGGTCATAGGGCCCACGCTTGGACTTACCAGGAAGTCGTCTTCCGAATCGAAATCATCCTCCTCAGGGGTCACTGGGGTTTCTGATTCCTCTCCTGCGGGAGGGGTGACCTCTGCCGTATCTTTCGACTTTCGTGCTGCTTTGCGAGGCCTCACTGGGGACTTTTCGGGTTTCTTCCCTTCTTTTGGCGCCCCCTTTGGTCCCAGCTTGACTCTGCAGTTCACAGCCCGGTGACCTTCCTTTCCACATCGAAAGCAGGCCGAGGGGTTGGGTCTTGCCGCCACTCCTCCCCTCTGAGGTTTGGGAGCCTCTTGAGGACGTAGGGGGGAAAACTTGCTCCACCCAGAATCTCCCCGCCGTTTACTTCGGGTTAAATCAATCTCCACTTCTTCTGCCAGCAAGTACCACATCTGCAAATCATTAGGGTCTCTTCTAGCAATGCATCTCTGGTACACATCTTCATTTAAACCATCTTTAAACACTTCTATCATGGCTTCCTGGGACCAGCCTCGGAAATGGCCGATTAACTGTCTAAATTCTTGGGTGTAGTCAGCCACAGATCTCCGCCCGTTTTATGGTTTTCATCCTAATCCGGGCCTTGCGCTCTGCCAGTGGGTCCTCAAACCTAGCCCGCAGTGCAGCCATGAACAGGTTATAGTTCAACATCTGGGGAGCATTATCATTATTTAAGGTCACCATCCACTCTGCTGCTGTTCCCTCCAGAGCCCTGGTAGCCCACCTCATTTTGGCTGCTTCTGAGGGAAAATCCTCCCTGTATTCTTCCATATGGCTCCAAATTTGGGCTAGGAAAAATCCCAAGGTTTTGGGATTCCCCCCGTATTTTACTTCTAATGGCGGCAGCCTAGGAGCTCTACGCCTTCTAGGAATCACACCTCCCGCTGAAGGCCCCGGGGCTGCTGCTGGATCGGGTTGATTTATGGGAGAGGGGGCTGCTCTGCTTCTTCTGGCTGGGGCTACTTCCCCTCCCCCTTCATACCTTTGTGCAGCTTGGGGTTGTTCAAAGGCTTCATTCAAGAGTCTCCTGGCTTGATCTAGTAAGAGTTCTCTCTTTTCCTTCTCTTGCCAAAGCTCCTCTTTTCCACGCCGACGGGTAGTTGTGACCCCAGGAGGGGGGTCCTTCTCCGAATCTTTCCAACCAACCCCCACCGACCATCTGGGCTTCACAGCTGGATCCTCTTCCAGACTGAGCTCTGCTAGCGATTGGGCTTCCAGCACCAGCAAAGAATCTTGCCCTCCAATGGCTCCCAGATCCTCTTGGTCACTAGTTGAAGATGACATGATGTCCAGGCCCCCTCAGAAGAAAATTGGGTATTCTCTCCGGGTGGGCTGGTAGTGAGATTCAGAATAATGTCAGACGGAGCTCCATTCAAAATCCAGGAAAGAAATACTTAGACTCTTTAGTTTAGAGAAAAGACATCTTTTACTGAAAGTGAAGTGGTAGCAACCAAATAATTCTGAATCTGAGAAATTAGGCGCGCAATTCACATATGCAAAGTGATGGAAATGTTCCCACCCCCAATAGTTCAGATGACACTTCCAATTAGAAGTTGTGAATATGATCATGTGGGCATCTTCAGGTGATGATGAGGCCTCTGTCCGTTGACCTTGGCATATTTTGATAACGGGTTGCAGTTGCGCAGAGAAAAGAAAGCTAAGCGAGAAATAGAAACCTAACTCTATTGTATGCTTCCCCCCCCCCCATTTACACAACAGAAGAATGTAACACCTCCAGCTCATTTCCCAGATTTATCCCTACCTCCCCTTCCCCCCCGTTACTTATGGCAGTCGAAAGATGCAAAGCGATAGTAGATCTTGAAGGCTGACAGATGTATTCTCACAGTATTGAATGGCTTTTTTGGAACAGATTTGGTCTAACTCTTCAGCTAAGACCTGTCTGAAATGTTGTTCAGCACAGCCCTTAGAGCATGTAGAGACCTCAATCACAACGATGTATTGTTTCTTTGGATGAAGGAATATTATTATTATTCCTTGAAGGTTTAATAGCAATAGCACTTGGACTTATATACCAGTTGTTGTTTTACAAGTTGTTTTACAGTTGTTTTACAGCCCTCTCTAAGCGGTTCACAAAAGTCAGCCTCTTGCCCCCAACAATCTGGGCTCCTCATTTTACCCACCTCGGAAGGATGGAAGGCTGAGTAAACCTTGAACCTTGAGATCAACCTTGAACCTTGAACCAAATTTGAACTGCCAAATTGCAGGCAGCCAGCAGTTAGCAGAAGTAGCCTGCAGTACTGCACTCAAACTGTTGCTGCGCCACCGTGGCTCATATATAACTCAGGCTGATGAACTATGATTCAGCCCACCACCAATGATTGGCTGCTAATGCAGTTTGGGTTTGAGATCTGCTGAGTTCCTATTGGCTATTTGAGGCAATGGCAAGCCAGCCCCCTTCTCTCTGGTCCCTGAAAACTGCCATCTGTTGCCATTTAGGGTTGGGAGGTAGGCGAGACAGTAGACCCCTGGCTTCTGCAGAAGCTTCTGTCCACTTTTTAATGTCAATTGCTGCTATCCAAACTTCTTCTCGAATCTTATAGCAGTTTCTTCTAAGCAAGGAACTTACACTCTTTGGAAAGAGAGATAGATCTGTGCTGCACAGAAGGTCAGATTAAACCGATTTCTATTAGAAATAGAACAGGTTTTGCCAGGGATGTGCTGCTGGTATTATCCTGTCACCCTTCATAGTATTACAAGTTTTCTACATTTTCTGACAGTAAGGAGTTTTGCAGTTTCTATGCTTGTTTTTATTACCTTTGCGGTGACTGAGAAGTAGTCATTGGCATACTCTGTTTCAACCTTGGTGTTAGTTATTATCCATGGACTAATCACAATGGCTTTCCTTAACTAACTTGGCTCCTTCCACGTAGTGCTGGTACATCACCGGCCATCACTGGACTCCTTGTTCACTTGCTGCCAATGTGGCCTTTTCCTTCCCTCACTGAGGATGGAACTTCTTTTATCATCAATCACTCAATCCTATTTCATCTTTGCTCCATAATATCTTTTACCTATCTGTTAAGCTATTTCGGAACCAGGATTAGAAAGCCTTTCAGAAAAAAAAATCACATTTGAATGGAGATTGCACAGACATATCTCCACTCAGTTGTCCTGTTTTTAAAAAAGGAAGTTGTCTGACACTGCCTTTTTGCTGGTGGTGCAAACTTCTTAATCCAGCCGATAGCCCTTGGCTCTCCTCATGGCCTCCCTTCCAAATGCGAAGGAAGGGAGTCAAAGCTTTGGAAGGGCTCTCACCTTCCCTCGTATCTTTTTCCATGCTTGGGGCCCATCAGCTGAAACTGCTAAAATTGTGGATCCCAAAATCCCTTATTCTCCCCCAACTTCTGTGGTTATGAAGAGAGAGATGGATGGCTATTCTCCCAATCAATAGGTGACACTTAGCCGGAGGGGAAAACAGAATTGAGTGAATCCACCCATCAAATTATTGCACGTTAAAATTACTGGTGGAGGTGCCAGTTACTGGCCTCCCTCCTGGGGCTGAATGGGATTGGCAATGAGGACAGCCCTAATTTATGAGGATCGAGGACTGGAGGAGAGCATTTTAATCCAGCTGTTGGGTTTGCCCGGTTCATCTGCCACAACAAGAAAGAAGAGGGGCTTGCTTGTCCAGAACCCACGTCCATTCATGACTCTCGATTCTACAATGATAGATCAAACCCAAGAGACTTTCGAGGTGAATGGTTTAATCATGGCTTTCAAAACAAACGCGAAGGTGGGGTGCCTGGGCGAGGTTTCTGCCACCACTTCCTTGGAATCGGGCTGGATCTGCTGTATATACTCAGTACGCAGGATAATCCACCTCACAAAGCGGCGCGGGGTCGGCAAGCGGGCGGGCGGGATTTGATGATCCCACAGAAACTTCTAGAAAGCCGGACAGCCTAATCCGCCACTCCGGGGCCTCATCGGCCGCCCCCGCCGCTTCTTCGCCTCACCAAATCCCTCTAGGAGTGAAAGAAGGGAGGGGGGGGGCAGTGGGCGTGGCCTGTGGAAGAGGCCCTGGTTCGGTCTTTTGCCTTCCCGCCGGGAGGGAGCTGAGGGGTTTTAATCCTGCCTCTGCCGCCGCCGCCGCCCCCCCGCCTCCTCCCTCATCTCGGCCCCCGCAGGAGATGCAGCCCTTTCTCGCCATCTGTTCGCTGTTAAGCAGCAAAAAACACGTTGTTTTCCCGCTCTCGGCCCCTCCATTTGCTCATCGCTGCCGTCTTCCCCCGCGGCCCATTATTATCTCTTGAAGCATATTTGGAACGGGTGGCGGCGGGGAGGAGGTGAGGGGTGGGGGGAGGGGGAGAAGAAGAAGAAGACCGAGAGTAAGGAGGAGGTTGGCTGTGGCGTCCCTCCCTGCTTCTGGTTCTCCTCTTGAGAGGAACGCCTCGCTCCTTTCCACATTGTCCTTTCTTGGCTTGGTTGATTTTATTTTATTTTTTGGCCCGAGAAAAGGTTTTTCTGGCCCCCACCTCTTACGGCACCCCCGGCAGGCAGAAATTCAAAGCGTCTTCACTAACTCGGGCAAGTTTGTAGTTTGGAGGTATCCAGTAATACAGAGCGGGTGGGGGACCTCCTCATCGCCGCCTCCCGGGAGGCGAAAACCTCCCAAGTCGGTTCGCGCTTCTAGGACAAACAACCGAGTCCCCGAGAAGTGGCGCCTCGCTCTGTTCTCGCGCCTCGCCACGACTTTTGCCCCGTTACTTTTGGAGGTTGGGAGGATGGTTGCTGGTCCGGGGAGTTGCCGCCTTTCCGGACATTACCTTCCTACTTCACTCTCTGAGAATAGTCATAGATTTGGTCGGACATGGAACCCAGAGCATCACTTCGTAGGAACAATAAACACCCAACACGCGTCACTCAATTGCACACAAGAAGTAGTAGGGCAGGCTTCTTCGACCGGCTGCTTTCCAGATGGGTGAGACTACAGCTGCAGCAGGTGGCAGCATTGGGTTGACCTAGGCCGATCTCAAAAAAAAAAAAAAAAAAAAAAAACCTGGAGGAAGCAATGGCAAACCATTTGAGGCTTTTGCCAATAAAACTACCAGACTACAGATCCGTTTTATGGCCAGTTTCACTCAAGGGAAGATTTTCTTCTTTTATATAGTCTGCTGTGATGGGATCTACAGTTTGATATTCAAAAGGCACCAGATTGAGCAAGGCTTATAAAATATACAGATAGCTGGAGCAGCTTTCCAAGATCTTGTTTTTGTGAGGGGAAATTGTGAATTATCCTACATGTATTTAAACTAAAGTAAAATACCATAGCTCAAAAATAATTCTTTATAAAAGCAATTTAGGTTTTCCAGGAAGTGTGATGTATCTTCCAAAGAATGGAAGAACCACTCATAAGAGAGAGAAAGTGACCTTGATTGATAACTACATCTATTGTGCCTCTCTCTCTCTCTCTCTTTAATTTTGAAAGATCTTGTAAGGCTAAATATTGAGGGGGTTACCTTTTTATTTTTGCACTACATCTAACATTTAAATGTTAAATTACTAATGCTTTATTTCTGTACACATTGTCACTGCTAACTAGATTATGCATTCCCTCTCCTAAAACCTTACATGCTTTAATCAATGAATAACTGAATATGAGTGATCGTGGCTGCAAGATGTTTTTTTAATAGAGAGTGGGGTCACTTTTCTTGCTTTCTCCAAAGCACCTCCCACCCCTTGAGATATCATTATACCTCCTTGTTTTCTGGTATCCCAGAACAAGCTGACATAGTTCTGCAGTGCCATCTACTGGAGCCATCCCTCTACCAGATACCATTTGACAAATTTCCTGACAAACAAGCCATGCCAAGCCAGCCATTAAGGATGTTGATCTGCTGCACAAAAGCTGAACAAGTTAACCTCTTACTGCCTTTGTTTGGAACAGCAACCTGGAACATCTCCACTTGATAGTTCCTTTCTGTCACATTGCCAAATATTGTGACTTAGCAGGGTGTTTTCTGCACTACCACTACTCTGAATTCTTCAATAAGAAAAGTAAACGTAAACATTCACTTCAACTGAACTCCAACTCTGGTGACCATGGATAAATCTGTAGAATTTTCTAGGCAATAATACAGTAATGCATTGTTGCTAGTATCTTCTCCTAGGAAAGCAACTATACAGCTTGTTTTCCCTGGGCTGTTTTGTTTCACCAGCTCACTCCTCCATTAATCCATTTTCTAACCCCTTTCTGGATTCTTTGCCTGTTGTTTTCAGTTTCTTCCATGTTTTTGTTCTGCCATTTCTTTCACCTTCATATCCTCAAGGACCATTGCAATGCTTTTTGCCTTGCCCCTCATTCTCCAGCATATTTTCTAAAGATACTTGGTGCCAGTTGTGCTTCTTAGAAATACTGCCAGTCAACTCAATATTTAAATAAAGGCATGTCAGCAATTATCCTGCTAACTTTAGTAAAGGAAACATGACTTGGGGCAGTGAACAATTCACAATGAACACATTGGAAACAAAATAAAGCAAAGGAAGTTGAGACTGATGGAACTGGAGGAAAGATGAGGCTGTAAAAAATGATGTACAGTCCCAGGGATATCTTCACAGTAGCAAGATACAAGCAGAGATGAGCTGTGCAATCTTCTTTTGAGTGCTAATCTGATAACTTTCTGTTTTCTAGACTAGCCAAGAGGTTCACGAAGAGAAGATGGGGACATCCTTGGCAATTCTCCGTACTTCCCAACAGAACTCATCTTTCAACATGAAACCTTCACACATTCATTTCCATCACTTGATGATGGCGTATACAAAGATGTTACAGGCACACTATGACCACATAGACAGGAATTTGTATACTCTGCTGCCAGGCAGCAGCTGTAGAGAAACCAAAAAATAAGCACGTACATGTGAACTTGGACTAAGAGGAAAGAAAAAGGCCAGCTAAACAAGATATTATTTTGTGGTTCATACCATCTCACTCCATTCCCTTCTTATCCATGCGCCAAGTTGTCACCAGTGCTATGGTATCATTGTTTCTAAAAATCCTGTTTAAAATTTCCAATCTGTTCTTGTTTTAAATTAAGTATATTATATGACAGCTTGCTTCCTAACCTTGCATATTTATCTTTCTGTTTTGGAGACTATCTAAAAAACATTTTTTTCTGTCTCAGTGTGGCAATTCGTAGCTTCTCTTTGCTCCACTGAACTCACTATGTAGCTCCCTTCAATCCTAGGCTCTTGGCCAGAGGCTTTTCAGCTCTGGTTACATATTCAATAAAGCCCTCCCTTGGTTCTACATAATTCACCCTAGTAAAATATCTGCTCATTCAACATTACTGCAAAGGGATTTGAATCAGCCCAGCTTAGCGCCCGTTTCAATATGCACTTCAAAGTGACTCATACTTCTTAATGGCTGGCCCCATCTTCTTGAACAGTTTTAAATCATGATTGCTCACTCTGGCAGTCAGGGTACTGATTAGCCTAAGGAACAATAATATGTACTTATCACTAAAATGTTTGAGAGCATCTTCAGGGCTCCCTTAATCCTCTGTTGACATGGGGGCTTAGAGGGGACAGCTGGCAGGAAAAGAGGAGGAAGAGCCACAAACAGAAATCTGGGAGTCCAGAGAGAGGACAGGAAAATTACGTAAAGAAGTAAAAGAAGAAAGCGAAATGAGCAGCTTGTATTTTTAATACATTTGTTTTAATTGCACTTTGATCCAAGATGTCCAGGTCATTCTGTATCTCTTTTTCAAGGCACTAACTTCTCACCAAGGAGCAGAAGACAATGCCTAATGGCATTTACACACCATGAAGCAGTTTTTGGATACTGCAGAAGAAGACAGGGAGAACTGATATAGCTCAGCATAACTTAAGTTTCTTTTACAATTTTAAATCAATTGATCATGGCTTTAAACAGGGATGGACAATCCATGCTTTTTTGTTTTTTGGAGTATGGTAGTTCTTCAGAACGATCATGTCAAAATTTGACTGCAAACAGCTGAACCATAAAAATAGAATTCACATATTAATCCCTAGAAAGAGGGAAAAAATGGCTTCACAATCATAAATCTAAAGAAAAAAAAAAAAGAATCGCAAAATATTCCCAAGCCCTCAACTCAGCACACTTGTTCAATATCAGAATATTATTGTTAGCATTTTCTTCCCTAGCTACCTAATATAACACTGTTTGCCCCTCTCGATGTCCAAACCCCAAAAACTTTAACCTTAGATGTCTACTATTGGCCTCACCCTTTTCCTAAGAGGTCTGTAGGGGGCATATATAAGCGCACCAACATGCCTATCGTCCCTGTCCTATTGTTTCTTTCTATTTTTCTTATATGTATCCATTTCATGTATTCATAACTATGTTTATCCTTATACCCATTATCTTGTAAGCGATTGACAAATCAAATAAATTAAATTAAATAAGTTGATTCCCAGTTGATCTAAAACGTCCCAGTGTATTAGAGGAAAATGTGAGACAGGATTTTTGGCCCATACCTTTAAGGCCTATCTTCAACCAGAAAACAAATAGATTTTAAAGTCCCTTTTGCATACATTTTAACCTACTTCTGAAGCACACACTGCATTAGACTTTATTTTCCACTGAACTTGTCAAAACAAGTAAAACCACAAAGTAGCGCTGAAGCGATTGCTCGGAGCTGTCTGTAGAGTAATCATGAGTGCTCAAGTGTTGGGAGCTGATCTCAAAACCACAAAGGTTACCGCAAAAACAGGTGTTGAAAAATAAGGCAGCATAAATGAAAAACAAAATCACCCCACAGTAAATCTGTTATATTGTAATTTTCCCAATTATATACCTTCTGAAGTTGTTGGAATAGCACCATTATATTCCAGAATTCCTAGCTAGTAAGATCTTTGGGCATCTTTGTTGGGAATTCTGGGTGTTATTCCATCCTAATATATCTGGTGGAACATAAACCGTGTCATCTTGCATTAACCAAAGTGTATGCAATGTTTTTTTGCAACAGAATGCACCTTTTTCCATTTTATTTGTGAGCCAAATGATGTAGGTTTAAAAAGTGTTTCTTCCCTTTTGCTTGTATCACTTAGCTCAGTTAAGGTTTGAGATGGACCTTTTGGGATTGTTTTTAAAGCACATGCAATTGTGATGTCCTATTGTATACTATCAGTGAATTCTTGTGACTCATACAAAAAATGAGTTAGTAGCCTTCAGAAATAAAAATCCCCAAATCATTTTACGGGTATACTTGTATTAGGAAACCTCACAGATTACAAAATAGTACATAGTGTTTCAAGAAAGTCAGAATTCTTTGGAAATAAAGCAAGTGTTGGGGAGAAGGAAAGAAGCTGCTGGAGTTAAAATCATGATGTTAACATTTAAGCTTGGCAAAAAAGCTTGGTTTCCATAAGCATGCCCACAGCAGCAACAGAAATCAGTAAGAGCTAGGCAGAGCCCAGCCCTTGCTGGATTCATTGCAGAAATGTCGCTTATCAGCCATTTAGTGAGGCTTATGCTAGAAGAAGATAGAGAACGTTACTTCTACATGAAATCAGAAAATAAAGAAATACATTTCAGCAATGGGTTGGGCGAAAAGAATGGTTGTGCCATGCAGACATGTCCTTCCAAGAATTTACAAGGCATTGTTGAGCCAAAATTAAGGAGTTTTATAGATGTCCCCTTGATGATCTTCTGAAGATAAAGGTGGAGTTAGGCTTTAATAAATGCTTCAGAGTTTTGTGGTTCACCTATGACTGCTCTTAAAACTGTTTGGATGAACAAATAAAGAGTAATTGATCTGCTGTTTCTGAAAATATAAAGTGGGAATGTTATCGAGACTGATCTCCATCGTATGTCAAGTAGAGCACAGCCAGGCCAGAACAACTGAGTTCATTCCCTGTTAACCCCACTTGATAGAGTGATAGCAATCTGTGGAATGAAGGCTGCAGTATATAACAATGGCCAAAACATAGCAGCAGTTAGAACATTTTCATCTGTGAGCTTTATGGCTTTATGTGTGCACATGCAGATCCACAGCATGTTCTGCCAACAGATGCCCTTCATATGGCTTGAACTTCCATGTCATATCTGTACCTAATATAGGCTTAGGTCACACTGTCAGTAGATTATGGGGGTTGAAATCCAAGACATCAGGCTAGAGAGAGCTAATGCACATAGTAATGTGTATAATGTGCTTTACTTCAACATGTGGTAAGCTCAGCCTGCTGCATTCAGGAATTCAGCCAAAGCTGAAGAGCAGCAGTTGCAAGGCTGAGCCGGAAACTGTCTAGATAAGAGATGGGTAATGGGTCTTCTCTGCTGTCACTGCTGCCAAGGTCTATTATGAGTGATGGTATTGACAGTTCAGGATACTAAGGGAGAGGTAAAGAGCTGGTATACCCAAGGAGCTCCGACAGGAAAATCTTTTTCAGTGGCTCTTAGCATGGTGGGTTGTTGGTTTTTTTACATCAAGAGTAGACAACCTGATACTTGTACACATTACTGTCGTCCAAGGGCTTAGCAGTTTCCTTGTTCACCTTGCTTTAAAAAAATGCTTTCAATTAAATTAAATAATAATTAAAATTGCAAAATGGTGGAAAGCTGAAGTGTGTATAAGTGTGTAAAATCGCCAGAAACAAAGACCAAAGTCTTCTGGGCATGACTTGGAGAAAATTCCTTGGGGACAGATGAATGAACACACTTGCCAGCTGGCCCTTTTGAAAGTAAGTGTCTTGTGATCAGCAATCTCTCCACAAATACCACTTTGTTTACAAGTAGACCTTCAAATGTGCTGTCCTGCACTAAATATTTGCTTATCAATGTTTGCTTACATACTTGCAGAAGCCTCAAGGCCAGGAAGACCCCCAAATTGCACACAGGTTCTGTCTGGGGTGGTACAATCTTATCCAGAAAAAGAGATTAAAACTCCCCAGTCCCCCCACCCCACCCCAAATCACTTGATCTTCCCCACCTAGACACCCAGACCTTCCAGGCAGCAAAACAGGACCTTCATGGCATTACACAGTACAGCTTTTGACATTATTCAGGTGGCCTGGGATGGAAATGTAAAGCTGGATATCATAATTCACACCATCAGATGACCTCACACAGCATTTTTTTTCTACCGGGCGCCACACAATACGGCTTCTGACAGGCTGAATCAGCTTTTTCTTTTGTGAAAAACAGTTGCAAAATAGGAATTATGAAGTTGAAACTTTTTGTTGTGCATTATCATCTTGCCATCATTTCCAATCAGCAAACTGATTGTTTCCTTGACTTTCCTTGTTCCACATATACCCCCAAAATGCTTTATTGTGGTGGTTGCAATATTTCTTATTTTGGGAATGTATTGCAAGCCTCATTTCATTCTTAGGAGTGCTTAATCTTGCTTATTTTACCTTCAGGATTTCCATCAATGGTATCTTTCCTATTTTTCCCCTGAGCTTATTGAGGTCTGCTCTCTGGAAATTTAGTAGACTACTAAACTGCTTGCCTTCAGTTCTCCCTGCCTGCAATATGGTGAATTTTAGAACCACATGGTCGTTCTCTACCAAGGCTCCTACAACTTCCATTTCTTCAACTATTTCTTCCCTCTTAGCAAGTCTTGAGTCCAATGTAGCTGATGCTCTAATTCCCTCAAGTACACTTTGGACAACAATATGGCTTCCTGTTGGCTTCCTTACTGCATCAAAAGGTTTGCTTTCCAGGTGATGCTGGGATACCTGAACTCTCTCACTATGCCAGCAATGATTTCTGGATCCCTTGCCCGTCTGACTGGGAAATATTTCATTTCCTCTCTTTGCCTTGATACATGTCAAGTGCTAGGAAAATCAGGAGATTCATACAGTTCAAATGGGCATAAACATTTATTGTAAACTTAAGCTCTCCACAAGAATCTGAACCATTAGGGCCCAAGAGAAATTAGCAGGAGATAAGAGTAAAATGAATTGAAGGTGAGCTGGACTTGGATTTCTTCTGGGTAGAAAGGGACTCAAGACTTATGATGCATTTATTCCCCCCCCCCCAACACTCAGGTTCACCCTGGTCAACTCCTACACTCTAGTATCCTCTCACAAAAGTGTCATTTGTACTTAGTTTCTTTCCCTCTTTGTTTCCATCCAGGTCCCTTCAGCAGAATTTTGATGACATAAATTTTCACACAGGTGTAGTCATTCTTTACATATAATGCAAACCCTAGAGTTGGGTCTCTTTCTTTTGGATAAATTATATCCTGATGAATGCTATTCAGATGAAGAGTCTGGAATTAACTTTGTAACATATCTCATATTTTCCCTTTAATTTCTCTAAAGGGTGTTGATAGCCTCAGGCCACCATATAAACCACATGACTGAATAAGGATTTGTTCTCATGCTTCTAAATTTAATTTCTCTACTCTTCCACCTTAGCTGGAACAGTAGCTATGTGCAAAGAATGTACAGTTCTTCCACCAAATTGTAAATCAAGAAATCAAGCATATTTCTTCGTGCTGTTGTTAGCCCTGAAGAGAGCAAAGATTAGTGTTATGTAGAATACCAGAACCATGGTTTATACATTTTTATAATCTTCTAAACTCTCATCTATTTGCAATCCTTTTTTTTTTTTTTGCAAGCTTAAGGACTAGAAACATTGCTTGTGAAAAAACAGACAAATTGAATTTTCCAGCCTGAGCAAATACTTCTCCATTGCTAAGCTATTAATACAACAGAAATTATTTATAGCCAAACCAGCCAAACCAGCAGGTGTAGCAAACCAGCCACCTTTCTTTTTCTAAGCGACAGAACACCCCACTCCCACAAGAAGGCAAACGCTGCCCCCCCCCCATTTCTGCCCACAATCTGCTTGTTTTTCCCTTTCTGAGCTCAAGAACAAAGGCCTGAAGATGGGTCTGAGGGTTCTCTCTGCCAGGGCCAGGCCAGGCAGTTCTTGTAGCCACATTGCCAGCATGTGACAGGAAACCCAGCAGCTTTTGATCACTTCCCAGCTGCTGCAGTTGCATCCCCAGACTGAGATGGCTGTAGCACCAACCCACTCCTGCTCTGGGCTCCATGGGCTCTGCTTCTCCCATGCCCTCCTTGCCTTCTGGTGCAGTAAGTGCCCAAAAAGGGACCTGTACTTCTTTCCTTCATCAAAATCCCATTTTCCTCTAGATTTCACTATCTTCCCTTGACCTAATTCCTTCATAATTTCCTGATTTTGCCTTTTTCTTTCTCCTTCTTCAGCCTTTGTGGGCAGTGGCTCTGCCGTGACAGTGACCCAGACTCCAAGCTTTGTCAGTGACTTCACGGGGCAAAATATTTCCTTCAGGTGCTCTGTGGATGATACAAGCTACAGGTTTTTTTTGTATCGCCAATTGCCTGGGAAAACAGAACTGAAATTCCTTGCGTACCTCGGCATTACTAGTACAGAACTTGAAGATATTCCACCTGAACTGAAGGATCGGCTGAAAGGAAAGGGTTCCAAGTCAGGAAACCCAACTAAGCGGCATATGCATTTGGATTTGTTTAATCTTCAGGCGAGTGACACAGGCTTGTATCTGTGTGCCGCAGTGTACACAGTGAAAGAGAAAGGAGCAGTGGCAGATGCAAAATTGAGTATCAGGAACAAATCTGCCCTCTACCCTTTTCTACTCATATCCATCTTTTACTGACATCCATGGGTAATCTTGTTCTACACACTAGGGGGTCTCATATTTCAAACAGCCTTTGGCCAATTTATGCCTTTTAGATGCCCAGAAGTGCCCATTTATATATGGTCTGTGGGGTGAGACTTTTGATCTAATAAATTGCAAGACCACAAGGACAGCCCCACATGATAAGGGCCAGGCTGTAGTAGGCCAGCATCTCGCATCTCACAGTGGCCAGCCAGATCCCTCCAGGCTGCTGTCAAAGAGAAGATGGATACAGTTCTTTTCCTATAACTGGAACTTGCAGGCTTGATGCCCCCAACCTAGAGATAACATTGCTTTACAAAGGACAGTAGAGCCTGTCAGGTAAAATGGTTGAGAGGTTGGAACAAAACCAGAAAGGGCCATCTTTTTTTTATATTCTCACCAAAAAAAAAGTGGATAAACATGGGTAAAAAAAATAATATAAATTGGGATGAATGATAATGGAACCCTGCCCCTTTCCTCAAGTTCATTTATATATAAGTTGGAACCATTCCTATTCACTGTGGCAGAACATTAATTTTTGCAAGGGGTTGTGGGTGATGTCATCCCATCAAAGCCACAAAGTAATGTGCTCACTAATACTATAAGCATTGAAAAACATTTTTGATTTCTCAGGTGGAAAGTGATGTACTTCTGACAAAACACTTCTATGCTTTGAAATTTGAACCAATTGCTGAAAATTAAGACAGATATACAAGGATGTCCGCAGATGGGAGTCAGCAGTGTCAAAATGGAGGATGCGATTGAAGTCCCCTTTTAATTGTGCACATTTTGCAGGTATCAAAAAGAGCAGCAGCTTCAATCTCTCAATCATATCTACCTTTTTGATGCTGCTCCCCTTCACACACCTGAAGACTGGTTTTTGGAAGTCCTGAACAGGAACAACCATCCTATATAGGCTAAAATCTCTCTGACCCTCCAAACTCTTCTGAGATTTCACAGCCATCTAGAAACATGGTTACTGATAGACGGAGATGCTTCAGAATAAGGGCATTTCGAGCTGCGTCCAAAGCCAAATGAAATCATAGAATGACTTTTTGGCTGGGTATACATATAGAGCCATCACTTTTGAAGGAAGAATTGAAAGCATGAATGACTTTGCCTTAAAAGTATTTATAGCCAAGCCAGCAGGTGCAGCAAACCAACCCCTCTCCAGCAGCTTCTTTTTTCAAAGCAAGAGAACACACACACCAAAGAAGGCAAATGGGGGGGTGCATTTCTGCCCAGCCCCTGCACTTCTTTTCTGCCTGAACTCTGGAGCAAAGGCCTGAAGGGGGTCTGGGCATCCGGTTCCCACTCCCAGACAGTTCTTGCAGCCACATTGCCAGCATGTGACAGGAAACCCAGTAACCTATCCTCTCTTCCCAGCTGCTGCAGTAGCAGCCCCCAGGCTGAGATGGCCGAGATGCCTTTTCACTCCTGCTCTGGATTCCTTGGACTCCGCTTCTTCCATGCCCTCCTTGCCTTCTGGTGCAGTAAGTGCTCTGTAAGGGGCCTGGACCTCTTTCCTTCATCAGAGCCCCATTTTCCTCCAGATTTCACTCTCTTCCCTTGACCTAATTCCTCCATAATTTCCTGATTTTGCCTTTTTCTTCTTCTTCAGCCTTTGTGGGCAGTGGCTCTGCCGTGACAGTGACCCAGACTCCAAGCTTTGACAGTGACTTCACAGGGCAAAATATTTCCTTCAGGTGCTCAATTGATAACAAAGACTATCATTTCTATTGGTATCGACAACTACCTGGGAAGACACAGCTTGAAGTCCTTGGATCGTACTACACTTATAGTACAGAACTTGAAGATATTCCACCTGAACTGAAGGATCGGCTGAAAGGAAAGGGTTCCAAGCCTGAGAACTCAGCTAAGTGGAAAATGAGTTTGGATTTGTTTAATCTTCAGGCGAGTGACACAGGCTTGTATCTGTGTGCCGCGGTGTACACAGTGAAAGAGAAAGGAGCAGTGGCAGGTACAAAATTGAGTATCAGGAACAAATCTGCCCTCTACCCTTTTCTACTCATATCCATCTTTTACTGACATCCATGGGTAACCCTGTTCTACACACTAGGGGGTCTCATATTTCAAACAGCCTTTGGCCAATTTATGCCTTTTAGATGCCCAGAAGTGCCCATTTATATATGGTCTGTGGGGTGAGACTTTTGATCTAATAAATTGCAAGACCACAAGGACAGCCCCACATGATAAGGACCAGGCTGTAGTAGGCCAGCCAGATCCCTCCAGGCTGCTGTCAAAGAGAAGATGGATACAGTTCTTTTCCTGTAACTGGAATTTGCAGGCTTGATGCCCCCAACCTAGAGATAACATTGCTTTACAAAGGACAATAGAGCCTGTCAGGTAAAATGGTTGAGAGGTAAAATGGTTGGATCAGAACCAGAAAGGGCCAACTGTTTATCAGCTTTTGGCTGGGTCTATAGGATCATCCCTTTTGAAGGAACAACTGAAAGCATGAATGAGTTTGCCCTTAAAGCTACAGTATTTATAGCCAAGCCAGCAGGTGTAGCAAACCAGCCCTTCTCCAGCAACTTGTTTTTTTAAGCAGCAGAAACCCCCCAGGCACAAGAAGGCAAAGTGGGTCCCCCATTTCTGCCCAGCTTTTGCTCTTCTTTCCTCCCTGAGCTCAGGAGCAAGAGGCCTGGGGAGGGAGGATCTGGGCATCCAGTTCTTGCAGCCACATTGTCAGCATGTGACAGGAAACCCAGCAGCTTATCCTCTCTTCCCAACTGATGCAGTAGCAGCCCCCAGGCTGAGATGGCCGAGATGCCTCTTCACTCCTGCTCTAGGCTCCTCAGACTCCACTTCTCCCATGCCCTCCTTGCCTTCTGGTGCAGTAAGTGCTCTGAAAAGGGCCTGGACCTCTTTCTTTCATCAGAACCCCATTTTCCTCCAGATTTCACTCTCTTCCCTTGACCTAATTCTTTCAGAGTCTCCTGGGCTGCCCTCTAGCCTCCCAACCTGATTTTGCCTTTTTCTTTCTCCTTCTTCAGCCTTTGTGAGCAGTGGGTCTGCCCAGAATGTGATCCAGACTCCAAGCTTTGTCAGTGGCTCAACCGAGGAAAGTACCTATGTTTCCTTCGAATGCTCTGTTGAAAATGGCTATAATATGTTTTGGTATCGCCAACTGCCTGGGAAGACAGAATTGGAAGTCCTTGTGTCTGTCTACAATTATGCTAAAAAGCTTGAAGAGGTTGGAAATGATTTTAAGGGTCGGCTAGATGGAAGTATCACAGACAGTTCAGCTAAGCGGCATATGCGTTTGGATTTCTCAAAACTTCAGGCGAGTGACACAGGCTTGTATCTGTGTGCTGCAGTGAGCACAATGAAAGAGAAAGAAACAGTGGCAGGTGTAAAACTGAGTATCAGGAACAAATCTGCCCTCTGCTCTTTTCTACTCACATCCATCTTTTACTGACATCCATGGGTGACATCCTTCTACACCCTAGGGGGTCTCATATTTCAAACAGCCTTTGGCCAATTTATGCATTTCGAATGCCCAGAACTGCCATTTTTGCACTGGCTGTGGGGTGAGACTTTTGATCTAATAAACTGTAAGAACATAAGAACAGCCCTGCACAATGAGGGCAAGGATATTGTCCATGAGAGTACATAAGGTATGCATGTAGGCAGGAAACTGATGCACTAGGACAGGGGTCACCAAACTTGGCAACTGTAAGACTTGTGGCAACTTTAAGACTATACTATGCTGGCTGGAGAATCCTGGGAGTTGAAGTCCACAAGTCTTAAAGTTGCCAAGTTTGGAGACTTCTGCACTAGGATAAGGAACATCAAAATCAAACCTGGAAGAGGCAGCAACAAACCTTTTTTATGGTATCACCAAGTGGGTCAAGTAGTCCTTGACCTATGACTTAGCAACTGTTCAAACTTAAAACCAACTCGAAAAAGGGGACTTCTGATTGGGATCCAAACTTCTGTCAGAAGTTTGGATCCCAATCAAAAGTCCCCTTTTTCGAGTTGTCCTCCACCTGCCTTCTGACACTCAGCAACATGGACACATTTATGGCCTCTTGCTGCAAACGGTGACATTAACATGTTTTATGGCACTTTTGCCAAGAACTAGTTTTTGGCAAAACTGCATGCCATAGCAGCCCATGGATTCACTTAAAAGCCACCACATTTGCTTCATGTCCATCTCATTTGTTGAATGACCTGAACAGAGATAATGTGAAGTCAGACATGTGACTGACCAATTTACAAGCATTAAGACTTCTGACTGTGATGAGCAGGCTCCATTATAGTTGTAACCTGTCAGCATGGCTAAAAAAACAAGATAAAGTTGGATGCCAGATGATGGGCCACCCTGTTTCCCAAATCCATTTTAGGAAATATAAATTATTTTTGCCACATACATTTATTTATATTTAAGTTAGAAACATTCCCGTTTACTGGGGCAGAACTTTAACTTTCACATGGGTTTTCTGGGTGATGTAACCAGTTCAAAGCCACAAGGAAATCTGCTCACTAATAGTGCAGGCAATGAAAGAGGTGTTTCTCTATTTTATATAAATATATCTAGGATGCAGAGTGTGAGAAACATGATCCAAGAAAAACTAGAAATTTTCAAAAAGGAAATGAAGCATATTACAGTGAGTGCTTTAGAAATAAATCAATTTAATTGAACTGGCATAGCCAACTTAAATCAGATGATCACAATTACATGATGTATTATTTAGGTAATGAAAACAAACAAGGAAATGGCATGTGAATGATATTCAAAAATCTAATAAGTATGTGCTTAGTTATAGCCCAGGAAACAATGCCATAATATCTATTATTATTAATGGATGTTATATCCATTCAACATCTGTATTACGCAAGTATAGGCATATGTTACAAATGCAATGGAAAAAAGATACTGAGGAAAACGACAAGAGTTGCAACATGAAGAAAGTATTTGAAACATTTTCATGGAGTATTTGGGGAATATAAATTATTTGTGAAGGTTGTTTAATGAGGAAGTATATCCTGGTGGTGATTTATGGTGATTATTTTGTGTGCTGATGTCATCAGACTCTCACAACCTCCAGACAATCATTGACAAAGAACCTTGTTGATATCAGCTGGTCAGCCCAGAGTGGAAATGTATCATAAGCATACTGATGATATCCAGTCCTGTACTAACAATTTTCCTCTGTAGTATCATAAAGATGCTGGATAGGAGTGTGGAGCTGTGAGGAATTCCACAAAACATGGTTCTCCCCCTTTACCAACACTGGCTTGAACCACCCATGAAGGAAGGAGGTGAATCACTATAACACAAACCCCCAATTCTCCACTCCCAAAACAACTCTGGAGGAATACCATGATCAACAGTATTAACAGCTGATAAGAGATCAAGAAGGGACAGGATAGATGCACCATTCCAGCTTGGTCCCACCAGACATATCGAACAAGTCTAATTAATGCCACTTTGACATTGTATCCCAGTCTGAAACCTTATTGAAAAGAATTCAGATAATTCATTTCCTTTGGAGGAATTCATTTCCTCTGGAGTACAATTATTCAGTACCACTGAATCCAAGAATAGCTTATTGAGGAAGAGATGAATCATTGCCTTTTAAATACAGCAGAATCCCCCCACCCCACACTCACAGAAGCATTTACCATTCTTTATCCTCCCACATGCCTTCTCCTGGGAGGCCTTACCCAACCAGAAACATGGATCCAATATGCAGGTGGCCATGCTCACAGACTCAAGGATCCTATCCACTTCCTCAGGACCAACAGGCTTGAACTCATTCCAGATAGCTATGCTAGAGCATGCCTCACTCAACTCTCTGGGATCTGTACATCCAGAATCTAGCTCAGAGAAGATCTGTGACTTTATCTGATTGATGTCTAGAACAGTCTTCACAGCAGTAATATAAATGTTTATCTAGCCCATTCTTTCTGAGGAGTTACCAAGTCATCTTAAACAGGGCCACCAGATAATACACATACAATAAGAACAGAAGACTCGCTATGATTTGCCACTCTATCTTTACAAGGTAACTCTTAAGAAAGGCTCTTACCCATGGTCAATCAGATTTGCCTTCCAGCAGTCTAGGCATTTTTTCATCTCTCAGAGTTATTCTAAAAACCAAGGATTCATGGATAGAAAAAGTCTACACAGGGACAATTCAATTCAGGGTCATTCCAACTGTGGCCAAGACTTTGATCAAACTATGCATCATAGTCATTAGGCAACTAGGCAAACCAATCAAATAAAGACTCTGTGGGTGAAACAGATAAAATAAAATAGAAAACTAAGTAAACTCATCAAGGGCAAAAAGGTTTAAGACTGCATAAAATTACTGGGTGAAGAGGGATAGAAGAGAAGCAAAGTTTTAATTCAGCTGACAAGCTCAAGTTATGATTCCTCTTCTCGCTGTAGCAGAATTATCTAAAAATAGTAAGCATACATTTCTATACTTGTAAGTTCTACTTAATGCAATGAAAATTTCTCAACAGAAGTGTGCAACATCATCGGGCAATAATGATCTGGAGAATAAGGAAACTTCCACAAAGATAAGCAAGTAGCCCTGTAATTCAAGCTCTCTTTATAATAGGTTTACCTAAGTACAGCAGTAGGAAAGTTTGTGGTGAAGGTTCAGAAATAAATCTGAGCCCCCAAAAAGGAGTTGCAACTGCATCCTTTACTAGCATGTATAGTGTGCCTCTGGGAATGATCAAAATCTTCATTTTCATTTTCCTCATAAGGGGAGAGTAACAGAATCATAGAATCAAAAGGAATAGCAATAGCAATAGCACAGATCTATATACCACTTCACAGTGCTTTACAGCCCTCTCTAAGCTGTTTACAAAATCATCATATTGCCCCCAACAATTTGGGTCCTCATTTTACCCACCTCAGAAGTGTGGAATGCTGAGTCAACCTTGAGCCTGGTGAGATTCGAACTGCCAAATTTGCAAGCAGCTGGTAATCAGCAGAAGTAGCCTACAGTACTGCACTCTAACCACTGTGCCACTATGGCTCATAGGAGGTCATCAACTCCAACCTCTTGCTCAGCATAGATCTAACTGCATCTCTGAAAGATGACTATCCAATCCCTACTTGAAGACCTCCAGCAAAACAGAATTCACTGCTACATTTGGCAGCCTGTTCCACTGGCAGACAACTCGTATAATCAGGAAATTTCTTCTGATGTCTAGCTTGAACCTTCTTCCTAGTAATTTTAATCTATTGCTTCTCATTTTACTGTCTGAGGTTCTATTTGACTCTTTTTCAGATTCTGAAGAGTGCCATCATCTCTCACTTCAATTTTCTGTAGGCTTAAAAAACTCTCCTTAACAGTGAAGATACTAAAGTCACAGATTGCTTCTGCCCTTTAGGATCAACCATCAACGGTAAAGGAACCAGCAGTCAAGAAATACACCACAGAGTAAAAACTATGAAGGCCTTGGAAAAAATGTTCACATGCTGTGAGGTAGCTACATCTATAACAATCGAAATCATGCAAACTGTGGTATTCCATGTGACAGTCTTTGTAATCAAATGTTGGATTTTGAGGAAGCACAGTAGGAAGAGCAGTGACACTTTTGAACTTTAGTGTTGGAAAAGATTTGTCATAAAACAAATAAACTTAGAGTTCACACTCAAGGCACAAGTGAACAGATTCAGATTACAGTATTTTAGACATTATATGAAGATTTACCTCTCAAGTTTATAATACAGGGAAGGTGGAAGAAAATAGAAGCAAGATAGAAGGACTCAGTTACAGCACTGATAGGCGCACCCCTAGAAGACCAGATGGCCCATATTGGGGACAGATTATCCTGGAGAGGATCTACCTACACAGTCAGTAAGAATTAACATTGGCTTAATGACTCATAATTAATCAATCAAAACAAATCCCAGATTTCTTAATTGTTCTTCATAAGGCTTGATTTCTAGATCTTTTCAGGCTTGGTAGCCTTCTTCTGAATTCACCATATCTTATCACTGTTGAAACATTGTAGCCAACAGCCTAACTGCCCACCAATCCCACAAAAGTTGCCCTATGCGCAGCCTTTCCCTGCTTGTACCTAACTATGGCACTAATATGTTCCAGAAACCTCTTTTTTCTGCCATGTCCTCATGTTCGTCTAATCTGCTGTACATGCCTAAAGTATTCCTTAATTGATCTGATTTAACAGTAGTGCCTTCCAGTTTCAACATCCAACAAGGTTCAGTAATTTTCCTGGTGGGTATTCTGATATATTTCACTGGCCAATTGGTGCTAAAGTCAGTTGACCCCCACTGGGTGACATCAACCCATCATCCTATTGGCCACTTTAGGCTGGTTTGGGCACACTCTTTCCTACCACTCCCTGGACACTGTTTTTGAGGGGCATTCAGCAGCTGATCAGCAGTGGCAATGGGGGACTGTAGAGACACATAAGGAGGGTGTTTTCTCTTTGTCACCCCTTGACCTCTTGAACTGCTTTGGAAAATGGGTTTAGCACTTTACCAGACAAAAGCCTCTTCTCAAAACTTCATTTCCTATCTATTAACGTAGAGTATAGAAACCTCCAGTGAGAAGCAATGCAATTCATACAAAATGTTATAAATACTAGTGCCAAGAAGTTCAAAACGTTGAAACCTGAACCAATTGCTGAAAATAAGCACAGCTACGCAAGGGTCTCTGCAGATGGGAGTCAGCAGTATCAAAGCAATCAAAGTGCTGCCCCCTTTGGGCACTGCACACTTTACAGACATGAAAAAGAGATTTGGCTGCAACCTCTTAATCTTATGCACCATTTTGATGCTGTTCCCCTTGTTAAGCCTGGGTTCCCCAACCAGGGTTAGGTAGACAAGCTAAACAGAATGTGCAGCGTTAGTCAGATAGGCACACAGATAAATGAGTGAGCTAAGCTTGTATGTTTATTAACATACAGTAAAAATAACAGATACGCTTGTGCTATCAAGAATATATTTTATTCCAGTATAAGTTTATGGCATAGTCAAATAACAGTCCAATATTCATTTACCATGTAGTCAGTCCATTCAGGGATATTCAGTTAGCAAAGTCCATGTAGAATATCCTATGTCAGTTCACATAAAAATCAGTCCTTTATTGTCTCTCCCGTTCGAGCAATGCAGTCTTGATTCCAAGCAGTAATCAGGGATCATCAAAGCCAGAGAGAGAGAGAGCAAGCCGTAGTCTTGCTACTTTTATATTGTTTTCTTAACCACTCCTTTAATTGCTATTTCACAGTTAAAGCTGTATACACTCTAACATACACTAACTATGATTCATAGTTATTATTTCACCTAAACCAGTTAGGGTAAACAATGTTATCCCTAACACCCCTCTTCCCTGCTGCAGACATTCATTAGCTTTTTTTTTTTTTTTTTGAGTCCTGGAGAGAAACAAATGTTAGGACTTATCCTATATGCACTGAAATCTCTCCAACCCTCCCAATTCTTCTGAGAACTCAACGCCATCGCTTGTACATGTTCAACCTTCTTTTTGCACCCTTAAAAACTAAGAAACACAGTTTCTGACAATGGCAGAACAGAGACAATGCTCAAACTATAGGCCTTGGGAGCTGCATTCAAAGCCAAATGAAATCATTCAGTGGCTTTTGGCTGGGTACATAGAACCATGGCTTTTGAAGGAATAACTGAAAGCATGAATGACTTTGCCCTTAAAACTATTTATAGCCAAGCCAACAGGAACAGCAAACCAACCCCTCTCCAGCAGCTTCTTTTTATAAGCAACAGAACCTCCTCCTTAAAGAAGGCAAATGGGGAGGGGGCACTTCTTTTCTGCCTGAACTCAGGAGCAAAGGCCTGAAGGGGGTCTGGGCATCCGGTTCCCACTCCCAGACAGATCTTGCAGCCACATTGCCAGCACGTGACAGGAAACCCAGCAGCTTATCCTCTCTTCCTCGCTGCTGCAGTAGCAGCCCCCAGGCTGAGATGGCTGAGATGCCTCTTCACTCCTGCTCTGGATTCCTTGGACTCTGCTTCTCCCATGCCCTCCTTGCCTTCTGGTGCAGTAAGTGCTCTGTAAGGGGCCTGGACCTCTTTCCTTCATCAGAGCCCCATTTTCCTCCAGATTTCACTCTCTTCCCTTGACCTAATTCCTCCATAATTTCCTGATTTTGCCTTTTTCTTCTTCTTCAGCCTTTGTGGGCAGCGGCTCTGCTGTGACAGTGACCCAGACTCCAAGCTTTGTCAGTGACTCAACAGGGCAAAATATTTCCTTCAGATGCTCTGTGGATGAAGCAGGCTACAGATTTTATTTGTATCAACAATTGCCTGGGAAGACAGAACTGAAAGTCCTCGGGTACATCTCCAGTTTTGACCGTGATCTTCAAGAAAAACACCAGGATTTGCAGAATCGGCTGAAAGCAAAGTGGGAAGATTCAAATAGCAAGGAGATGCGTTTGGATGTGTTACGTCTTCAGGCGAGTGATACAGGCTTCTATCTCTGTGCTGCTGTGTACACATTGAATGAGGTAGGAATTGAGGCTGGTACAAAACTGAGTGTCAGAATAAGCTTCCCCATCTTTTCTTAACTTCTTCTGATGTCATGAAGACATCATGGATAGCACCATGAAGCTATCTGGTTCAGACTGTTGAGGCCACTCTGGAAGCCTCACCTCTACCCATCATCTCCAATCATAGTTTCTCTGGATGAACAAGATTATAACTTCCAAGCTGGTTTGGGATAATGGTAATTCTACTCCAAAGCATCCAGTAGGCATCTGGTTGGGAAGGATTCAAATACTGAGGACACCCAGACAGCCTAACACAAATTCATTTGCATTGTGCTAGAATTAGCTCAAAACCATTCTATAAAAATTCCATGGTATGAAATAATATAACATCAGTTCCCACATTATTCCAAGCAATAATGTATAGTCGGTTGTTGTTGCTTTTACTTAGTGTATTGTGAATTCAGTCCCAATGGTTCTTATAAATTAGCATATTAATGGTGGTTTTTCAATATATCATGATTAAAAACACAATTAACACTTCGATGGTGCTCCTCGGCTGGTGGAAACATATGCACACCTGGTACAGGAAGCTGCACCTCAAGAAATCTGGCCAGGCCATGGTCAAGCTGACAGACAGAGAGATCTACGTCATGGCCAGGTGCAGCTTCCTGGAGGGTGAGATCCGCCACCGAGGAGCAGCCCCTCTCACAACCCTCTCTCTCCAAAAGCCTGCTGAGAGCCAGTCCTCTTCCGGCCGAGAGTCAGCTCCTGTCTCCAGGCAGGTTTCTGTGGAGCGTCCCACGGCGGAGAACCCACGGACAGTTGTTTTAACTGTGGCGGAGCACGTGGAGGACTCCCTGGCACAGTGGGAGAAAGGAGTCGGCACTTCCACCACAGTCCTACCCGCATCCACCCCCAGCTCCACCTCCACAGAAAGGCAGAGAGCCAGACAGCAGGAGGGGCAGAGCCACACTGTCCTGCTGAAGATCAGGGACACCATCTGGAGCAGCATAGATCTCCTCTCTCAGCTGGTCCACACCGACTCCTCATCCTCCAACCGCAAGCCCTTCCTCACCTATGTGAACCAGACCCTCACGGACATGGCGGAACCCCAGTACCAGGTGGTGAAGGACCGGATCACCAAGTTGCTTCACAACCCTCCAGATCCAGAGGAACCTGCTCCCACCCAGTCCAGGTCTGCTCCTCCACCCCAGGTGATGTCACTCCCATTCCAAGGCTTTCCACAGGCCCTCACCGACCAGGGCTACAGCTACCAGGAGGTCCAGCAGCACAGGCAGCAGCCCTTCCCAGTCCACACACAGGCTCATCGGACACTCCCGTTGCCACCGGTTCCACTGATGCCACCAATGCCACCCATGCCACTGATGCCACCCACGCCACTCATTCCACCGAGGCCACCCATGTCACCGATGCCACCCATGGCAGTCCTCACACAGCTGCAGACCAGACAGCCCCACTACACTGCTCCTTCCTCCACCCCACAGCCAAGCCTGGCCTCAGTACATCTGTCATTGGTATTGGGACTGACACCTCATGGCATGGAGGAAGGAGCTCTCAACATCACGGGGCTGAGCCAGCTGTCTGAGAGCTTCCTCAATACACCGTCACCTGTTGTCCTCTCGGGGCCAGGCACCCCAGTGGCGCTTCAGACCAGCACTCCAGCAGCAGCCACCTCCACAGCACCTGGACCCTTCACCCCTGAGACTGGGCACACCTCCGAGTGACCGATAAGAGTGCCAGAGACTGGGTGGCTACCTGTAGACTTTATTTGGACACTTGACTTGGGTCATTTTTCTTTTACAGCTTGTTATAAATAAAGATTATCTTTGCTTCACACACTTGCCTCATTTATTTTATTAAATAAAGTCTCAGTGGAAACTTTTAGAAATGGTTTAAGCCTTTGCATGCTTGTGGGATGGGTAAGGACAGCAGTGGGATGGTCAGGGATACCTTTGGGATGGGTAATAGCTGTGGGATAGATAAACCTCCAGTGCAAGCATAGTGGGACTGTATGGTCCACCCTCCCAGGTGCCACACCTGTGGCCCTTTATTATCAATAATAATGTAATCAATCATCCACACATGTCAACATAAACACAACTCTTTATTAAATGCCCTGTTCATTGTAGACCCACCCAACATATATGGCCCAATCTCATCCGTGTGATGAGACAGGCTGAAGGAAGCATCCATTCATCATCTACCATCCTGTCTTGCCACTCCACTGCTCCAGCTGGGGAGTTGCACCAGTGTTTCAGGAGGTTGCGCTGCTTCTTCCCTTCACATGAGGCTCTGTTGGGGCCTTGCACATCCTCAGTGTCTATCAGGTTTCGCCCTTGCCTCCATTCCCCAGGCTCCATGTCCCCATTGCCTTGTTGGAGGTCCATGAGCCTGTTCTGCAAGACTGGGTAGCGGGTGCGCATGAGATTGTGCAGGATGCAGCAAGCTTCCATGATCCTCCTCACGGTCTCTAGGCGATGCTGCATGGTGGTGAGAAGTACCTGGAACCTGTTGGCCAGGATGCCAAAAGCGTTCTCCACCACCCGCCTTTCCCTGGACAGCCTGTAGTTGAAGATCCTCTCTTCACAGGTGAGGCATCTGGAAGTGTAGGGCTTCATGAGGTAGGTTCTGAGGGAGAAGGCGTCATCCCCCACGATGAAGTAGGGCACATCTTGCATGTCGTTGGGCAGGGGGTCTGGATCTGGGAAGCCCATGATGAGGTTGCGTTCCAGCCCCTCCTTGAGATGACTGGCGTTGTATACCTGGGCATCTGAAGCTGAGCCATTGCCTGAAGCATTGATGTACATGAACTTGTAGTCAGCATCGACCATGGCGAAGAGGACGATGCTGAAGAAGCCCTTGTAGTTGAAATAAGTGGACCCCGACTTGGCTGGCGCTTTGCAGGCCACGTGCTTGCCATCGATGGCTCCAACGGGGTGTGGGAAGTTCCACCTCTGATACCACTGCTCTGCAACTTTCTTCCATCCTTCTTCAGTGGAGGGGCACTGGAGGAGCTCCTCCAGGTATTCTTCAATGATGGCCTGCACCACTTCTCTGACCACAATGCTGATGGTGTTGTGTGGCACCTTCCAGCCATACTGCATGCTCCTGTAGGTGGTCCTACAGAGTCAGTGCCACATTCAGCCCAGGGTCCAGGCTGGGCCAGAAGTTGGTGTTTGCCTTGGTCAACCTGGGTGTCAGCCGCTGCACAACTTCGTCAAACATGGCTAGAGGCATCCTCATGAAGTTCTGGAATGCACGAGGGTCTTCGTTCCTGAGCTCCACCATCAGCTTGTTGTACAGTCCGTACTCTGCTCTTCTCCCAATCCATCTTCAGACCCAGACGCTTCTTGGCCGCCTCCTTTTCTTCCCGTAGTAGAGTTCACAGAGCCTGTAGATGGCTTCGCACTGTTGCAGAACGATGGTGGCTACCAAAAGGAGTTTGTTACGATCCAAGGTGGACATGACTGGATGCTGTGGAAGAGCAAGAGGCAGATGAAGGCTGCAGAGGTCTGCACAGCTGGGCTGCTGGTCTGAAAGTGAGATCCAGGTGAGTTGCTCCCCCTTTTTATAGGCAATATAGGTTTTCCCCTATGTGTCCTTTTGCATCCTCTAGGCATCCTCTAGACATCCTTAATATCCGAGATAGGTCCCCTCTGCGAACGTTTTTTTCCGTTTTAAATGCTTTCTTTGAGTGCTGCATCCGCTTTCATCCTTTCTCCATCCGTGCTACTAACACTGCACGTCCATTCCGCGTCCGTTCCGCATCCGTTCCGCTTCCTCCCTGTGTCCGCTTTCTGCTGGAGCGGATTTGAGTTGCGCGGATGCGTAGCAGATGCCTAGCGGATGTAGCGGACGCATAATGGATGACGACGGTTGCAGAACGGATGTTCCCCGTATGCCTAGCGGATGCAGAACGGACGTGTTGGATACATTTTCTGCTCAGAAAGCTTTGAGCAGCTCAAAACTTTTTGAGCGGATGAAATGTCAATAGACGGATGCTGGACGGATAGAGAGGAAGCAAAACGGAGGCAGTGAGTACAGAACGGAAGCATCACGTTAACCAACGGATGGCAAGTGTTTTTCTCCACTTTACATCCTCTTTCCATCCGTTGGTGCAGTGTGACAGGGGCTTAAAGAACTGGGAGGAAAGAGAATTGAGAAAGAGCTGCTCTGAATGATCAGGAGTATTTGTGATGGTGGTGACAATGATGATTATCATTGCAAGGCCCCATGAATGAAGGGAGTGCCATGAGATGAAGGCTCTTTTTTCCCCCTTGCAACTTCAATGGGGGCCAGTATGCTTTCTCATTGCCCCACCCGAATCCCCACATTCCTCCCTGATCTCATGTCCCTATCCTGATCTGTTTCTCAGCCCAGCACTGAACCAGCTGCAACAGTCACTTGGCATTCTGAATTAAAAGTAGTTTTTTCTGCACGGACCCTGTTACAACAGTAGTGTAACAATATTATAATCTATGTGGGAAGCAGGTAACTTAGGTGGCAGCATGCTTCTGAGTATGTGTAGTTATAGGTGTAGTTAGGTGTAGTTATAGCCCGGTAGAGTCCCAGCACTTCCCGCTGTTCCTTGGACAGCATCACCACCCCATTTCCACTTCCACGTAAGCAATACATGCCCCTTCCTTTCCATTTTTAAAATCAAATTGACTCAAATGGGAAGTTTGCTTTTAATGTTATACTTTGCTTTTAAATGAATAACTCATTAAATTGGGAAAATATTTCTATATTAAAAAGATTGCAATGATGAAGGTATATTTTCTGATACTCCATAAGGAAAAGGGACAATTTCTTAAAATGTAAGAAAATATGTTCAAATTTAATCAGCCTGCCACTCATTGCCAGAAGGAAAGGCTATTTTGAAATATTTTCTTTCTCAAGTTTAGCAAAACAGAATCTTATTTCTTATTATAGCAACCTCACAAAATGACTCCAAAAATGAACATGCTCAATTTCCAGCATAGTTAGAGAAACGCTTGCTTTAAAAGATGTACTGACACTTTATTTCAGACCAGCAACCAAAACAGATGCTGAGTTTAGACATACTAAATGACACTTGGTTCAAATCATAGTTTATTCAGTAACCATAGAAACTTAGTCCATACAAAACACTAAACCAGAGATGGTTGGCAGGGCCAATCTGAACAGATGGGAACAATCGGCTCAAGGGTCATTCTTCTGCATTGCCTTAAAAGGGGTAACCAAACATTAGGAGACCCAGTGAAGAAGTCACTTAAAGCCTAGCCAAGCCCCAGCAAACCACATCATAATTTGGCAACAATGAACCCAATCTAGCACCAATTGCTTGCATTCCTACTAAAAACATGAAGTCTCACCTGGAGATGGCAAACACTTGTTAACCTGCCAGGAAAACCCACTTTTAAGTTTTTTCTTCAATGTGCTACAGTGAAGGCAGTAGCCCATCTGCGTAGCCTATACAGCCTTGGATCTCTCAGGAATCTTCCTGATGTAGTCGAGGATAGGTTTAATTGGCAATTAAAGTTTTGACAGATTAATCACATTAGTGCCCTGTTCCAGCTGAGGTTAGTCATAACAAACAATTTTCTTCCATTGGTTTAGTGGGTGTTGCAGCTGAATTCACTCTGCTTACCTGGCAATGAATCTCACTTCTATCAGAGGGGCTCATTTTCATGGCATTCTGGAGTTCACAATCCAACAGAAGTATGGAAATTTTTTGGTTATTTGTATTTATTTTGTAATAAAAAAAAGCATCAGAAAAGAATAGCAGACATCCAACAATCATCCTCTTTGGGGCCACTGAGCTGGTTAACATCAAGGACATTACCTTGATTTTAGATGGCAAGAACCATTTAATAATCAAATCTGCTCTTACACCATTCAACCTTAATGGAAAGATGAAATTGTACCCATGTTTAACTGTTGCTCCTTCAGTTGCTCTCTCCACAAACTCTTTCAGTGACTCATGCCCTTCTCACCACACAATTAGACTACTGCAATAGCCTCCTTTCTGAAGCCTCCTTTCATATGAGGTAGAAATTGCTGTTGGTACAAAATGCAGCAGTTGGGTTACTGGCAGGGACAGCTGGCTTAGCAGCACAACCTACAATATATAGTGGTGCAGTGGTTAGAGTGCAGTACTGCAGGCTGCTTCTGCTGGCTGCTAGCTGCCTGCAATTTGACAGTCCAAATCCCACCAGGCTCAAGGTTGACTCAGGCTTCCATCCTTCCGAGGGGGGTAAAATGAGGATCCAGATTGTTGGGAGAAATAGGCTGACTCTGTAAATCACTTAGAGAGGGCTGTAAAGCACTGTGGTAATATAAGTCTAAGTGCTATTGATATGCTACTGCAAGTACTGTACAGTATTGGTAGTCAAAAGGTTCCTCTTAAAACTATAAAGTCCTATATGTCTTGTCTCCCACTGACTCTCAGAACTGTCCTCAATTGGAATTGGCTGCCCTATATATTTATTTCAAATGGCTGAGGGAATGGGGGGACTAAAGGAAGATGTTCTCATTAGTGCCCAAATATAATGGAATAGCTTAGCTTTTCAGGTCTGTTGGGTACCCATCCTGGCTCTTAAGAATGGTCCTGTGCAGCAAGGGAATTTAGGAACTAAGTGGTGAGATTTGGCCATCTCTTTTCATTTGCTATATTATTTTGATGGATAGAACTGGACTCTGGTTGGAAGTTAATCAGATGATAAGGATCTGAATTAATGAAAGTATAGGAGTATGGTGGCATTTTAAATGTTTAGTGTACTTTATTCATGTAAACCTCCTGGAGCCTTTATCAGTATACACATTCTCTAATAAATCAAGGGATGATGAAAGCTCAGCATCTCTAAATGATCATCAGTGATGCTCTCATGGTAAACGCATCCATCTTTTTTGGGAGAAATAAGAGGCTGGGTCTAGAGATCCTGGCTTTTCAATATTAGCAATAACAATATCATAGGAATGTGACAATATAAGAAAGAAATAACATTTGACAGACCTGCCAATGCAAAAATTCAGATGACCACTAGATTGTAATAAAAAGATAAAGAAATCTCAGGTCATTCCAAATTTTTCCATCCTGGAAATGCTTACTCTAAACATTTGACAGCTCAAACTCTGGTGAAATCTTCTAAACTATGAGCAGGAGGTTTCAGGTTACATATCTAGCAAGAAAGAGCAAAGTGAAATTAATGATCATAAACACAAGTGTGGGGTTGAGCTCAAGGTGATGGTCAGGAATGGAAGAATCAGATCAAGGTGCTTTTTGAAGAGGGAACTGGGATTTCTGTTTTTTCTTTGAAATGTCTTCAAAGAAAAACCAGAAAGTCCAGTTGCCTCTTGAAAAAGCACCTTTGGGACAACCATGAGCTGGATGACCAAGAATCTCCATACACATCTCCTGCTTCTAGTCTCCTGCTTAGGGAAGGGGGTTGGACTAGATTAGACCTCCAAAGGCCCCATCCAAGTCTGTTATGCTGTATTGTATCTTCTGTTTTCTATTCTGCCTTCAGGCCTGGAAGCTCACTAGATAAATTTGGGCTAGCCAGTCTCTCTTGGTCCATGTTGTTGGGAAAATGGGAGGAAGGGCGCACTATGAATATGAGCTGAAGGAAAGGTAGGATATAAATCTAACAAGCAAATTAAGGTCAGGTTGGATGCAACCTTCATCTGGCAGAGGGCTACACTTGAAGTAGCCCTGAATTTGAATTTACTCCGGTAAATGGGCAGGCCAGGATATGAAGAAAATTGGATTAAATGTAACTGAAATATAAATGAAATTAAATACACAAATGTCAGCCATTCCATGAATTGAATAGTTTTCTCCCTCTGTTACGTTAAAATAACCTGGCAGCAATTTTTCGAAGGACTCTTCAGACTGCATGTAATCTGTGGCTGTACATTATTCATTGTATGGGTTCACATTGATCTAAAAACCTATGTTTTACAAAGTAGAATATAAAGCAGACATATGTGTCACAATATCACAATGTCCTCACTCATATGCTATGCAGACACAGATCATTGTCTTGCAATTGGCTCTAAGATGATGAGAAAATGAACTTACAACCAACCTATGATCGGGAGCCAGTTAAAGAAGACTACATCAACCAGGCACACCCAATGTGTGGCAGACCATCTAGTCTAAGGTCATCTAGTTTAACCCCCCACCCAAGTGGGAGACCCTACACCATTTGGGAAAGACCAGATTAAAGCATTCTACCGCAATTCCCTTTCCACACTTTAAAATCACAGACTTGCACTGCAACAAAACACAGCTCTGTTGTTTCTAAATCCAGCCAAACATTCCTGCATCCTCTGCAAAAAAATTGTGTTTTTGGTCCATAGTGCCAAAGTCTGAATCTACAAAACTCAACTAACTTGTTGCCCTCTCCTCATTGTTTGGAGTTCTGCAGCCACTTAGCTGTAGGCATGTTAGAGCAGCAGACAAAAGTACTGCAATGGTTTTCAGCTGTGGAAATAATTTAGAAACTTTCTAGATCCCACCTGCAAATGGCAGCATGCAAGGAAATCTCAACTGGAGCCCACCAGACCTGACCTAAAAAAAAATCAACACAATTAGAAAATGGCAGCAAAAAAAAATAATGAACTGGCAAGTAACCTTTTTAGTTTTAAACCACAAATTACAACTCAGTACTGTATATTTAACTCAGCCATTCTGATTTATAATAAACCATAATTCAACAACCATACCTATCTATCTATCATCTATCTCTATCGAATGTATCTATCTCTATCTATCTTTATTTATCTATATATCTATATCCATGTCATCTATATCTATATCCATGGCATTTCTTTCTTTCTTTCTATCTATCTATCTATCTATCTATCTATCTATCTATCTATCTATCTATCATCTATCTATCTATCTATCTATCTATCATTTATCTCTAATGTATCTATCTCTACCTATCTCTAACTCTAACTATATCTATATCCATGTCATCTATGTATCTATGTCATCTCTATCTATCCATCCATCCATCCATCCATCCATCCATCTATCTATCGCTCTAAGAGTAAAGGCAAAACAATAAGCAATGGATGGAAACTAATCAAAGAGGGAACCAATCTAGAAATAAGGAGACATTCCCCAATCGTGAGAACACTTTATCAGTGGAAAAGCCTGCCTTCAGAAATTGTGGTGCTCCACCACTCGAGGTTTTTAAGAAGAGACTGGACAATCAATTGTCTGAAATGATACAGGGTCTCCTGCTTTAGCAGGGGGTTGGACTAGAAGGCGTCCAAGATCCCTTCCAACTTTGTTATTCTGTTAAACCTCCAGCAAGGGCTTATGGCCTGCCACTCTAATTTTACTTTTCAAAGAGCAAAGAAGAGGAAATATGTCTTTTGCTTAAAGTAGTCATGGATAGAAAAAAATTATCCTTCATTTTTTCCTTACCAGTTCTCACTTAATTTGATGAGAGGGTGATGAGGGATTTTGAAAACATTCTCAAGAATGGAATGTAGCATCCCTCCATTTATTTGGTCAGATGCAGACAAGGGCAAAGAAGACACAGGCTCTCTTTGATTGCTGGCTCTCTCACCTGATCTGCATTCTCCTTGGCTTTCCATCTTCTCCCAAAGGAAGACTTTATAAATCAACTCCTTTTATTGTTTATTTGCTTCTTTGTTTTTAATAGTTCAACTTTCCACTCCTGAAACTGTGAAGGAGGAGTCCTACACCCCTGAGAAATTGTTAGAGAATTCATCTTTCTTTGAGGGGAAAAATGAAGACATTTTCTACCTAATACAGTTGCCAACGAAATACTTTGGTTTAAAAAGTAGCATTACAGTCTATTCTATTTTGAACTTTAATATGAGTCAGAGTGGAGAGAGGTCCAAACCTTTCCCTGATATTGCTTATAAATAATGTACCCATAGAAGCTTCAAGATAGAAATTCTCCTTTATTTTTCTGCCTCTTTCATTCCACCTTTTCTTTCCAAAAAAGATGAGACCCCTCTGTTTCTTTAAATTGTTTTTTTAACTAAGATTGAAAGTGATAATCTTCAGACTTTGTGAATTCCAGCTCACCAAAATATGAATAAACGATTCAAAATCTGAAGATGAATTTTCAGGAATGCTAGCCTAGCATTACTGATTTAAGATTTTCAATAGCACACTGTGTTGTATGCAGGGGACTGGGGTTTAAAGAAGTAGAAAATTCAGAGTGCACACAATTTGATGTGTGAGCATATATGGATCGCCTAGGCTTTTAAACAGTCATGACAGGAAATTTGATAAGGATTCTTAGTTTATTGGTAGGTTTGGAGAGAATATTAAACTATCCAAGGTGGTAAAAAAACCTAAAGGTGATTATGAAGAACTCAAAATAAATTTAAACTGAATGAATGATCAACCAAATGATAAATGAGATACAATTTAGATAAATATAAAATTACACATATTTGGGCAATACCCTCCCTCTTCAAATGTACTTTCATGGGGTCTGAGCTGTCTATTGCTAACAAGAAGAAAGATCTTGAGGTCATAATATTAGCTCAAAAAAGATATTGACTCAGTATGGCAGTTCTGAGAAAAGCTAAGGATTGTTGGAAAAGGGACAGAAAATAAATGCTAACCATGTATTGCCCTTAGACAAATCTGCATCTGGAACAATGTGTCTACTTCTAGTTGCTCTCCTTGAAAAGATAGATAGATGATAGATAGATAGATAGATAGATAGATAGATAGATAGATAGATAGATAGAT
>BLBF01000032.1:31868466-31889396 GCA_015471245.1 Laticauda colubrina
GATAGATAGATAGATAGATAGATAGATAGATAGATAGATAGATAGATGATAGATAGATTAGATATAGATATAAATATAGATATAAATATAGATATAAATATAGATATATAGAGATAGATATATAATAGAGCTGGAAGAAGTGCTGAAGAGGAAAGCCAAAACTGTCAAATGACTCAAATTGTCTTTACTACAGTACTATAGTACAAAACTACAGGATGAGGCATCATTCATCTGACTGGAAAGAGATTTAAAACAGGCCGAAGAAGCAGAGAAAAAACTTTATTGAACAATTAATCTGGGGAATCCATTACTGTAAGATATAATGAAGGCCATCCAGCTTGGGAAGACTTTATAGTATTTCTCAGTTGGCACACCATGTTTCCATCTGACAGTTGCAAGTGGACAATGATAAGAGAGAAGCACATCTCTGTTTCTTGCTGGTGAAAACCCTTTGTTCATGTGACTACAGATCAGATAAAGTAATTGAAATCAAAGCATCAGAACCATTGAAAATTAGCCTTTGCCAATTTAATACCTTCCTTCCTTCAACTCCCTGGGAGTTGAAGTCCACAAGTCTTAAAGTTGCCAAAGTTGGAGATCCCTGGTTTGGAGGATTCTATCTTTCAAAGGCATTTGTAGTCATTCTGGCTGAGGAAGGTAAGATTGATACATCTAGAAGGTACCAGACTGAGAACAGCTTATCTAAATTGAACTTTATATCTGAACACTCTTTATATCAGAATGGGCAACTGAACACCCATCAAATTCAATGGAATACTATTCCCCAGTCTCGCTCTTGTTGGCCAAGCTAGGTGGGATGATGGGAAATTGAGGGTAAAGGGTTTCTTCATCCTGCTTTGAGTAATTCCTTAAGAAGAGTTGATTTGGAGGGGGGAAAATCCCAAGAAATATAAATGGTACAAAATGAACTCAGGTTGTTATTACCAGATTTACCATAGCAGAACACTGTAAAATACATCTTTCTTTAAATAAATGATATTAGCAAGTGTGAGATGGGCTGAAATAGAATGGGCTGAAAAATTAACACAGCAGCACAGTCTCTTGAAGGATTCTTTAATTAAAGGTTCATCTTATTCCTATTTGATCTCTGTTTTTCTTTGTTCCAGTCGAATGAAAAGTGAGAAAGAAATTATGTACTGTAACTACTAATTTGTATTTAGTAAAATCAATGAAGTAATTCCTACTTGATTAACTTGATCTACTTCAGTGCTTTTCTGGGTACAAATATTGAATATGAATGTTGAAAATTACATATCTTTTTTAAAAAGTATAAATATATTTATATACACATAAACCATTATTTTGCTTTTTGCCTTTGTATAATTCTGCTTATGTGTTTTTTAATTCTTATGTCTTGTTGAGCACTTCTTTAAATAACTTAAGAAGTCATCTTCCAAACTTTTTCTCTGCCTTTTAAACAAAGATCAAAGAAAAAATCATGAGGATGATGGCAATTCACTGATGGAGGTTTTTCAAGATACATTCACCTGTTGTAGTTGGAACCAAGCAAAAATATATCCAATCTCTCAGACTTTTCAGAATCATTAAGGATCAACATTCTACTAGAGGATTTTTTTTTATTATTATTATTCTACCAGCTGAAAGGACTGCTGCTATTTCCGTTTGCTACATTAGCTTGTATTTTTCTTGTTTTATTGTTGCTGACTCTTACTACATTGTTCACCATTCTGGGAATTTATACTGAAGAAATGTTAGTTGATGTATCTTTTCTGGATATAATAAAGAATTCTTTTTGATTTTGGAAAAATGGCAAGCTTGGTTAGTTCCTTGTTTCTACCAAACTGCATTATGAAGAAAGCTACAAATAAGCATGCATATCAAATATTTTGCCAGGAGTTCTCCTATTCTGCATATATGCCCATGTCAAAGATTGAGAGAAACAGAGAGCAAAGACTTTTCAAATAAGAGCAACTATTTTCCTTTCCAATGGCAGCCCACTTAGGGTCAAGATGACTTTATTTATTTATTTCAATTTACATAGCCATCCAGCTCACTTATGCGACTCTGGGTGGCTCAAGAATATAGATCTGGTCCAGTTCCATCTGGGATTCTATTCTCTTTCTGGGTCACACGGCATAGTCAGTGTCTGGGTGTATGAAGTGGGAGGTGTTCTGTCCGGAAAAAGGCGCGGTAGACCGGGTTCCAGTAAACAAGTCTTTATTTCAAACAAGCAACAGTAACGGAACGGCTGGCTAAAGCCGCAGCAGCCCTTTTTATGCAGACTTGCCTGCCGGCTTATAGCCAATGACGTTTCTTTAACTTTGCCACCTTTAAGCGGCTCCCTGGATTGGTTCCTCGCGAACCAATTCGCTTTCGGCCTTTCTGGCCAATCAGAATGTTCAACTTGGACTCTTCCAAGTTACACAGAACACCCCTCCCCCTTTAGTTTAGTCCTACGTGAGTGACGTAGTCGCACAGGTAGGTGGGGCTTCTTCTAGTTGTATTTGACCTGCGCGGTTCATTTTCGCTGGAGACTTCGAGCGGTTCAGCCGGGATCACTGTCTCTCCAGCTCTTCTCCATGGAACCGCCTGGAAGGGTGAGTCAGCATTGTTGCTACCACTTGAGTTGCTCAGGCCGGTGGTTTTGCCGCTCCCTCCTGGTTTTCCCAGGCAGGTCGAGCTGGCTTGGCTGGCCCCTTCCAGGACGGATTCCTCTTCACTTGGATTATTTCTGCTGGTCTCATCTAACTGTAAGTGTTCTTTTTGCTCTTTTTGATTGGTTAGATGTTCTGGATTTATTTTTAATAGTTCATTTTCCCCCTCTTTTTTATTTCTTTGTATTTCCCCCCCCCCCTCCTTAGTTGTGTTTTCGTCGATTTTTATTGTTTGAGGTTGCGCGGTTGTATTTCGCTCGATGTTTCAGGAATGAAGCTGGTCTATATGCCGCTTCCACTCTCTTCCATCGTCCACGGTTAGATGGTAGGACCGGGGGCCTGTTATTTGTGTGATTGTGGCTGGAAGCCAGAGAGGGTCTCCGGTGAAATTTTTTTCATAGACTAGGTCGCCGATTTCAAATGTGCGGTATCGGCTGGATGAGTCGGGGGGGGTTTCACAGGTGTAATTTGGGTGCAATCTATCTAAATGGGATCTGAGTTTCCTCCCCATTAATAATTCTGCCGGGCTCTTGTTCGTTATACTACTGGGGGTGATATGTTGTAGTGTGAGTAAACAATTTAGCTTGTCTTGGATATACCCATGGTCCATTTTTTCTCGGCCTTCTTTCATAAATCTGACCATTCTCTCGGCCCTACCATTTGCCGCCGGGTGGGCCGGCGCGGTTAGTGCATGGTGTATACCCAAGGAAGCTAAATACTGTTCAACTGTATAGCGGTTAGTTGTGGCCCATTGTCGGACACTAGAACATCAGGCAAACCATGAGTTGCAAATAATTTGTTTAACTGCTTGATAACAGCATCGGTTGTTGTGGATGACATTACTATAACTTCCAACCAATTTGAGTATGCATCTACGACAATCAAAAATATATGCCCCCTAGTAGGTCCTGCAAAATCAATATGGATTTGAGACCAGGGACCTCATGGGGTCTCCCAGTCTCGTATGGGTGCTTGCGGTGGAGAGGGCCTAGTTCTCTGGCACTTATTACATGTAGCTACCCAGTATTCAATATCCTTGTCTAAACCAGGCCACCAGACATAGCTCCTAGCCAGGCTTTTCATTTTTACTATGCCTGGGTGGCCTTTATGGAGCATACCCAACACTTCTTTCTGCAGTCTGGAAGGAATTACCACCCGATCACCCCATAACAAACACCCCTTTTGAATTGACAGTTCAGTCTGTCTGGTCCAAAAAGGTTTAAAATTTTCGGTTTTTTGGTTTTCCGGCCAGCTTTTACCTACCCAATTCAAAATGAGGGCAGTCACTGGGTCTTTTGCAGTAGCTCTGGTGACATCATTGGCAGACAATGGCAGTTCAGGGCAGGCCTCTATTTGTAGTGTGGCGGTAGTCGGAGCTGGGTCGTCTTCTGTTGTTGGTAATGGTGTTTGACTTAATGCGTCTACATGGGTGATTTGTTTTCCAGGTCGATGCAGCAATGTATATGAGTATGCAGCAAGGAATTCTGACCATCTAGTCATTCGGAGGGATAAAATGTTCGGTGTGGGTTTGTTTCCCGCCAAAATTGCTAGTAACAGTTTATGGTTAGTTACAATGGAAAATGTCCTCCCATAGAGGTATTCGTGAAAACGTTTAACTCCGGCGACGATTGCCAGGGCCTCTCTGTCTAGTTGGCTATAGTTGAGTTCCGCTTTGGAGAGCGTTTTCGAGTAAAAGGCGACGGGTGCCTCTCTCCCGTCGGGCAATTGGTGGCTCAGGATGGCACTGACTCCAAACGGTGAGGCGTCATAGGTAACCGTCAATGGGAGTGTGTTACTAAACTGAATAAGAATGGTGTCTGAGGTTAATAAGTCTTTTATGCTTTGGAAAGCTTTTTGTTCCTTATGACCCCAAGTCCAATTTGTTTTTTTATCCAGTAAACGATGCAATGGTTCTGCTATCATTGCTTTGTGGGGGAGGAATACCATGTAAAAGTTTATTAGACCCAAAAATGCTTGTAAGTCTGTTTTGTTTCTAGGTCTGGGTGCGTCTTTAATTGCTTTGACTTTTTTTTCTGAAGGGTGTATACCCTCTCCATCAATTAAATACCCTAAAAATTCAACATGATCAGTAACTAGACAGCATTTTTCCTTTTTAACTTTCAGGCCAGATTCTCTAAATTTTATTAGCACTTCTCTTAGTCTTGCTTCTAATTGGGTCGTGTTTTTTGCTGAAATTAGGACGTCATCAAAGTATGGAAAAACCCTTTTAATTCCATTTAATAGGCGTTCCATGAGGCTTTGGAAAACGCCCGGGACAACGGTTACTCCAAATTGAAGTCTGTTACATTTGAATGCCCCTCTGTGAGTTACTATTGTCTGTGCCTCGGTCGTTATTGGGTCTACTGAAAGTTGTTGATATGCTTGGGCTAAATCGAGCTTGGCAAAAATTATTCCTCCCCCAAGTGAGTGCAGTAAATGTTGCACGACTGGTACCGGGTATGCACTTTGCTGCAACGCATGGTTTAGGATAGCTTTGTAGTCTCCGCAGATGCGCACAGACCCGTCAGGTTTTACTGGTGTTACTATTGGTGTTTCCCACCTAGCATGGTCAATCAGTTCTATGACCCCTTGCACGATTAATTGGTTTAATTGTTCATCTATTTTGGCTTTTAACGCAAAGGGTACTCGTCTGGCCTTTAACCTTCTTGGTGCTATCTGGGAATCTAAACTAAAGAAAATTGGGGTCCCCCGGTACCTGCCTAGAGTGCCGTCGAAGACGTCCTAGAACTCGTGTATCAGGTTCTCTTCCCAATCGGTTGCGGCTATTCGGCTCACTCCGGTCATTCCGATGCCCAATGGTGCGAACCATTCAATGCCCAGGAGACTGGGACAGTCTCGGTCGACTATGGTTAGCGGCAGGACTTCGGCGTGCTGTTTGTAAGTGACTTTGAAGTGTCCTAGACCTACCACAGGGATCCTGTTTCCTTGGTAGTCCTTTAGAATTAATTTTTGTTTCTGAAGTTCTTTTAGTCTTATGTTTGGAACTAGCTGTCTGATTGTGTTCCAAGACACCATTGACAGGAAGGATCCTGAGTCGACCTCCATCTCGCAAGGGCTTCCTTCAATTTTCACTATAATTTTGACCTTTCTCCCGCTTTCTGTCTGGGCGCTTATGATAGTGACAGTCTGGTGAGTTTTTTTCTCGGTTGCTGGTTCCTTTGCTGCGCTCCCATTTTCTGTCAGCTTGCCTTGATTCAGTTCTTCATGGGGAATTAATGTGCCTGTGAGGACTGTTGTTTTTATGATTTCTGCAAACTCTATCAATGTGTCCCCTTTTCTTGCAAGCCCGACAGATGGCATCAAGGAACCTGCACTCGGCTCGGGGGTGGTTCCCTCCGCAGCCAGCACATTCTCGCCAATTTCTTTCTTCACACCTTTTTTTGTTCGCATTTAGGCAGTGGACCTCATCATCATCTTCTTCTGTTTCTGATGATGTGCTGAGGTCTTCGTGGTGTGTGGTAGAGGGAGCTTGCTTCTTTCCTCTGGGTATGGTCGTCACGTCAGTATTGGCATTCATCAGCTTCATTGTTGCCACTGATTTTTTCGTGGCTTTTGCAGCGGTGGCTTCCGCGATCGCTTCAGCCACAGTTATATTTGGCTTATTCAATAATTTACTTTGTAAGTTAGAGTCTTTTAGGCCTAAGACGACACGATCTCACATGGCTTCATCCATATTCTGGAATTCGCAAGCTCCACCCAGATGTCGGAGGGCCGCTATGAAATCAGCGATGGTCTTGTCTTCCCTTTGGTCTCTTTTGTAGAACTCATGTCTTTTAACGAGATTTGACACCACAGGCGCGTAGTGAGCCTTTAGCATTCGGTTAAGCTCAGACCAGGTCATCTGTTTCACGTCTCTGGGCTTCGCCAATGCCTTAGCCATCTTGAACACGGTTGGCCCACAATTAGTTAGGAAGACAGCCCTCTTTCACTGATCCGAAATTTCCTCCATTTTGTTGCTCTCTAAAAACATCAGGAAACGATCGATGTATGGTTCCTAATCTTCGTTGGGGTTGAAAGGTGTGGGTGGCGCATTATTTCCAGCCATCACTTCTAGCGTGGTTTTCTTGTCATGTGCTCGGTCTCCACTTCAGGACGAGCCCATCCTCGTCACCAGTGTTCCGTCCGGAAAAACGCACAGTAGACCGGATTCCACTAAACAAGCTTTCAAACAAGCAACAGTAATGGAACGGCTGGCTAAAGCCGCGGCAGGCCTTTTTATACAGGCTTGCCTGCTGGCTGATAGCAAATGACGTTTCTTTAACTTTGCCACCTTTAAGCGGCTCCCTGGATTGGTTCCTAGCGAACCAATCCACTTTCGACCTTTCTGGCCAATCAGAATGTTCAACTTGGACTCTTCCAAGTTATACAGAACAGGAGCAAAATGTTGATACCTGGTATTTGATCTTCTCATTCTTTATTGGTTCACTTTAGTCCCAATCCCTGCAGATCTTGTCCAATTAGTTGACTCTGTGACCAGTTTTCTCTTCTCTTCCTGATCGCCAGTCAGCAATAATTCAGCACTGAAAATTGCCAGCCAATTGCATGATAAGGCACCACAGCTGTCCATCCAGATGGGCATTGCAACAATCTTCCTTGCCAATTCCCTAGGTAGGCAACTTTAGGACTTTCAATTACAAGGAGAATGCCTTGGAAAAATAACAAGGGTGAGTTGCAGCACTCACTGAATGGCAATCAGAGTGGCAGTGTTGCATTAATGAAACTTAGAAACTTACAGCCCATTGTTTCAAAGGGGTAGCTCAGTGATGGTATTCTACTGGTTTGGCCTGGTTCAGCCAAACCGGTAGCTCCGAAGATCATCTGTGAGCTAACTGGTTCGCTCCGACGATCAACTACTGGGCTCTCCCACCCACCCCCGCTCTCTACTACCTTTTATTTCCTGGTTTTGAAGCTCAGCTGCTTAAGGTTAGTAGCAAACCCTCTGCGCATGCGCGCAAAGCACACCCACCAAGCCACGCCCACAGAACCGATGGTTAAAAAAATTGAAATATACCACTGAGTAGCTACATACTGCAAAGTGATACCAGCAGGAACATAATCGGTTACAAAACAAATTGTTAGGCACTTACAGGTAGTCTTCACCTTCACCTTCAGAGAGCCTGCCGCTTAATGGTCATAAAGCGGATCACTCACATGACTAACCCAATTTTATGACCTTTTCTGAGGTGGTCATTAAGCAAATCAGAGAACTTTTGCAAAAAAATGGAAGTAAATGCCAGTTTTTGGCAAAAGGAGCATAAATTATCGACACATGACTGTGGGGTGCTGCAAATGGCCATAAATGCAGGCTGGTTGCCAAGTGCCCAAAACGCAATCACGTGACTTTGGGGAAAGGTAGCCAACAGAACTTTCGAACCAGGTCTTAAGTACGTTTTGGTGGGAGGGCCTGTCATAGGTTGGGAACTACTTATATTGATATTCTTCATATTGATCCAGAAACATACACCACTTCAGCATAGGCAACTTTAGTTCCACAAATGCAGCCAAACTTCATGTATGCTCAGAGTCAACTGTTTATTTTTTCTAAGAATTGGTCTCTCAAACCCACAAGTTCATGCTTGCACACATATATTTTTCTTTAATTCTGCAGACTAACTGTAGCTTGAAAATGCAAGAGTTGCTATTTTGTTCTGCTGGTCTCAGGTAGCTGGCAATTCTCAATTATCCATTAGAAATATTGAGAATTGATTAAGGATTCATCAGGAGCAGAAGTGGTATTCAGCAGGTTCCTACCGGTTCTGGAGAAAAACTGAGAAAAACTGAGTTCTGGTAGCGGAAACAGAGTAGTTCGGAGAACTGGCAGCAGAAATTTTGAATAGTTTAGAATACCACCTTTGACTGGCCCCATCCCCATATATTCTCTGCTTCCTGAGTTCCAGCTGATCGGCTGAGTCTTCTTTTGTTGCCCTGTACAGGAGAATGGAACTGAAAAGCAGGTTAATGGGGTGGGGAGAGAAGGGGGATTTTACAGTATCCTTCTCCTGCCATGCCCACCAAGCCACACCACACCCACCAAGCCATGCCCACAGAACTGATAGTAAAAAAATTTGAATCCCAGCACTGATCAGGAGGCTATAACCAGGAAGCATCCAAGAGCAGCCACCCATTCAGAAACTTAGATAATAATATCCTGCAGCATTTCAAGAAGAGGCAGGAACATTTAGCAGGAAACAGAGGCTGAAGGATATATAGAAATGTGTTGAGACATTCTAATAATCAGCCTGGCTTCCAACCAGTATTTTCAGTGTTCTGAGCAGCTGGAGGCACCTAGCTGATCTTGACTGTTCCTGAAAATTTCAAGGAAGGTCGGACCTGATTATTATTACAGGTAGTCCTCAAGTTACCACAGTTCATTTAGTGACCATTCAAAGTTACAGCGGAACATAAGGGACTTATGACCACTTTTCACACTTTCAACCATTGTAGCACCTCCACAATCATGTGATTAAAATTCAGATGCTTGGCAAGTGGTTCATATTTATGACGGTTGCAGTGTCCCACAATCACATGACTCCCTTCTTTGACCTTCTGGCAAGCAAAGTCACTTAATAACCATGTTATTAACCGTAAAAACGTAATCATTCACTTAACAACTATGGCAAGAAATGTGTTAAAATGGGGCAAACTCTCTTAACAAATGCTTAGCAACATACAATTTTGGACTCCATTGTGGCCATAACTTGAGGACTACCTGTGCTTGGATGGGAGATCAACCAGTTGGGGATTTCAACCAGTTGGGGATTTATAAAAAAAAAATTCGGATCTTTGAGACCTAGAAGATAATGTCAAGCCACTTCTATTCAAATAGTCCTTCTATTCAAACAATGCAACTGGAGTCTGCCCATTACGGTCGCAAGTCATCATGCTCATTAAGTGAGAAGGTTGTGTGGTCCTGTTCTCCCTGAAGAGGAGATGAAGTGACTGCACCAGTGGTGGGATTCAAATTTTTTTACTACCAGTTCTGTGGGCATGGCTTTGTGGGTGTGACAAGAGAAGGATACTGTAAGACCTCCGTTCAGAGAAGGGATTTGCTGGTTCTCCCAACTGCTCAAAATTTCCGCTACCGGTTCTCCAGAACTGGTCAGAACCTGCTGAATACCACCTCTCGACTGCACGAGTCTTTTAAGCCCCCAGGCTAGCGGGTGCCTGGGAAACCTAGCACAGGGATAAACTCACCTCCCTCCCATTTCACTTCCTGAAATGCCCCATGTTCTGCTTTCTGCCATCACGGTCCCTGCAGGCCTTGGGCTGCTCCATACCCTGTCATTCACTCAACCAAGAGAGCCCATAGTTGGGCAGCCGAAGCTACCGGTATGTGGGGTGGTTACTGCTTGTAGGCCGAGGCCTGCTTCCCACTAGTTCCCATCCAGGAACTAGAAGCGTTCAAGCCAAGAATACCCAACTTACCCTGTTTTATGCAGAGAGGCTATGAGGCACAGCTTTCTAAAAGAGACTGCTTCTTGGAAACCATGTGCTATTCGGGGGGCAGGGTTTTTTTTAAAAAAAAATCACAAGAATAGGACCTTATTTACAGAATATTTCAAAATTTGAAACCAGGTTATAAGTAGCTTTTGGGGTGGGGGGCAGTCTGTCATAACTTCAAGCAGTCCCGAAGCAAGCAGAGAGGACAACCACGTACAATTGCCAAGAAAATTACACAGACATGGACATGGAACAGTAGTGTCCATGGGGAGGTGAGTCCAAAAAAAAGGGAAAATTGGTGGATGCAGTATTGCATCATGCCTTTTTTTTTTATCCCCACCCCCATAGATACCACTAACATGAAGTCAGTATGTGGTGAGCTTCAATTGATAGGACATGTCAACTTTCTAGTGAGAAGCTCACCATTCAATTGTACAGTAGAAGTGGACAATGGAGATTCCTGAAAGGGGGCTATGCTTTTAGGAGTTGAGGCTGGAACACGAGAGAGCCAGAGATCTGAGGGAAAAGAGGGGGGAGGGGAGGTGTTGCTGCAACTGATAAAAAGCTGCATGATTTATTTAATCATTCGGCAATGTATCTGATATATTGTTAAACCAGGCAGTGGGATGCAGGTGAAAACCAAGAGTTTGCAGGAACACATTCTCTGGAAAAGTTTTAATAGATGAGAGGAGTCTCTCCGTGCTCTTCTTTATAACATAAAGAAAAAGTCGTAATTAAAAAAACAACAGCTCAGAGATTCACTGTGTTAAAATCCAACATTTACACTGAGGCAGAGAATGGGGAACAAAAGTGGCATCCTCCTTCTCATTTTAAAGTTCGGAATGGACATTACTTCTTTAATTTACTTTCCAGGAATAGATTTATAAAGCACTTCTTTATTATTTGGAATGATTCTACAACATAATTTTAACTATATGAAATTATTTTAAAAGCTCCTAAGCCACAGAGGCACATTTGCTGTACTTGTTAATTGCTGCACATTCCCTCCTTATTTAAATTCATATATGTTTATTGCTTATTTACTGTATGTTTATCCTACTTTTCAGATAATTACTATCTACAAAACTGGCTCACATCAACAAAAGCAAGAGACTGAACAAATGGTTTTGCCAATGGGCTTGCAAACTAAGTATGCATGACTCACAAGGGAATATATGGTAAAACAATTGAAAAAGAAATAAAAATGAAATGGAGATACATTAATCCAAAAAAGGAATGTTTTAATTTTAAAAAGTTTTTTAAAATATTTAAAATATTAATTGGTGCATTTTTCATTTGAAGAATGGGTGAAACTGCCTCAGTATAGAAACATTTAATACAGCTCACCATTGGTGTTCCTATGCAAAAGAGTGAGCCCCTTTGCAGGAAACCACAGCTTCCATTTTTCTGTTACTTTAGAAAAGCTTCCATTGCTTATCCATTGCCTTCTCCTCTTTGAAGCTCAGCAGTGTGGTAAGTATTGGTGCATCTGAGGAGAAGAAGTGGAAATATGCATCTCATCCAATAATATTGGAATGACCTGTCCAACACAGGATGGGCAAGTTGCTCTCTTTCTTTCAGCCTTTTCCTCCTTCTCTTCATCATGAGGGCAAATTCCCATCTCTCACCCAAGTCTTCTGTCTTTCTAGGCTTGGTGAGTAATAATTCTGGAGTGAATTGACCTAGCTGTTGTCTCCTGCTGTATTACTGATGGGGAAGGAGTAAAATTGGACTTCACGATCAACCAAGATAATTGCTATGTATGTTGATACCGCCTGCTGCCTGGACAGATAAGTCTCCAGAATCTGGGCATGTTCACTCTCCCTGAAAAGGCCTACAAAAGCTGGAAGACCTGAAACATGAGCAGTTATGGAGTCCGTTCAGTCACTAAATGGAAGGCAAGGATTGAATTTTGAATCTGAAAGATCTCCAGTGAAGTGGCTCAGGGCTCTAGCTTTGGTGTTGGCATGGATCAGCACTTGAGATAGGAACAGGGCATGGTAGAAATCTAACAGGTATTTGTGTGCTTCTTGTATTCCCATCATGGTATAGAAGCCCTCACACACACTCAAGGGAGCCATTTTCTGGCCTCTGCCTACCTGGGCCATCTCATTCCAAAATTGCTTCATGACACCCAGTATACAAAGAAGCACTAGTTAGCCAAAGAATCAGAGGAGTCATGCCAGAGGGAGAAAGAGCTTTAACATTTCTAGCCATTCTTACTATCATTCTTGTTAGACTTTCCCAACCTGAGCCCTCTATCTCAACAGCTAGAGATTATCAGAGTTGTAGTTTCAGTACATTTGAAATCCATCAGGATGGGATGGGTAGTTCTGAACGCTGTTTCTTCTTGATTTGCAACAATGAATTCTTCTGAATCCTATTTTTTTCCCTCAATATGAAAGAACACTAGAAGTTATTTCTACTCCAGGGGAATTGCTAACTTTCTCTTTCCCTCTTCAATTGACCACTTTTACCCTACAAGAAAGCTCACAATTCTATTCTACCTTTTCTGCTGTAGAAATTGGATCTAAACATCATATTAAGCCATAATTTGATTAATGACTGTGTCCTGTGTAAATCATGATGGCTAGGCTTACACAACATGCTGAATTAAAACTAAATCATCCCCATTAAGACATAATGCAATATCAAAGCCTAGCCCAAGAATTTGCCTCACAACATTCAATGATGGCCACCAACTTGCCATACCATTCACAAAGTATCTGCTCCAAAAGTAAGTCCTACAGCATTCATTGAGAATTATTTCCAGCCAGGTAAATGACAATAAGATTCTGATGGTTTCAAAGAAGTAAACAAATAAGAGTGGAATCTCCCTAAGCTGGTGCAGTATATCTCTTTTGAATTCCAGCTGGTAGATCAGAACCCAACAATGTATCTCAGCCAAGCTATGGTCCACCAACATTATAACTCCAAAAAATATTAATCAGTTTGAGCTAAATGTAAATCATTAGTCTGCAAAGATCGACAAAGAGGAGGAAAAGGTCATTCTTTTTAGGTTACCATCTGGTCTACAGTACTGAAAATAGGTAGTTGAATTAGATTTACCTACCTACCTTTAGAAGAACTCTAAAGTGCTGCCCTAGTTGCCAGACAGATAGTGGACTGGAGGATGTTTCTCCTCTCTGTGAAATCCCTGACTACTAGGCAGTTCTTTACAGGGAGGGAAGGGGAGATTAGCCATATTTACAGGGCAACAGTCTGTGGAAACTCATCAAAAAGGAATTTAGGGCTTCCAAATAGACTTGGTGAGATTGTTCCAGAGTTTCTGCAAAGCAGTCAATCACTGTGAAATACAGGGACACACTATGATACAATAGCAGGCACTGGCTTTACAAAAAAGCTTCTTTGGTGGGAAAAACCAATTGCTGGTTTTACCTTTGAAGGCATAAGCAAAACCTAAGAGGAAGCAGATAGTTGACTCTTTCCTCCCTGGAAACATCTGCATAGATAGTCACTAAAGCTGTTGTGCAAAAGATTGTTGTGATCCTGAGCAAAAAAGAAGGGGAGGTGCAGGGAAATAAGTAGTAATCTTTCCCCATTATTTCTTTTCCAGATTAAACCTTCTCCTTCATACTGTTTCTTTTTTTGTATACATAAGAAAATCAGTGGAATTTGGTCTGCCTAATGCTGGATAGGATCAGATTGCCGAACCACTGATGATGAATTTGGCTATTCTTTCCTGATCCCTGATTCATGTAAATATTCTGTAGACAGATAATTAAAAATGACCACCATACTATTTCTGTAACTAGTTCACAAACAGTGCATAAAACAATTGTACCTATATTGTGCCTTTGTAATGAGCATATGCTGCCTTTCAAACAAAATAAATAATGTATTTATGTAGCATTGATGATGTTATCTAATTGATGTTTGGTGTTCTGTATTCTGTACAGTGGTAGATCTGTCTTCTGTACAGACACAGATAGATAAACTCCACTAAACATCCGTAACAAAGTACTTTTATTGGTTCATCAGGTATCCTCATAACTCACATTTGTGATGAAGTTCTTCTTTAATGACCAATTCTCTGTCTTGTAGGTAAAAAGATGATTATCTGCTATCCTTTTTCTTTCATCTCTTAGCGGTAGAAATAGACCGGTTACCACAAGTGAGATCAGCCAAGAATGAGGAAAACTCCCCCAACCCTCAAGGGTCAATTTAGTGACCAATCAGGATTACAGATGTGGTCACATGATATGGAGTACATTTCCCAGGATACCTTAACTACATTTACCATGATGCATTCCCTTTAGGGAACAGCTCACAATTGCTACCTAACTATCCAATTCCCATACAGTGGCTGGACAGCACATTTGGTAATAAAACTTCTGCAGGAAAACCACCAAGCTCATAGCAAGCAGGGATTCCACCGTTCAACCCTGAGTTACAAATATTTTCTTCTATCGATGCTAAATATATATTTCAATGTGATAAAAAATAATTATCTTAGAACAGCAACTAGTATAAGCAAACTAAACATGTATACCAGCTAGACTCTCACAGATCATGCTGAATCTTAAAATTAGCTTTGGCCTAACCCAAATCATACATCCATATATACTGCAGGCTGGACAGGATTGGTTGGGACAGCATCTTGTTTAGCTCAGCATCACTAGCCACTGTGCATAATTCCATTCTAAACAAAATAAATATAAATAAATAAATGGGCAAATATACCAGAGGTCCAGTTCTGGAGAACCAGTAGCAGAAATTTTGAGTAGTTCAGAGAACTGGCAAACACCTCCTCTAACTGGAGATTTTACAATATTCTTCCCCTGCCATGCCCAAAGAACTGGTAGTAAAAACTTTTGAATCCCACCACTGAAATGTACCCTTCAAATGTATCTCTGAGTGTCCCTGGATATAAATGGAACTGTCTGTCAATTGACTTAAAGGTCATTGATGATACATTTCATCAATTTGCTCAAAATAAATAATAAATTAATGGGCCTATGCAACCAAGAACCAAGTTCAGGAGGATTATTTTTTATGTGATCAAATGACATCTTTTTGGTTCAAAAAGCGTGGCTAGCCATGGTGCATCAAACCAACTTTCAGCAGGATAGGTAGATTAAAGATTAAATTAAGGCACTTATGCACCCAAACACATAACATCACATAACAACATATCCAAGAAAGTGGACTTAATGTGGTGGGGCACTTTCTCAGCTGGCCCATCCGTGCATCACACAGTCTGTGGTAGCATGTCAAACTAATTTTCCTTCAAATAGAAACAAAACAGGAAATGGGTTTACATCTCAGCAGTTCTTGATCTAGGCTGATCCCCAAATTTAAGCAGGATTGGACTGGAAACAAATTTGGAGCATTGATGCTGTTGTTCAATCTACAACCTCCATTTAATAGGGGTTTTTTTTTCTTATAGAAGGAAGAAAAAAACGTTGCTGAAATATAAGTATCATTTGCCAGACGGTGCAGAGAGGCAATATCTTCAGTTAAAACATTTTTTGACATGATCTAGATGTGGGCCAGCAGCCTTAAGTGCTTCTCTAGCTCTAGAGGATTTAACATATTGTTTATAATAATCAGCCTGTAACAGCTATTTATAAAAGGCTATTAGAACACATTAAAGTAGACATCCAAAAATATTGGGAAATATTGGGTATGTAAGCATTAATGTTTATCACTATGCTGTCTTCTGGGCCTCTCTGTGTCACATTTCCATATGTTTAAAATTATGGTTAATTCAACATCAACACAATTATTTTGCATGTGGCTACCTATCACTTTTTAAGAAAGAAATTGATAGTTTCAACCCACTAGTGGAGATGTTATGCTTAAAAGGTAACACTGGTTCACGTCAGATGTCACCAAAAGCTACAAGGATTCTTTCTGCATAGAAATTGTTTTACGTATTAATTCTGTTCTCAAAGACTCATTCTTTTTATAGAGGCTTACATTCCTTTGAATTATATATCAATGGTTTGGAAACTAACAGGAAGATAATGGAAATAAATATTGTTTGCTTTTATGGTCACAAAAAAAGGATACTATAAAGCTGGAAGAACATCCATTTGCCATCAATTATACAATGGTCTAAAGAACTCATCTCTTGTTCTATATTTGAACACAGATTTTATCACCAGGAGTCCAGCTTGGAGGACTATTTAGAAATTGGACCACATATATGAGTTTATAAGCTTTTCTTTTATATTGTTGATATTATCAATAATTTAATTTATGATGTGATATGACTATATTCTTAGTTTTATTTAGTACCTAAGAGGTGTATGCTTTGTGCCTTTTTTTTCCTTTTCCCCACTTTGAGGAAACACACGGATGACAGTGGCACCATCTTCTGATTATACATAGATTTGGATCCTTAGCATAACATAAGTTCTTTTCTAACTGCCAGTTAAAACACAATCACCCCATTCTTGATTTGGCATTAACAATGCCAATGTAGAACTGATACTTGAGCCTACTGCCTGTTATGTTGAGCCCTTATCCTGTCTTCTTTCCTTTTGTTTGAATCATTGCCAATTGGTGTTCTGGTTTGTGGGTGAACCACTCATTAGAAGCAATTGGTTTTCCCCTTTTTCTTCTTCCCTTCAGCACATCACCAACCAATGTAGGAAAACAGCAATCAGGAGCCTGAAGAGAAGGATTGATTTCCATGGTCAAGCCTTTTTTGCATACCTGTGCCATATTTTGGCATCTCCCAAGTTTAAAAAAGTGGGGTGGAATAAAGGAATATATAGGAAGACACCCAGGTCAGAAATAACTCAAGAGGGGGGTGGGATTTTTCTACTAGCTACTCCCTGCACAAGCAAAGAATGAAACTGATTAATACTGGATAATTGACTTTCTCAATTTATAGGGAAAGGGAAAGTGATGAAACTGATAAAAATAGGAAAATAGTATAGGAAAGAGTCGCTACTTCAAATCCAGCATCTATATTAAGGACTTAAGGATGGTTTACTCATGGACTGGGCATGAGATGAGATCAATGTCAAATTAACAAGGGGAAAGATTGGCTTGATTGTGCCATGGTAAATTGTAAGTGAGGCAAGTAAGTAAAATGTTAAGTGTAAACCTTGGCTTAACAATATACATAAGGTCTCGCCAAATTTGAGCTGTCTAATGGAATGTATTGTCCTCAGTACGAATGTTGGTGGGAGAGATTTTATGGGAACTGATTAGCTCAAAAACATTCTATGATATGCATTTTCCATCTTCCAATTAAAGCTTCTCTCTGCCATTATCTAACTATGATGCATCAACACTGGTTGGGGGGGGGGTCAATTAAATGGACATCCAATGGACAGCCAACTGGTGATAAGCCAGTTTTCCACTATACAGACAGGACTGGCATAATTTGAATCTTAGAATGGTCACTAGGGACAAGGCTTGTGTTCATGGGGAATCCTGGCTTGCCAAGGCTGTTTAGTAGAGTATTGATAAAAAATACAATTACGGAAATCATTGCTGATAAAATTATAAGAGCAAAGCTAATGGGGGTGTGGAAATTTATTCAAAAAGAAGCACAAGTATCTTTTAAAAATACATCTAGGTATTAAGGGAGAGAATAAGGAATGGCACAAATCTTCCATATTAGTGTTAGAAGCTATGGTGAATGGGCATATATAAAACTGCAGTTTAATGATCTTAAAACTTAGTAGAAAATTTTCTAAGGGGCAGAACAGTTTGAACAGAAATAGAGTTTATTTGGACTCAATGATGCAAAGTGAGTTGTTTTAAACTCTGAAGTAAATAATCTTTTAAAGAGACAGGTTGCCTTTAAATGGTTATGTATATTGAAACTCATAACTGCTTTTGCACACAAGCAAAAACAAAGTTTGCTAATTCTGACTTTAAAAAGAGATGTTGGCATCTTGCACATTTTAAATCATTTATAGCTTTACCACAGGAAATGGAGCTTTGCTCAGCTGTCAAAATAAAATAGAGTTTTTATCTACAAAAAAGAAAATGTAGCGTACTTAGATATGCACTTCTAAATTTTCAGAAAAGCCCTTTTAAGAAGTACTCAACAAGCAGCGTCACATGGATAAAAAAGGGAGTACATGAGATTTTGAACTTCCTATAATTAAGACACTGAAAGTACAACTGCATATTATTTCAGTGAGTAGTAAAATGGATGAGTGGTTTAAGAATCATTATAGACCCCTTCTTTGTGGCAGCCCCTCAGATACTGGAATACTGCTATCATGTCGCCCCTAATCTTGCTTTTCTCGAGATTAGCCACATTCCTGCAACCGTTCACATGTTTTTGTCTCCAAGTCTTTAATCATCTTAGTTGTTCTTCTTTGCACTTTTTCCAAAGTCTCAACATCTTTTTTGTAATGTGGTGACCAAAACTGGATGCAGGACACTAGATGTGGCGTTATTAAGACTTTCTAAAGTGGTACTAACACTTTACACGATTTTGATTCTATGCCTCTGATTATACAACCAAAGATTGTATTAGCTTTTTTGGCTGTTACCACACACTACTGGCTCATGTTTAAGTGGTGATCCAAGGTCCCTTTCAAAGTTATTGTTTTTGAGTCAGGTTTTGCCTAATCTGTACTTGTACTTTTGGTTTTTCCAGCCTAGGTGAAAAACCTGTCGTGCTGAAGACAGGGCAGAATTATTCAAAGTTATTTCAGAAGACAGGACAAAAGGCAAGAAATTTTAATTACAAGTCAAATGAGGTTGAATATCAGGAAGAATGTCCAGATAGTTAAGAGCTGTTCTCAGCTATTGAACTGACAGGTTTTCAGATGTGATGTACCTAACATTTGTAAAACTATTTGCTAGGGATACTGAAGTAAGAGATTAAGCAGGGAACTGGATGAGAGGATCCTTGTTCTTCTATCCTACGATTCTGATGTTCAGTATGATTCAATATTTCAGCAATTACGAGTTTCAAACTGCTACCAGCATCATTGGCACGATCTCATCATCCATCCTAAGATGCTGCTTTTGAGCTTGTGGGCCAGGGTGGGTGGGTGCTGTTGTTAGGAGGGCAGGAGGCACGCCGTGACTCTCCGAGACTGAGGCTGGCCTTGGGTTCTTCCACAGGTAAAGCTCATCCTGTGCTACTCCCAGCATGTCCGCTTGGTGGGTGTTCTGCTTATTAATGTCTGGATGGCATAGAGCAGACAGATCAACTCCACAAAGCATCCATACAAAGTCTTTTTTTATTGGTTCATCAGGCATCCTTATCAACTCACATTTATGACGAGGTTCTTCTTAATGTCCAATCCTTTGCATATCTGAATTGTGGTGTGGAAAGATGGTTATCTCTTTCATCCCATATGGTAGAGGCAGGGGGCAGAGCTGCTACCACGAGGCTGTGTTCAGGCAAGAGTGACGGAGCTTCCCACAACCCAACAAGGGTCAATTTAGTGACCACAAGACATGGACTACATTTCCCAGGATGCCTTAACTACAGGTACCATGATGCATTCCCTTAAGGGGACAACTCACAATTCTTAACTAACTACCCCAAATCCCATTAACTCTAAACTGTCTGGACAGCACAGTGGGCCTTTCACCTCAAAGCCCTGCCCAGCACTACCACATTTTCTTTTTTTGGGGGGGATTCCTGGAAGGCTTGGGTGGAGGTTACAGCAAAGGTTGAAAGAGGAAAATATCACAGATACAGTACAACACCAATCCCCAATCCCAGAAGTGGAGGGGGGGGGAATTGCAGTTACTGACTTATTTACAGATTAAGAGTTGGAAGGGACCTTGTAGGTCATCTAGTCCACCCCCAACCCCCCCCCCCGCCGCCCAAGCTGGAGGCCCTACACGATTTCTGAAAGGAAACCGGCGGTTTCAAGCTGAGGAACGGATCGGAGAAATGAGAACCACTCGAACCGCTTAAGGCTTGCCGCCGCCCCCCACCCGGATTGGAGGACACTCCCCACCCCGGCCCAGCGAGTCGGCCTCTGAAATGCCTGATGTCCAGAGACCGTCCGGCGTCGGAGGAGGGAGCGTGAATGAACGCTGTGGATGCAATTTGGATGCTCGGGGCTGCGCACAAAAAGTGAACGGAAGTTTTTGCTGCGCCTTGTCTGTCTGTGTACAGTACGGGACACGGTGGTATAAGGCGCGTCTGATACTCTGGCCAGGCGAGGAACTAGGATGGGGGCTGCCAGGAGCCGCGGAAAAGGGTTCGGATCCCAGGTCCGGTCCCGGGAGAAGAAGTCGGAGGGAGCCGAACAGGCGTTGGGACGCAAGGGTCCTTTGGCAGGCTGCCGAATGAGAAGCCAGGGCTCCCGCTTTGCCGGCCGCCCTCTCGCCGGACTGAGCGTTTGCAACGTCCTGAGCCGAGCGGAGCTCACCTCCTTGCCTCCTTTTGGACGGAACGGTCACTAAACCGGGCTCGTCTGGACTTGGGAAGCCCCGCGGGCGAAGGGCAACGGACGGATCGGCCTCCACAGGCTCGGAAGGAGCCGGGGAGATTTTGCAAAGGCGCCCGGGAAGATCGCAGCGCTGTGTGAACAAGCTCACTTCGCTTCCACAGGGACGCAGCTCCTGGTCACAGGTGAGTCCAAACGCGCCCCCCGCCCTTCGCCTTCTTCTGTCTCAATCCCCCCCACCCCGGTCGTTACCCCGAGGGCTTGCCAGGGAGCGAGGTGGGGTTGTTCCGAGGCGGGGAGCGGCAGAGGGTCGGGGACCATCATTTCTATGGTATCCAACTGGAGAAATGCGCTCGAACCCCGGAGGCTTTCCAGAAGAGATTGGGCGGGGGGGGGGGGGAGACGGCGTGTGTGGGCGGGTGGGGGGGGGGGGGGTTGGACTGGATGGCCTTGCAGGGTCCCTTCCAACCCTTGTTCA
>BLBF01000032.1:31889796-32017800 GCA_015471245.1 Laticauda colubrina
CTCAGCCAGCATTCGCTGGCTGAGGAATCCTGGGAGTTGAAGTCCACAAGTCGCAAAGCGGCCAAGGTTGGAGACCCTAATTAATTCGACTACACTTTCCATAAGGCTCAGGCTGTTGGGAGCTGTCGTCCAAGGCACATGGGGTGTGGTTGCTCATTAGGGAAGGCTGATTTAATTGAACTGAATGCTTTTTAGATGGTGGGATGCTTTTCCAGTCATTTCAAACAAAAACAAAACGCCTGGTGACCAACCATCCGTACAAAACCATGCCATTTTCTTGGCAAGTTTTTTTCAGGACTGGTTTTCCATTGCCTGCTTCCGAGGGCTGAGAGAGAGTAACTGGCCCAAAGTCACCCAACTGGCTTTGTGCCAGAACTCACTTTTGATTTCTAACCTTAGGTCTTTAGTCACTGCAATCTGTCTCTCAGTGCAGTTAAAGGGTTATCCAATTAAGAGAAACTAGATCGTCCAAGCAGATTTAAAAACAAAGCAGTAACAAGAGACCACACTTCCTCTTCAACAGTTAAAATCACCAGAACCCCAACTGGGTCTTGCACTAGTTTATTTCACTGTTGTTGGCATTCATTTGGCCTATTTATCTTAATTTAAACTTTTTTTTTAATCTAGAGAAATGTTCACTTAAGGAATGTTTTAGTATAAATAGCCTTAAAAGCAAGCCTAGCCAAAGGAAATGGATGCTGCCATTCATAATTTTGAAAATACACCAGAGCTAAAACAGGAGACTTTATTTTGTTCTAGTCATCCTGTCCATTAATATGATTCAAGGGTACCACTGGCATTAATTGATCTGCTTGGTAAAAGCATCCACCCAAGTGGTAGCAAGTGAGATAATTAAACCGAAGTTCAGCCTTCTCCAACTTTATGCCTGCCAATATATAGAACTCCAGCCAGTACGTTTCCAGACGATTATGGGACTTCAACTTGGAATATCTGCTGTCACTCCAAGCCTTTCTTGGAGGGCAGGAAGATTTGAGAAGGGACCTTTCTTTCTTGACAGGCTGCTTCGTTTCTGAGTCTTAATTCTAATCACAGGTTAAGGTTGGCTCAGTCAGATAACAGATAATCAGAGTTGGAAGGGACCTTGTAGGTCATCTAGTCCAAGCCCCCGCCCAAGCGGGAGACCCTACATCATTTCTGACAGATGACAGTCCAATCTCTTCTTAAAAGTCTCAAATGATGACGCTCCCACAACTTCCAAGGGCAAGCTGTTCCATTGGTTGATTATTCTCACTGTCAGAAAGTTTCTCCTTATTTCCAGGTTAAATCTCTCCTTGTTCAGTCTCCATCCATTATTCCTTGTCTGGCCTACAGGAGCTTTAGAAATAGCTTGACCCCTTCCTCTCTGTGGCAGCCCCTCAAATATTGGAAGACTGCTATTATGTCTCCCCTGGTCCTTCTCTTCACTAGACTAGCCATGCCCAGTTCCTGCAACTGTTCGTTGTATGTTTTAGACTCCAGTCCCCTAATCATCCTGGTTGTTCTTCTCTACTTTTTCTAGAACCTCAACATCTTTTTTATAATGTGGTGACCACAACTATAAGGTTTATAAGGGGTACTTCTCCTCTGCAGATCCAAAGTGTAATGATCAGCCACAACCAAGCATCGTTCTCCTGAGCCCTTTGTGCCACAAAAAGCGTATCACCCTTGTGTGCCTGGCCCAGGGCTTCCACTACGAGTGGCCACTGGATGTGATCTGGGAGCGCGATGGCCAAAAGATTACCCGACTCTCCTCTGCCACTGAGCCAATCAAGAAACAAGGGGAATGCAACTTCGCCACTGCCAGCCGCATGAGTGTGTTGGCAGAGGAGTGGCAGAAAGGCCACAACTATTCCTGCCATGTCAACCAAATAGGGCAGGTGGTGAGTGACTGGGTGAAGAGCAGTCCAGACCACAAGAGAGGTAAGGAAGTGCTGGGCAATTAAGCAAGCAGCAGGGAGTTGAATAAGCAGGATGACTTCTGCACTCAGGAAGACATGGTCAGAAAGTGGCTTCTTCCTTTCTGGAAGAGAAAACTTTCTGGGCCTTGTAAGTTGATTTATCACCGTAGTGGTCAAGCACATCTGCTTCCCCCAACCATGTGGCTGTTTATTGTTGGATCATCCATGTAAAGTCAAGAGTTTTACAAGGAAGAGGGTTGAGCAAAGCTGGAAAAATGGCAAATTACTTATGGCAAAATGGCAAATTATATCCACCACTTCTACTGCCATATACACACCCAGAGGGAGGGAGGGAGGGAGGGAGGGAGGGAGAGAGAGAGAGATCACCAACAGTCAAATTCTTCTGGTATATGGCTGAGGCAAAAATCCTGCAATTTTCCCTAGAAGCACCAGTAATAAATCACATTTTAAAATGAACAATTTGCTACTTTTGCATGAACTATCCAGGAGGACTGGCCAAGGCCTGTTGCTTATTTATTGAAAGGATTAGCATTCAGTGGAATGACATGAAAGAAGTCCAACTCAAAACATTTGGATTGCAAGCTTTGCAGACTGAATGGGGGGGGGGGGGGGGCAGGGTATTAAAATATCAGCCTGAAATCTCTCTTTAAGCATGCTGCTAGCTTCTGTTACAACAGCAACTTCTTTCTTTCTTTCTTTCTTTCTTTCTTTCTTTCTTTCTTTCTTTCTTTCTTTCTTTCTTTCTTTCTTTCTTTCTTTCTTCAGAATCAAGTTCAGGTGTCTCTGAGGTTCAACTCAGCCTTTATGCTGGGCAGTTTATATTCCTCCTACTAGGGGCTAAAAGCTTGGCCTACAGTGTTATTCTGGGCATCTACAAGATCTATAAAAAAAAAGGTAAGAGACAACCATCTTGGCTAACAAAGAACAACTTTGTGATTCTGTTTAAACATCATATCGATTATAATTTATTGAATAAGCCACAAATGACGTTTTTCACATAACATACTAAGCCAACAAATTATGGTGATGGGTTCACACTAAGAGTAATTAAACCACACTGGAGTTTAATGTGAAGTGCAAATCCTGCCTTTGTTTAGCAAAGGCCCCGATTGTTGTTTGGTATAAACACACTCTGAGGTGTCTTATTCGGGACATATACTTAAGTGACAGGCCATGTGTTGATAGTCATTGCTGGCTGTATTCCTACAGTACATCTAAATTTACTTCTTTTGTAGGTCTCTAATTTCGTTACCTGCTACAGCAGTATTCACTCCCTTACCAGCCAAGGCACAGATTTACGTATAGCTGCAGGCCTTTCCAGTGAAGACTCATTCCATTCTGAAGTTTCCACATCCTTCATCTCAGCTTCTTCCTTCCAGAGGGACTCATTGGTCACTTTATATTAAATTCTACTATGCCTTGAGAAAATTTCAATACATATTTTCTGCCTCATAATAAAAATGTTGGTGTTTCCTTATCTTTGTGTGGAGAGTATTAATCTAGGTGGGTTTTCATATTGTCTCCGAATATTGAGTGAGCAAGAGGAAACTGCATCTATTCAAAGAAAATTATGACACATTTTCCCATATAGCTGTATCTTCCAAATCACATCACCGCTCTTGTTAAATCCTGGGTCGCTTGTACTTCACATGTTGGTTGGACTTCATTGCATTCAGAGTCTTCTGATGTCCTCCATCAAGGCAATGTGAATGTAGAAAAGAACAATGTCACTGTTGGATGGGCAGTTTTCATAAAATGTGCTGGAATATGAATCCTGATAATAGCATCATACTGTGCTTCTATCACCATAGTCAACGGAAATGAAAACACAGATGGTTTCATTAGAACTGGTTCAGGGAAAGTGGGAAATAATTGTGGTGGTTGCATAGTGGGAGTGAGAATGGATGCCATTCAAGTCATGTCAAGCCTATTATCTAAGCTAGGTTTCAGCCTTAGTCTCATCCAGATACATTTCCCATAATTTCCAAGCCGGCAAATCTGAGGGTTGGAGGACAAAGTTTGGAATTAGACTTAAGTTATAATTTACAACAGCCTAATGAAATCTATCTATTTTGAAATCTATTTTGAAATCTAATGAAATCTATCTGTTTGTATATTGGGAACCAAGCTGAGAAATGAACAACATTTTAAGCTTTCATTTTATAGTGGTGCATAGAAAGTACATTGCATCTTCAAGTATCTAGTTAGGTGATTTGAGAGAAATCTTAATCTTATTCTTTTATACAGTATTAGTTAATAAAATGAAACAAAATTTGTTGATTAAATAAGATGTTAAGTTTTTAATGTGAAAAAATAAGGATCTAAGTTAAAAGCATGTCTCAAACAATAAGCGGTTATCGTTCAGATGAAGAATTTTGCTATGTCCATATAACAAATTAAATCTTGATTTGCTTAAAAGTGGTTCCTTGAATAACCAAAATTAAGTTTATAAAATAGAATCTACAGTTTAAACACTGTATTCTAGAACCATAACTCACATAGGTTGATAATAAAAAACATAAGGGTTTTTTTTTAAAAAAATTCAAAAATATGACAGTAGATATATATTTAAGATGGAGAAAATTAGAATAATATTAATTAAGAGAAATCATAGTTATTAAAATGAACATACTGCCAAGGTTTAATTTTCTGTCCAAATGCTCCCAATAAATATTGAAAATGAAGTATTAAATGATGGATAAAGACAAGTAACAATTTTTGATGAACTAATAAATTTAAGTTAACTATTTAACTTTAAATTTGGAGGAACATGATAGTCCAGCAACTCCAACCACTTTACTGTCTAACTTGGATGACAAATTGGATCATATTATCCTATCATCTTATGGTTGAGTTACCTTTATTGAAAGTACAGAAATCCCAAATGGTTTGTATATAAATCTTTCGACTGATACAAACAGAAATAAATGGCTTATAGAGTGATCATGCAATAATAAACAGTGTTTAAAAATTTGTGATGAATACAGGAGAATGACTTATCTCTCACCTAGTTATTAAAATTTTATTTTAATAAAGAGGAAGCAAACAGTTGAGAGATAATAAATTGTATAAACTGTAAGATTTGATTATTAAGAAGAAAATATTTTTAAACTTTCTTTGAAAATGCCAGAATGATGCAACCATTTTCCTTTTCCAAACAAACATTATAGATTTAAAAGAATCTCAAGAACACATTTGAAAGAATCTCAGAAATGAGTGGGAACACGTGGAGACTCTTAATGAATTTGAAAACCTTTTAACGCAAATTTAGAGCATTTGCTGGGCCTTATGTGTTGAAATATGTTCAGCAACCAAACAATTTAAAGAGGCTGTGATTAAATGTATGAAGATCCTACATATAATATTCAATATGTCTCAAGAGGAATTTCAATGGAAGAAAACCTTAAATTCATACCAAACATACTTAGAAAAAACTGGTATTTTACTGCTGATATTTCACTCTGATATTGTTTGCTAAAATGGACAGTTCACTCTTTAAAACTTGTTGGTAAAATAACAACCAGGTTGGATCATTTTTCCATAACTTGGTGGCAAGCTGAAAAATTGCAATGATTATTTATAATAGAATGGAACCAATTCATAAACTTAAATTTCTTTTTCAATTTGCTATTTTTAATTAAATATTACTAAATCTTACTTCCCTGCTAAGTATATCAAAGGTTTTTTTACTTGATTATTGCTACAAGGATACTTAACCCTTCCTATTAAAATATTCAATCATTTAAAATGAATTAAAGCAATATTGAAAAATTTAATCTAAATCTATCATGCTGGTAAAATAACTATTTAGTTACTCTAGATTTTCTTTTTCTTCTTGTTTATCTTTCTTTTTTCCCCTTTGCTCAAAAACAGTTAACAAAATACGATTAAAACACACACACATATCCACATATATTGGTTTAGTATGATATGGCCACTCAGAGGTTTATTCCCCTATTCAGGTTAGCGTAGCATATGAGTCATGAGATGCAGGAATGGTTTTGTCCCTCCTGCCATCATTTTGAATAAAACTATGTTGCCAATGCATTGCATTGGATTCAAGTTGGATACTGTAGGGATTAAGTGAAAAAAGAAAATGTATATAAAACTTCTAAGCTAGACTATTTATGATTGGGATGAAACTGAACATTTCTCACCTCTTGCTGCAATGTTTTAAATTTAATTTCTTTGCAGCCCGAAGTTCAGCAACAGATCTATCTTCAAAGCATGTGTGTTGTTTCAAGTTGGGGGCCACACTTGACCAGGACAAAGGAATGATGAGAAGAACAGAACCATATTTAAATTTAATTAAAATGCCAATACCATGACTGTCCCAAAGGTGCTTTTTCAAGAGGCAACTGGACTTTCTGAGTTTTCTTTGAAGATGTTTCGCTTCTTGGATGAGAAGCTTCTTGGATGAGAAGCTTCTTGGATGAGAAGCGAAATGTCTTCAGAGACAAACCATTGTGACAACTGTGACCTGGATGACTGAAAATCTGCACAGATAGTACCATGAATGCAATCATTGTTTCTGTGTTCATACTTTTCTCCATCTATCAAGTTCAGACTTAAAATTTGTTATTATGAGGGCTGGGGCTGTGAGGTTGGGACAAGCTTTTTGGTGAGCCCTTTTCAATTCTGAGATTTCTAGCAGACAAATTTTGTTTTTTTTTTAAAGAATAATTTTCCATCCAGATGCTTTAAATTCTGGTGATTATAATATGCTTAGAACACCACTGAAGTGATGGCTTGTTTATTTATATACATTTAAAATATATGCACAACACATTTTATAACAGCTCAAGATAACTAACACATGCAACCATTCAAACAATTAATACAATATAAATTAAATTCAATTATTGTATTTTAAACAACAGCATAATATCATAGTAAAAGAGGGGAAAAGCAGCAACATAAAGTCAAAAATATCACAAGAATATTATTATTAAAAACCTGCAACACTAAAGGCATCTTTGCCTAGTGTAAAAAGATAATAAAATAGTAACAGATGTACCAAAAGCAACCAATGATAAGTCCTACTCCAGGTAACCATTTGCCATCCAGGTGTAAGCAAGAAGCAGTTGAAGGTGGTTGTAGCTACACCTTGTCTGGACAACAAGATGCCAGGCCAATTGTATTGAAAATTGCTGAGAGGTCCAGGAAAATCAATAAACTTCATCTATTTAAAGCATTTTTATGGTTGCTCAGCTCAGACAATGTGACTCAGTGGCATAGAGAAGAAAGACAAATCTCTGTGTGTGTGTGTGTGTATGTATGTAATACATATACCACACATAGAGAGATACACATGTATAATATGCACGCACACACGCAAACATACCAAGTAAACAATAAATGGCAAACATGGCTGATGTATAACACCTAAAAATGAGACTCTACTCATCTTGTTTCTTTCCTGCCAAAGAACCTACAACAGCAAGTGAGGTTCTTTCAGCACCAAAACTGAACCTGAACTGCAACTGAGATAGGTCTTCCTAATCTATTTCATCAGAGTATTTGGATCCAATTGACCACTTTATTTCACTATAGATTTAAAATATATGTTTAAAAAAACAAATGGAACTTGTATTTGTTTAATCTTTAGTCAGCTTCCCACAGCAACTGTTGCATCCCAAACCAGGGCAAATGTTGGGGGTTTCTGCTAATTTTATTGTTGCTGTTTATAACCGTAACACTAGGGGGGGGGAAAAGCCTCTTCCCCCCCCCCCCCCGCCTCCGCCCCCATGCCTTGACTCATTTCTAGCTTCTTTATCTGGTCGATCTGCAGCTGTAGGAACTGTTTCCTGCCGCAGAGAGGCTTGTTTTGTTATTAAGAACAAAGTTGCCTCCATTTTATGAAAGAAACAAAAATTGCAAAAAACCTTACCCATTTAGCACCTGCATCGTCAAGGCAAGCTATTCTACCACAGCACAACTATATTCTACCATTACAGATGATGGGGGGGGGGGGGGGAGAGAAGGTGTAAGGGGGGAGTAGAGGAAATGAGATTGGCCTTTTAAAAAAAAATAGCATTCTTTCTCTGTTGTTCTTAAAAAATGTTGTTTTCCCCTTTGCACGTTGCTGAATGTTTCTCAAGTCATTATCAAATTAAAGCCACATTTTAAGCTGCAATAATGTATTCTCTGCAAAGTTTTGGCTCTGTTTATGAGAAATCATAGCGTAGATGCCCAACACTTGTATTCATTGATAGAGAGCAGTATGTCACACTGAACTCTACCTCCTTTCCTTGGGATTGCTTCGAGCTGAGCTGGTGACTTCATGCTCAGATCCAAACAGTTTTCTTGGCAACCCTATAAAAACAGTTCTGCGCTGCTATCTTCTCTGATGTTTCTTTTTTCCCCAAATACCCAACAGCCCTGGCGTTCTCTGGAAATCTCCCATCAAAGCACTGATCATTGTCTATCCCAGAAGAAGTCTGCCAGGCAGTGCCACCTGCTAAGATAGGGTTAGTTTTCCTCCTGTTCAGACAGGTTCATTCAGCCTCAGCTTCTACTCTCAATGAGCTGGCTGGGAATGTACTCAAAGTCTAAAATTACGTTTTGGAGAGTAGGTTGGCTAAAAGGAAAAAAGTAATCAATATCCACTCCTTCCCTCTTGAAATGCAGCCTTGCACTAGAGAAGGAGAACTTGAGAGAAAGCCGTGTGTTTGCGTTGAAAGCCATGCTCTACTTGAACAGAAAACACGCTTCCACCTATTCACTGCATCACAATGTGTTCACATCGCCCCCCGCTGGATTGTACACAAATCATATCAATACCACTTTCTTTTTGCACCTTGATCTTCCTCTTTCATGTGGCGAACAATAATTTTATTTGCTACTGTTTGATACTGATGTAAAGCAGTAGAACTTTTGTATTTTAATACACTTGAAAGAGATGCACATGTGGTCATTCCATCAATTGCTTGTCAGATAAGCAGAAGTGACAAAGAACAGTAAAAGGACCAGTCGATTCCTGTTAAGCAGAATTTTCCTCTGTTGGAAACTGACAAACCTTTCCTCTCCTCCCCCCCTCCCAATTTGATCCTGAAGGGAAGAATGGACTTTTAACCAAAAATTATTCATGCAACACTGCACCTCAAACTAACCAGCCACTCATTATTACATGCCATGAAGTTGTTTTCAACTCCTAAGGACCACATAAATTTTCACCATGTGCATCTGTCCCAAACTGGTCTTTCAAGTCTCTCAAAGATGCAGTCATTGCCACTTAACTGTGTCATCCAGCTTGCAGCTGGGCTTCCTCTTCTTTTTCTTTATTCTTTCTCAGTATTAGAACTTTTTTCCAGAGAGCTAGGTCTTTGCATGCAAATAGGCAGCAATATAAATTAAATTAACAATAACAACAACAATAATAATCCATAATTTTGCATATTATGAGCACCTAGAAAATTGGGATTATTGCAACATGCTTCCATTTTGGCCCTAAAACATACATATATATGGATAGAATATATGCAAGCTTTAAGCTAAACGCTGAGAAAGCAATGACCTAGGCTGCCACAGTTTCAGGGCACGAATGACTCCTTCTGAGTTATTCTAAAAATGCAAATATTTGCATTAGTAGGTATTGGTGCCACTGGTCAATGTGGCCTAACAACGCCACATATCCTTGAGTTGGCATGTTCTGCAAATACATTCTGTATAGCTGGATGTACAATAGTTGGGTTCATATTAGGTTAAGCAGATCATGATTTGTGCATTCATCCAGTAAGGTTTCTTTTACCTTCTAGAGGGTGCACACCTAAACTAATTTACATTCTTTCAAACACTCTGAACAAGCTATAGTTTTCACAGACATGGCTTCTTAAGAATGGGATTTTCCTTCCTTATTCCAAAGAATGGGATTTCTTCAATGAACTGATATGTATTTCAAAATATGATCCCTGGAAATACGTATTGGAAGAAGGGTACGGACATTTAAAAATGAATGTAACTTAATGAATATTGAATATTTGCCATAAATCTAGACAAAGCTTTCTGGCCTAATGACCATGTAATTGTTACTCCTGTTTTGTTCCAGTTCCATGCTCATGAATTCTCTACATTAACTGTACCTTTAGTTGAAAGGATTTTTTGTCCCTGATACCTTGCCTTTCAGTTTAATTGAGCTGTTTCTGAGTCGCATATTATGAATAATGGAAAACAAAGGAAAACTGCTTGACATTTTCCAGGCAGAGATTCTTTATATGTGGGAGAAAATACTATTTCTAACTTATAATCAAATGTTCCTGAAACCAAGTTTTTAATTATTCATAGATGGCAATCTTGTTTGTTTTAAAGTCCATTTCAAGAACCTTAAAGCAAACATTTCCAGCATTTTTGAGGTCCAATTCTTCCCCATTTCATTAAATGACAGCACACTATAAAGGTTTATGACAGTAAGAACTCAGGAAAACCAATCATACATTAGCATAGACTCTGGTTCATAAAAAGATCTGCTTCAAAATGATTTTGAATCCTGGTGACTTAATGAACTCCTCTATAAGGATCTATTGGCAGCAACATGGAAGTGGTTTGCTATGGACCCCTTCCAAGATATTTTTTCTTTTTTTTTTCTTTTTTGCAATTTCCAGTCTAGCCTACAGCCTCAGTGTTCCCTGGCAATCTTCCATCAAGTACTAATAAGGCCTGATACTTCTCAGCATCCAAGCCCAAAAAACAGGGCCCTAAATATGGATTGAAGGAGGAAGCAGAATTATATCTGGAGCGAAGACCACATGCTGTTTCTATTAAGTCATCTAGATAATGTTGCACTCCATGAATTCAACCACCTGCAAAATGTTGGTCTCTAAGTATTCAATTTAATGTTAAACCACTGGGAATCATTAATCAGTGCACACCCAGTGCTATTTTACACCTGCCCTCCTGCAATGTTTTGCTTCTTAACTAAATACAGAGGCTTTAGCTCAGGCACATGATGTCATCTGAACCTGGAGGAGATGCCATTGTTAGTTTTTGGAAGCTGGAATTTAACTTCTAGGACAAGCATGGTTACAGACCCCAGTTTCTAAACTTTTTTTTTTTGCTCTGTTCCATTATGAAAATTAAATTTCTTCCCAATCAATTTTACTGATTGCCCTTCCCATCCAAATAAACAAAGCAGTTTACAGTGCTGCATATATTTTTTTGAAACTCACATTTGTAAGTCATATGTTGCTTAGTAAATAAGCTACTGAGAGAGCTCTGAAGGTCACCAAGAAAGAAAACTGGCAAATATCCTTCAGAATTTATTTTCAAACTTACAATAAAATGTTTCCCCAATAGCATCCACCAGCTGCCTAATCCTACAAACTGAAAGACCAAAATGGCAGCACAGCTAGTCTCTAACCCCAGAATGGGCTTGGGGAAAAGAGTCCAGCAATGAGTTTCTTCCATTAACAAAGGTGGACGGGGCTCTGTATGCACTCTTCAAAGAAAGCTCACAATTCAACCAGACAGGAGAGGAAGGTGTAGCCAAAAGAATGTGGGGGTGGGGGGGGGCGGCGGAAGGGGGCAGAAATTACTTTGCCACTCCAGTAATTGTGTCACGGATACCTACTAGATATTCCCTCTGACACTTGTAGAACCCTTGTTAGCTATATACAGATTTTGTGAGCTGCCTGAGGGGGAAGCCTTGAATCAGAAAGATAGGATATTAATTAACTAAGCAGAAGGAGCTGTCTTATATCGAGTCAGACCAATTATTCATCTAACCCAGATCTGTCTAGCTTGATTGGCAGCAGCCTTTCCAGGTCTCGAGCAGAGTTGTTTCTCAGGCACACTACCTGAAAACCTTTCACTGAAGGTGCCACAATTTGATTTGGGGGGGGGGGGGTTTATATATGCAAACTCATCTCTGCCCCTGAGCTACATCCTTTCTCTCTGCTGCACTACAGTCACAGTAGTAACAGGTGTACCACCTGGAGAAAGATGGCACTTTCTAAAAAAGAATGTTCTCCAACAATACCACATCCTTGGCGATTCTCATGACTGCTGTTGCTTGCTGCTCTCCAGCAAGTCAGTTCGAAAACTTTGGTCCAAAACCAGAAAAAATAATTAGTGGTTACTACCATCTGGGGAATGGACAGCCAGACTCAAATGGTATATGCTCTCTCCTTACTTCTGAATAGGTGGCTGTGTAAAACTGCAGGCACTCAACCAAGAAATAGCCACCCAGCCCTTAGGATCAGCCTCAGTGGTGGGATTCAGTTTTTTTACCACCAGTTCTGTGGGTGTGGCTTGGTGGGCCTGGCATGGCGGGCGTGTTTTGTGGGTGTAGCAGGGGAAGGATACTGTAAAATCTCCATTCCCTCCCCATTCCTGGGGGAAAGTTACTGCAAAATCCCATTCCCTCCCCACCCCACAAACCTGCTTTCCAGCTCCGTTCTCCTGTGCAGAGCAACTAAAGAAGACCCAGCCGATCAGCTGGGATTCGGGAGGCAAAGAATAGATGGTGGTAGGACCAGTCAGAGGTGGTATTTGCCAGTTCTCCATACTACTCAAAATTTCTGCTACTGGTTCTCCAGAGCCATTATATAAAATAGGCAAGCCATAGAATTTCTATTTTTTGTAAGTCACCTAAAGTCACTGAAAAGTGAGTGGGCAGTCATATAAATTATCTAAATAAATAAAAATTAAACAGAAAACCACTATCAAAGGATGCCCTCTGTCAAAAAGACTTCCTGAAAGCTGGTCTTTTTTTTCCTCACTGAAACATTCATATTAGCATTCAAAACAGCAAACATATTGAACATCTTCCCCAGGTTATAGCCACACATTACGGTACCACATTGTAACCTGTTTCTGAACACAAATGCAATTGAATCTGAACTGTTGTCTAGCTTTCTAAAGTGATTTTGAATGTTTTCTGTCTCGTTCAAGGCTTAAGACTTCTTTCAGTTGTCATGGCATCTGGCCATCTTTTATTCCCTACAGCTTTTTGCCAGTTCTTGTCCTCTTCTTGATATAAGTGTGATACGAGTTGCAAACCTCCTAGTGAAACTCTTCCCTCAACCACACATATTAGCAATCCGGTTCAGTCAGGGAGATTTATGCAAGCACCCAAACCTTCAATAAAATGACAGCTTATTAGTTCAAAACTAAAGCATGTTGGATGAATATCCAAATGCAGCCAGAATATACATGCATTGCCTTGCTTTTGATGTCTTATGAATATTTAGCCTTATCTCCATTTTGGTGCAGTTGGGGACATGTGTGCATGCAGTCTGAGTGAGGCCGCTTAGCAACCATTCAAAATTCTGATAAACCTACCGGGGGGGGGGGGCTACTTACCACTCAGATTTAAAGTTCCAGCCTTAGGACCTCCATAGGACCATGACTGAATTTCAGGTATGCAGTAACCAGGTCACATCTACAGCTGTTAACAGCTTCTTGCAGTCACACAATTGCATTCTACAATAGTTTTGCCTAAAACCAACGTTTATTTCTGGCGTTTGGCAAAATCACACTCGTAATGAACCATCGGTTCACTTAGCATTGACCACTGCAAAGGTCATCACATGACTGGCCCCATTTTACAACCAACGTGAGTTACAACCATGGGGGGGCAGGCTCTGCTATGATCATTAACTCAAGGTCTACCTGTAAATACCTTTTTAAGACATAACTGGGATTGGAAGCAGGTTAAAAGATGGTGGATTATTTATTGGTAGCACCAAGTATCTGTACATTCAGGCCTGTCTCAGATTAAGTAGAAATATAAGCAGGGCTACAAACTAATTTGCCTTTTTTTTCCTTTTGTTTCCTTTGAAGGATAATGGTGGAAAAATAGATATATGTGTTGATTACAACAGAAATTAATAAACTTCACTGCATATCCCTTGCATTGATACGGGATAGTTAACTTTAACCTCTTCTGGGTGTTCTTTAACTTTAACATGCTCTGTTTGTTTTCAAAGCTTAGCACGGATGCTGGGAAGAAGCTTCTTGGATGAGAAGTGAAACATCTTCAAAGAAAAACCAGAAAGTCCAGTTGCCTCTTGAAAAAAGCACCTTTGGGATTCTGGGAAATGAACAATTCAGAATGAGGGTAGCCGACTGAAGAAAAGTAAGCCAAAATATCAAACAAATAACAGCACTGTCCTAAAAGATATGGAAGTCTCCATCACTTGTGTTCTGAAACTTGTTTTAAGCTGACACACAACACATAACACTTTAGTTCTGGAAAATTTCTAAGGACATCATGAATAGAATCCTTCCTATCTTCTGATGCCAGATCAGACAGTGTCCTACTTAGAGAAAGGCAATTTCTCATTTTAGGCTGGATGAACTGGGAACATCACTATTTCTATATATTTGCCATGCCCCTAATTAAATGCTTCTGATACTGCTTTTAAAGAGGCTTTCTTTCATTCTCTATGTCTTGGCCATTGGCCTTTTCTTATTCTACCAGTATCTTGGCTAAGGTGATCATGCAGACAGTGATGTATTAACTCCATTTACTCTGGATAAAATGAATAAAATAAATCCATTTCATTTTAGTGTTCATGATGCAGACTGTTCCAATTGCCCCAGAAGACAGATCTGTATTGAGGGACAAGAAGATCTGCTAGGCATTTTCTCATGGACAGCAGCTACGGTATCTTTACAGTATTGCTGGTCAGGAGCAATACCTTTTGCAGAAGCCCCTTTTCTGCCTTGTAGGAAAATGGTCCAGCAGAAGTGATCCTGGAAAGCTACTGGCCTTCCCAATTATACTGCAGGCCTCTACCTCCTCCTTTTGCATTTGTGCAATATGATTTGAGAAAAAAATCATTAAGAGGAGTAGAAAGATGGACCCATTTAAATGTCATTACAGTGTTTTTCCTCTTCCAATACATCAGGCATGAGAGCATCACTCTTCAGAGGCTGCTTCTAAATCAGATGAGTGACAATCTGAAGTAGTGTCATTTTGTGTTTAATACACAGATAAGAGAGATGCACACACAGACAGTATGAATGCTTAACTGACAGATGATAGATAGATAGATAGATAGATAGATAGATAGATAGATAGATAGATAGATAGATATTCTAAAGGAAGGATCCGCAGTGACACAGTGATGAGAATGTAGTACTGCAGAATGTAGTACCGTAGTACTGCTACCTGCCGGCTACCTGCAATTTGCTAGTTCAAATCTCACCAGGCTCAAAGTTGACTCATCCTTCCATCCTTCCAAAGTCAGTAAAATGAGGACTCAGACTGTTGGGGGCAATAGGCTGACTCTGTCAACCACTTAGAGAGGTCTGTAAGCACTGTGAAGTGCTATATAAGTCTAATTGCTGTTGCTATCTGATGAATTGAGGTAGGAATGGTTGAATTGAATTGTTGCTATCTGATGAATTGAGGTAGGAATGGTCTGATGAATTGAGGTCGAAACCTGTTCTGGCTCCCTTATGGATCTGCAATTTAAAAGTATCCATTGAAACATTACTTTTAGACATCCTTTTAGATATACTTTTAGAATATCCGCAAATAAGCTCCTTTCTAGCTTGGACAGTTAGATTCATTAAACTCTTTTCCAATGGTTACATACTTGGTAATTTGTGCACAGTAGTAAAATGGTGTCAATGGGCACCCAAATACCAAGGGATACTTTTCGTGGTGTCCAGCAACCTCCCCTTCCTCCCCTCTATTCCAGTTGGTATTATAGATAATGGAATGATGTACAACAAAATGCCAGATTCTAGTTTCACATTTATTTCCAAAAATGAAGACTACTTCTGAAAAAGGTCCTAGGTATTGTTAGAAAATGATGAAGGATTAGCATCATTTATTTGGAAACACTCTTAGCTCACTAGAAAAAAAGACTAAGCAATGTTGGGATGCTGAGTGAGAAGTGCTACAAGTTCATCTCACCAGTGAGTCTCCTAGTAAATGGATGTTTTGTTACTACAAGGCCCACCAGGGTAGCCATTCACAAGTAGGCATGTCCCATTATGGCATCCATTCAGTGAAAGTGCTATAATGTTTCCAAAGGCTGCTCATCTAGCAATTTTAGCTTCTGCAGTATGCTATACAGAAAGGAGTCTTTGAAACCATTTCAAAAAAAATTCTGCTGATTCAGAATACTTCAGCCAGACTTTGAACAGGAATAGGCCAAATATGATTTGACCTGGCTACCATATTAGCTAAGGGTTGATGACTTTGACATTTTAAGGTTGAAGTTGCCAGAGTTGTAAAAGTGAGGTAAACGATTCTTTCCCCTCTGTTGTTTTGGAACAGAATATTTATCAACCAAAGCCAACAGTGCCTTCTCCTCCATTTTTTTCCAAGCCACAACCATTGAATGGAAACTCGCAAGTATCTTTGAGTAGGCCTAAAATATTTTCTCCAGTCAGAGGCAGTATTTGCCAACTCTCCAAAATACTCAAAATTTCCATTACCGGTTCTCCAGAACTGGTCAGAACCTGCTGAGTACCACTTCTGGTTTGAAGTTAAACAACACTGAAAAAAATGACTTGGGATCATTTTTCACACTTATGATTGTTATAGCACAAAGTCAGACACTTGGCAACTGGTTCATATTTATGACAGTTGCAGTGTCTTGGGGTCATGTGATCACTTTTTGTGACCTTCTGACAATCAAAGTCAATGGGGAAGCTAGATTCACTTAACAACTGTTACTAACTTAACAACTGCAGTGATTCACTTATCAACTGTGGCAACAAAGGCCGTAAAATGGCACAAAATTCACTTAACAAATGTCTCACTTAGCAACAGAAATGTTGGGCTCAATTGTGATTGAAGGTCGAGGACTACCTATACATAGTCCAGTGAATCTACCTATACATTATTCCCAGTCCAGTGAAATGCTACTTTATGTACCTCATAAAATATTTTTAACCATGTTTCCACCATTTCTATTTTTAATCTACCAACATTTTATCACTCAGTTCACAGTTGACTTATTTAGTTCTTAAGACATTTATTGGGTTTAATGTTGCACAGAAATTTATTTAATTTTATTGCTGAATTACTGTATGGCTTTATTTTGTTTAAGAAAAACCACAGCCTACTCTTAACAGAAAGGCAGCAATACAATTTCCATATAAATAAATAAACCATTGTGCTGGGATCTACCAGTGCAAATCCAGTTGCTAGGATTTTAAAATTTATTTTGGAAAGGCCCAGGCAGAAAGTCAGTCATGAAAAATTGACACTTCTATTCTTCTGACACAAGTCTTGTTAAATCAATGCCTTCCTACATTTCTGTAGTATACAAACCTTGTCACACTTGCAATCAAGACAGATCAAAGAACAATATCTGGGAAAATTCACAGCACTCAAAAGGCCATTAAATTCATCTCTGGGGGACAATTCATAGGGAGGTGGCTTGTCATATAAAGCTCAAAACAGGATTGGGGACTAAGGCACAACCTGCAGCATTCATTACCAAGCAATGAACTAACGCAGCATTGAATTTTTTGACACTCCAACATTAGTTGCCAAAACCCAGGGGAACAGAGTCACAAGGGACTCCCTGGGACTGTTGGCAAACAATAATCCTTTGAATTTACTTGTAGGGTTTTGCAGTCACTCCCTGATTTTCTCTGCCATAATTATCAGGCAGGGAGGAAGGAAGTAGTGAGAGTCCATTTCTTCCCCAGGGCCAAACAATCCTGGAAAATTATGACTGTCGAGGGCTACCTAAGGTGCTATAAGGTTAGATATGGTACTCCATCCTGCCAATTCTTCATCCAAGATCTTTTCATAAATGCTTCTTGGTCTGCAATGCTTAGTGACTGATGTTCTAATTGTCTATTTAAAAATCACTGAGCTTTTTAAAATACCCTGCAAAAAAATAGAGTTTTGTTTCTATATATAAAAAATATAGATATAAATATAGATAGGCATTTGTTGAGAATTAAAAGCACCTCAGTTATTTTCATAGTTCCCAAATGTAATGTTCTCACAGTATTGTCTCATCCCTTTGCTCACAGCGCCTTGCTCCATCTGTTAGGCACACCAATTCTGCATTCTGTTCTCCATAATCCACAACTCCCCACTTTCCCCAAGCCTGATTTATGAAGAGGTGGCATCATTGTTCAGCAAACCATTGGCAGCTGCATTGTCCTGGAATTTCATATGAGCACCATCTTTGGCCATTTGCTTCCGGATAAGTTTATAGCGGTAGTAGAAGAGATAGCAGGGGAGCAGGAAGCCCATAAATGAGAAGATGAGGAGGGCAAGATTCACCTAAGAATAAAGAAAGGAGGATGATTATCTAACATCATCTCCATGAATTATGTCCATTTATGAACAGTGATAGTAACTGGTACGAAATTGAATAGTTATGTTTCTGGACTAGCTTCCTGAAAGAAGACTGCTTTCACTGCATCAAAGCCCTAATTTTGCATTAATATTCTTTAATTCAAAATGGGATCACATTCATTTATTTATTTTAGAGAATTATTTCTCTACAATAGATAATTGCACTACATCAGGGGTGTCAAACTCACGGCATTGTCACATGACATCAGGACTTTTTCCCCCTTTGCTAAACCAGGTGTGGGCATGGCCAGCACATGATGCATCCAGCCCATGGGCCGTGAGTTTAAGAGCCCTGCACTACATGCTCATATAAAACCATCCATGAATTGTTCTCTCTATCCTGCAACAACTTCCGAGAGAAAAAGTCAGATGACAAAGCCAGTCAGAGCAATTCTGTACCTTGTGGAGCTTATGTGACATCACCAATATCTCTCTTTTCCAAATGTGTAAAATGCTTTTTAAAAAGTTGCTGATATGGAGTGAGAATTGAAAATTAGACATAGGATGTATGTGGGTTTGGCTACAACAGCTTTGGGAGGGGGGGGAGGAAGGCAAGGGATACACTGATATGCAAAGTACAGAATAAAAAAACCGAGAACCTAAACATGTTGTTAGCATGGGAAGACGCATTATCAGCTTGGCACTGAACTTGCTAGAGTGTTTGTTGGTACATCTAAATAATGAAGTGGATTTCATACTGGATGTTAAAAAAACACGCTCCTTGTTCAAGAAACCCCTATCTTCATTCAAATAGCTGAAACTCACCCAGAAGGGATCCCCATGTAATGGCCCCACCATAGCCATGAAAAGTGGCTGCTGAAGGAGAGCAAATACGGCACTGATCAAAGACTGGAGTCCAGTCAATGTACCGAAATGATTGGAAGGGTACCTGGTGATCAAACATAATATGAAGAAAATGATTCTCAAAAAGCCAGAGAAGCTATTGACAATCCTTAGCCCAACATCTACCCAGAAATATCCATTCTGAACAACCACAGGTTTCTATTTTGTTTAGAGAAATGGAAATCTATCAATTGTTCAGGGTTGGGGAGCCTGTGGTCCTCTAGAAACTGCTAAACTGCAGCCCAGTCAATATGTCTAATGACGGAGAACTCTGGGAACGATAGTTCAACAACCTCTAGAAGGCCACAGGTCCCCCACCCTGCTCAAAAACTGTCCAATTTATCAATATTATAAAGATTTAGGAGCCTCGATGGATTAAACATGTATCTAGGTCTAAGAAAATGCTAATGGAAAATGTACGAAGAAGATAAACTGCCACTTGTTTAAAAACCATGAACAGTATTTAGACTCAGTAATTGGAAAAGAAATTTAAACAGATGCTTGCCTTCTATTTCATCCTCTTCCTTTCTTAGGGAAGATTTGCTCCCTTGGGAAAAAAGACAATAAGCAAGGAAAGAAAGCCAAATTCACAGAGCTTTCTTCTTCTTGGACAGACTGCACTTCTCAGACTAGAAGGACTATCCCATTTTAACCAGACTATTTGACCAAACGAGGCCAATTCTCAAGGGCACCCATTCTCAAGTGCAAAAGATTCCCCTCCACCCCCCAGTGGCATAACTTACACAGCAGCATAGAGACCTCCACAGGCAGAATGGAAAAAGCCGCGCACCATGGTATGAAGAATGAAGGTCACATACTGTAGGGAAAGAGACAAAGGAGGAAACCAACAGTAGTCATTAAATGGAAAACAAGCTTAGGAGCTGATGAGGGAAGGAAAATAGCACTGAGGCAACAGAAGAGCATTATCAAAAGAAGGAAAATCAGAGAGGAATGAAGAACACAATAGAAGTTACCTGCAGAGGAAGGCTGTTGATCAAGCAGGTGATACCAAACCCAACCAACAGAAGGTTGGTGGTGACAAAAGCTCGGATAGCATTGGTGAGCTTCTGGATCTTAAGGTAGCGGAGTTTAGGTGGAATTCCTTTCCCCTCAGTACTAGAAAGATAAAGGAAAGTCATCATTGGTCCTTCTGTTAAGTGCCCCAGTATCTCTACCCTCAAGCATGGGTTGCATTCTACATTTGCTATTTTGACATTTGGAAATGATCAAAGTCTCACTTGATAGATCCAGCACAGTTTATATTGCCTGGTGCATCCACACAATCCTTTATGTGCCAGTCCATCACATAGCCAATGAAGGGACAAGTGAGAAGACATAACAATTGCATGACACCAAAGATGGAAGAGTAGAAACTGACTGTCCAATAAAAAAAAGGAGAGAGGGAATGAGAAAATAATCCAAAGGACCAGGAGAAATGTTCCCTCCCTAACCCAAAATAAATGATTTTGGAACCCCAAGGCACATTATTCTAGGCTCAGGGGGATGGGGAACAGGGAGGATAGAATAGATATAAAATCACATCATAACATAAATGAAACTTTCATTCAGAACAGCAGAAATTCTCTGCTCCAGCTTATTTACACACTTGGATGATTTTGTGTCTTGCACTTCCCATTCCATAACAGGAAGCTCCTGTCAACATTCACAGTGGTAGTGATGGTTCTGCTCTTTCAGCACTTTGATTTCACTAATGTGAAAAATCATCCCCTCTGCTCAATAATCAGGGAACACAAAAAGGGACAGTGCTTGAGATCACAGCAATGGTTAGAATTTTTTGAAGGACATGGGGAATCTTTGAAAGATTTGCTTCCCAGGAAATGGAAGATTTCACCTTAAAGCTTGGACAAAGAACTGAATGTAGAAGTCCTTTATCCGATTACATTACTCATGTACTCTGAGAGACCTATCTTAGCCCCAGGCAATTAAGGTTCTTGCCTGTTTTCTCAGCTTTATCCTCCAATTCTTTTGGCACTGGAATAAAAAGGAAAGAAAGAAAAAAGGCCACATCAGATTAAGCAGTTTGTTTTTTTCAGGATAGAACTTTCAACTAGAAGTTCACTAAGCAGGAAGAAATGTCCCTCCTCCCGTTGCTTCCTTTTTTCTCCTGCATTGCTTCCAGACGCCCTCTTCCCATTGAGCTCACCTGGGTCCACGCCATCCGTCACCTGGAACTCCAGCATCTTGTTCATGGCTGCCATATAGAAGATGATACGCAACTGGGTCATGCCCATTAGGATGAGGCTCCACAGAAAAATTGGAGAACAGACACTGTGGCAGAAGGGGATGGAGCCTGCATCCAGAAGGAATACGTTGTGGTGATTAGAATGCTTTTCAGACAAACAAATGAATATCCTTTCCATTTACGCTTTACTTACTAGGGAGGAACTGGATTGCGTCTCAGACAGGATTTGATTCCCTGTAGGGTGCTTTATGACTATATGGCCTCAGAGAAATAGTATGCAGTCCCAGCCAATCTATTTGGCATCAGACCAAGAAAGCTGGTCTAAACAACCCTTTCTTCACACTCTGCTTTTCAACAAGGCAGTAAATATTCACCTCAGGGTCAGAGATTATGATCTCTTAGGAAGAGACCTGATGATTTCTGCTGGTCAGGTTATGTATGCAGTACTTCAGGAGGCTTTCACACAAGGGCAGTGATGCTTAAAGCAGGGAGTCCTCACTGAACAACTCCCCTGTTTAGTGACCATTTGAGTCATAATGGCACAGAAAATGTAACTTTTTGACCGGTTCTTTGCACTTGTGACAACTGCAGCCTCCCTATGATCATGTGATTCACATGGGGCACTTCGTAACCAGACAGCAATTGCAACCAATGGAATATCCCATGGTCACGTGATCACCATCTGCACACTTCACAACCGACTTCTGACAGAGTCAATGGAGAAGCCAGCAGTAAAACTGTAGTTGGGATCACATGATATTTTGCTTAATGATTGATTGTGTCACTTAGAGAAGAAATTGCCGGATCCAACTGGGATTGTTAAGTCAGGCTGTCTATAAGCAGAGAGAATTTCTGTTTCACAGTATTTGTGTCTTAACCAATTCAATAAATCTTTTCTGTTGTTTGTAAAGGCCCTGTCACACTGCCCAACGGATGCAAAACGTTAGTAAAAAGGACACAGCGGACAAGAAAAATGTTCCATCCGTTGTTATCCGCTCTCAAAAGGGGCAAAAATTTGCATAACCAGAGCGGATAACACGGAAAGGAACGGACGCGGGGAGGACGCAGAGCGGATGGAAAGCGGATGCGGAACGGAAGCCCAGCGGATGGAAGCGGATGAGAGCGGATGGCACATCCGCAAGGCTTCCGGGGGACCTCAGCAAAGCGGACGCGGAACAGAAAGAGCGGATGCAGAGCGGATGCCAAGCGGATGAAGTGGATGCACAGCGGATGCACAGCGGATGAAGTGGATGCAGAGCGGAAGCCTAGCGGATGCCGAGCATTAATTGTGCATGTGGGGGGGATGCATTGCATAAGCCCCGCGGATATAAAGGGAAGCAGCTCGGAAGCAGGTCACCATTCGGAGGAAAGACCTGCATCCAGACACATCGAGTGCCTTGCCAGCCTGCCCTGCCTGCATGCCTTGCTGCCAGCCTCCCTGCCAGCCTCCCTGCCAGCCTTGTGTCTGCCTGCCTGCCAGCCTTGCTGCCAGCCTCCCTTCCAGCCTTGCTGTCTGCTTGCCTGCCAGCCTTGCTGCCAGCCTGCCTTCCAGCCTCCCTGCCAGCCAGCCTTGGTGCCTGCCTGCCTGCCAGGCTTCCTGCCAGCCAGCAACCCCACAACCATGGGGAAGAAGAGAAAGCAGCAACATGCCGCCATCCTTGGCAAGAGGGACAGGGCCACCCCCCCGCCCCCTGTCCCTGACTCTGCTTCTGCTGGGGCTTCTGTTACTTCTGATTCTGGAGGAGCTGATGATGATGCTTCTGGCGGTGGTGCTTCTGCTCGTGCTTACTCTGCTGAGGCTGCTCCTGGCGATGGTGCTTCTGCTGGTGCGTACCCTGCTGAAGCTGCTCCTCGTCCTGCTCGTCCTGCTCGTACTCCTGGACTTGCTCGTCCTGCTCGTGCTCCTGGTCTTGCTCATCCCACTCGTGCTCCTGGTCCTGCTCGTGCTCCTGGTCCTGCTCATGCTCCTGGTCCTGCTCCTGGTCCTGCTCGTGCTCCTGGTCTTGCTGGCGCTGCTGGTGCTTACTCTGCTGCTGCTGATCCTGGTCCTGCTGGTCCTGCTGGTCCTGCTGCTGCTGCTGCTGCTGCTGATCCTGATGGTGGTGGTGCTGCTGCTGCTGATGATGATTATGATCCTGCTGGTGATGATGATGATGATGATGATCCTGCTGGTGCTGGTGGTGTGGAGGAACAGCCCCTACTACTTGGGAGCCCCTCTGATGAGGGCCCATCTGGTCCTGCCAAAGGGAGGAAGAGGAGTATGCAACAACGGGAGAGGAGGCAATACTCCATTGAGGAGGAACACGAGGATGAGGTGCTGGAGTGGCTGAGAGAGAATGACTATCTGTGGCGGAAGGGACACCGGCTCTACAGGGACACCAAAAGGAAGCAGGCTGCTTGGAGAGAGAGGGCGGAGAGTATGGGTTACACTTCGGAGGTGCTCCTCGGCTGGTGGAAGCACATGCACACCTGGTACGGGAAGCTGCACCTGAAGAAATCTGACCAGGCCACGGTTAAGCTGACGGACAGAGAGACCTACGTCATGGCCAGGTGCAGCTTCCTGGAGGGTGAGATCCGCCACTGAGGAGCACCAGCAGCCCCTCTCACTACCCTCTCTCTCCGGCAGCCTGCTGAGAGCCACTCCTCTTCCGGCCGAGAGTCAGCTCCTGTCTCCAGGCAGATTTCTGAGGAGCGTGCCACGGCGGAGAATCCGCGGACAGGTGTTTTAACCGTGGTGGAGCGCGTGGAGGACTCCCTGGTGCGGTGGGAGAAAGGAGACGGCACGTCCACCACAGCCCTACCCGCATTCACCCCCAGCTCCACCTCCACAGAAAGGCAGAGAGCCAGACCGGAGGGGCAGAGCCACACTGTCCTGCTGGAGATCAGGGACACCATCTGGAGCAGCATAGATCTCCTCTCTCAGCTGGTCCACACCGACTCCTCATTCTCCAACCGCAATCCCTTCCTCACCTATGTCAACCAGACCCTCAGGGACATGGCAGAACCCCAGTACCAGGTGGTGAAGGACCGGATCACCGAGCTGCTTCACAACCCTCCAGATCCAGAGGAACCTGCTCCCACCCAGTCCAGGTCTGCTCCTCCACCCCAGGTGATGTCCCTCCCATTCCAAGGCTTTCCACAGGCCCTCACCTACCAGGGCTACGGCTACCAGGAGGTCCAGCAGCACAGGCAGCAGCCCTTTCCAGTCCAGGCACAGGCTCATCGGACACTACCGTTGCCACCGGTTCCACTGATGCCACCGATGCCACCCACGCCAACGATGCCACCCACGACACTGATGCCACCCACACCACCAATGCCACCAATGCCAGTCCTCACCCAGCTGCAGACCAGACAGCCCCACTACACTGCTCCTTCCTCCACCCCACAGCCAAGCCCGGCCTCACTACATCTGTCCTCGGTACTGGGGCTGACACCACATGGCATGGAGGAAGGAGCTCTCAACATCACGGGTCTGAGCCAGCTGTCCGAGAGCTTCCTCAATACACCGTCACCTGTTGTCCTCTCGGGGCCAGGCACCCCAATGGTGCTTCAGACAAGCACTCCAGCACCGGCCACCTCCACAGCACCTGGACCCTTCACCCCTGAGACTGGGCACACCTCCGAGTGACCAAGAGGAGTGCCAGAGACTGGCTGGCTGGCTACCTGTGGACTTTATTTGGACACTTCACTTGGGTCATTTTTCTTTTACAGCTTGCTGTTAATAAAGTCTATGTTTGATTCACACACTTGCTTCATTTCTTTTTTTTAATAAAGTCTTGGTGGAAACTTTTAGAAATGGTTTAAGCCTTTGCATGCTTGTGGGATGGGTTAAGATAGCAGTGGGGTGGGCAGGGATACCTTTGGGATGAGTAATAGCTGTGGGATGGGCAGAAATACCTGTCAGATGGGCAGGGATACCTGTGGGATGGGTTAGGATATCTGTGGGATGGGTTAAGATAGCAGTGGGGTGGGCAGGGATACCTGTGGAATGAGCAGGGATACCTTTGGGATGGGTAATAGCTGTGGGATAGATAAACCTCCAGTGCAAGCATAGTGGGACTGTATGGTCCACCCTCCCAGGTGCCACACCTATGGCCCTTTATTGTCAATAATAATGTAATAATCATCCACACGTCAACATAAACACAACTCTTTATTAAACGCCCTGTTCATTGTAGGCCCACTCAACATACATGGCCCAATCTCATCAGTGTGATGAGACAGGCTGAAGGAAGCATCCATTAAACATCTATCATCCTGTCTTGCCACTCCATTGCTCCAGTGAGGGAGTTGCACCAGTGTTTCAGGAGGTTGCGCTGCTTCTTCCCTTCACGTGAGGCTCTGTTGGGGCCTTGCACATCCTCAGTGTCTATCAGGTTTTGCCCTTGCCTCCATTCACCAGGCTCCATGTCCCCATTGCTTTGTTGGAGGTCCACGAGCCTGTTCTGCAAGACTGGGTGGCGGGTGCGCATGAGATTGTGCAGGATGCAGCAAGCTTCCACGATCCTCCTCACGGTCTCTGGGCGATGCTGCATGGTGGTGAAAGTACCTGGAACCTGTTGGCCAGGATGCCAAAGGCATTCTCCACCACCCGCCTTGCCCTGGACAGCCTGTAGTTGAAGATCCTCACGGTCTCTGGGCGATGCTGCATGGTGGTGAACCTGTTGGCCAGGATGCCAAAGGCGTTCTCCACCACCGACTTGCCCTGGACAGCCTGTAGTTGAAGATCCTCTCTTCACGGGTGAGGCATCTGGAGGTGTAGGGCTTCATGCGATAGGTTCTGAGGGAGAAGGCGTCATCCCCCACGATGAAGTAGGGCACATCTTGCGTGTCATTGGGCAGGGGGTCTGGATCTGGGAAGCCCACGATGAGGTTGCGTTCCAGCCCCTCCTTGAAGTCACTGGCGTTGTATACCTGGGCATCTGAAGCTGAGCCGTTGCCTGAAGCATCGATGTACATGAACTTGTAGTCAGCATCGACCATGGCAAAGAGGATGATGCTGAAGAAACCTTTGCAGTTGAAATAAGTGGACCCCGACTTGGCTGGAGCTTTGCAGGCCACGTGCTTGCCATTGATGGTTCCAACAGTGTGGGGGAAGTTCCACTTCTGATACCACTGCTCTGCAACTTTCTTCCATCCTTCTTCAGTGGTGGGGCACTGGAGGAGCTCCTCTACGTATTCTTCGATGATGGCCTGCACCACTTCTCTGACCACAATGCTGATGGTGTTGGATGGCACCCTCCAGCCGTACTGTATGCTCCTGTAGGTGGGGCTTACGCAATGCATCCTCCCCGCATGCGCAATTAACGCTAGGCATCCGTTAGGCTTCTGCTGTGCATCCGCTGTGCATCCGCTTCATCCGCTGTGCATCCGCTGTGCATCTGCTTCATCCGTTCCGTGTCCACTTTGCTGAGGTCCCCCGGAAGCCTAGCGGATGTGCCATCCGCTCTCATCCGCTTCCATCCGCTGGGCTTCCGTGGAGCATCCGCTTTCCATCCGCTCTGCGTCCTCCCCGCATCCATTCCTTTCCGTGTTATCCGCTCTGGTTATTCAAATTTTTGCCCCTTTTGAGAGCGGATAACAACGGATGGAACATTTTTCTCGTCCGCTGTGTCCTTTTTACAAACGTTTTGCATCCGTTGGGCAGTGTGACAGGGCCTTTAATTCAACACCATTTTTTTTTTGTTTTTTTGTTGATTTGCTTGATGGCTTATTTGTATGGTCAAAATAACTGTAGTTGGACTAGTGATCCATATCATTCCAACTTCTATCCTGAATTTTGTTTTGTTTTCTTTCTCCACTCACCGCTGCCCAGAAGGAGGTGTTTCCCTCTAAAATTAGGGCTGAAGCCAACAAGCAAAAATGCTGGCACTGTCTCCTGCCAACAGATGGAGCCAGATGCCGGGGCCTGTCTTCAGCTGTGGCAGCCACAGCTAATAACTCCTCCTAAAGCAACAGGCCCAAAGTTGGAGAGGGAAGGAACAGCTGGGAGGGAAGATACATCTTAGTGCCTAATCTACAAACTACAGAAGTTCCCATTTCTTAGGAAGGCTGGTACCAGCCCCCAAACCCCCAGTAGCCTTTCTGGAAGCAGCCTTGTAAGTTCAGGTACATGACAAATCAAACTTCGAGCTTTGTGAAAAAGGCCCTTGCCCACATCCTCTCCCTGCCCAGCTTCTCTCACTGAACTGAGGGACGGCGAAGCAAGAGGAGGACTCACCCTGGGCAGATTTGGTGGGTTCTTGGCAGAGGTCCTGCACTGATGGGTAGAGTGCCTCTTTGCCCTTCTCCAGCTGCGGCTCCCTCTGGCTTAGCCGCTGCCCCACAGCCGTCACGTGCATGTAGAATCGGTCACCGGTCACCTTGTGATCTAGAGCTAGGCTGCTCAGTTTGATCTTCTTCCTGTTTTAGGGATAAAGGATCAAGGAGGAGAAGGAGGAGGAGAGATAGAGTCAGACACACACACTAAACAAAGCCCTTACATGAACTCTTTGGCTTTTGGTAGTCTCTCAAGTGAACCCAGCCTTCATGAGTTTTATATATACAGTGACCATCTTTTTATTGGGAAAAATAGAGGACAAACCCGAAAAGGGGGCAAATCTGAAAGAGGTCTGTAGAGTTTTAAAAATGTGTTGATAATTTTGCTTTACAAGGGAAAATTGAACAGCAAAACAGAGAATGTAAATAATTAAACAAATCTAAAACATTTCTGAAATAAAGGATTGTCATTTCTAATTAAGGACATCGGACCACTGTAGTTAAAAAGCAAAGTAAATGGATTTTGTCTTAATCACATAAAAGACTGCTTGTTTAATACACTACAATGATGCAAATCGTGGTATACACATAATGTATGACTGTGTTCAGAAATGATCCTGGCAAGGTCACCTCATATTAGCTAAAACCAAGCCTAGCCTTTCTCTACTGCAACTGATAAAGGAGGGTTTTCCCTCCCTTAATTTCTGCTACTTGGCAGAAAACAGAGGTGAAGAAAGGACAAGAAAGCCTGAAGTACAATAGAACATGTACCAGGAGAGCCTGATGGGACCCAAGCCAAATACAAGCGGTGCATTAGGGAGAACTTCAAGACTTGTGGACTATTCCAAGGGAAAGCAAGCCTCTCTTCAAACTCTTGAGAGAAATGCTTTGGGGTTGAAAGGAAAAGCTGAGCCAAGGCTGGCATCAACATCTGGCACCTTTAGGAACCTGCCAGGGATTGGATGAGCTGTACTATGCTTGCTTCAGGAAGAATGCCAGGTGTTTGGATATGCCATCTTTTTCATCTCCCCGAGTCTCTGACACAGGGAATATTACAGAAGTAAGAATCACTTTGAAAGCCTCCCCAGCGTGCCAAGCTTTCTGTTCATCATCAACCAACCAGAATATAGTCAAGTAACAAGTAGCAAGCCAGTTTTCTGCAATACATGCTTAACAAAGATCAGAGATACTATTCAGCAGGTTCTGACCAGTTCTGGAGAACCGGTAGGGGAAATTTTGAGTGGTTCGGAGAACCGGCAAATCCCACCTCTGACTGACCCCGCCCCATCTATTCTCTGCCTCCCGAGTCCCAGCTGATCGGCTGGGTCTTCTTTAGTTGCCCTGCACAGGAGTACAGAGCTGGAAAGCAGGTCCGTGGGGTGGGGAGGGAATAGGGATTTTACAGTATCCTTCCCCTGCCACACCCACCAAGCCACACCCACAAAACTGGTAGTTAAAAATTTTGAATCCTACCGCTGACAAAGATGTACATTTTAGCAAAAGGTAGAAGAACTTCCCAAAATCAAGCCAACACAGGTCAGGAAAGCCATGCCGTCAGAAGACAGCCAAAGCAATTTAGAAGGAAACAAAGTCTGCGAAGGAAGCTCCACAGAACCTGATACATTTCTCTTTAATAGTATTACTTAAGATACTAAAGCAGAGAATGCTGATCCTGACAGGCAAGAAATTGCAAATCAGCCCAACTTCCATTTAGTGTAATGTACTGTAACTGTCCACAAGCTGATGTGTTCCTGAACTCCCAAAATTTCTAATGAACGTGGCAGATAGGTATAAATTAAGGGTAATAAATACAGCACATCTGATGGGGATAGATTGGTGAAGTCTCCACAATAAAGAAGAGTCACAATATAAATTCTTGAAAAATCATCATTCTTGCACTCTGCTTATCAGGTGGTTTACCTGTAGAAAATAGGTATGGTTTTGATTGGTTAGAGCTACATTGCCATGCAATTCCTACTTACGTATAGTTGGCCTCTTCTGGAGCTGGGAAGGACTCCTTAGGCCAGTTGATCATGCAGTTGAGGAAGATGAGGCAAGCCAGGCCTGACCAGACAAGCATGATAACGATAAAGGAAACTCCTGCATCATAGATCAGCTAATAGCAATAGGACAAGAGGCAAAATAAATGTGCAGAATGGTGAAAAAAAGCCACCAAGAAAAGATGGGATGGCTTTGGACATTCCAGTAAGTAGGCATAGAAGAGGCTGATGAATTCTCTAATATCTATATAGAAAGTAATTCCTGTGGGTTCTGTGCACACAGTTGAGAATGTGCATCCATCTCTTCACCTAACTTGGGAAGCAATGACAGATGTTGTCTATGGAGATTCTCAATCATCCAGATTGTCCCAGAAGTGTTTTTCCAAAAAAACCCTTCACTTTCTTGGTTTTTTTCCTTGAAAACATTTTGCTTCTCATCCTCAGAACTGAAGAAACTTCTTGGATGAGGGAAAAAATGTTTTCAAGGGTAAAAAAAAATAAGGAAGTCCAGTTGCCTTTTGAAAAGCACCTTTGTAATGACAGATGATATGTAAGTCAGGCCTGCTTTTACTCTCCCTTCCTCTTCCCAGTAGTAGAATATCTTTTGCAGGTAGATCACACATCTGAGACTCTTCAAGTGTCTTTCTCTCAGCCTAATGGAGGAAAGCTTTCTGTCTCATCAGCCAAGAGAGAAGCATGCAGACATACAACCCACAACTGTCTTTGACTCTCCAGACCAGGAATTTGGGGTTAGGATGTTCCTTGCTGCATCATCTGGTTCTATTACATACCTTAACTCCAGGAAAAGTAACAGCAGAAGAAGCATAAGAGCCAATCAAGAGGGCCATGAAAGTAGAACGCAAGTTTCCAAACATGTTGGGCAACTAAAGAGATACAAAAAGAAGCAACAATAAAAAGAAATATACTTCCTAGTCTGGTCCTTTCAAATTACTCTCTTTTAGAATCTTTTATTTTCTGTAGACTATAACAAGTATCTTCAGTACTAAAAAGCTGGATCATTCATTGTTTTCCATATTCTCAACTAAATCATTCCCACTTCTCCTTCTAAATTCTAATTTCCCATCAAACCACATGCATTATCACTGCCTAACAATTTACAGTGCACAGCTTCACTTGTGTATTCAGAAGCCAAGACCCAATGAAGTAAGTAGCCTAGGAAAGTAGCATTAACTAATACAATGTTTGTTTTATTTTAAAATTATATACCACTTCCTTAAAAAGCCACTTTCCTCAAAGCATAAAAGCCAGCAATTAAAACAGTAATATGTTGTTTAAAGCAGTGGGTCACCAACTGGTGGGCCTTGAGAAAATTTTGGTGGGCCACAGAGAAATCTCACCCCCCGAGAACCCTCCCAAAGCAATTAATCCAGGCTGTGCAAAAACACAAGGCTGTGCCGCCCACAAGGCCCACAGGAACGCTCCCCACCCATTCAAACTTGCCTGCTAAAAATGCTATTTTTCCTTTTTCCGACCATTATCTGTTCTGCTGTGCCGGGAGATTTAGATTAGCTAGGAAGCAGGAAATGGTTGAATTTCTTGCTTTCTAGTTAGTCTTTAGATCTTCAGCTCTGCTTCCCTTAGGACTGAAGGTTTGCTTGCAAGCAAATTCAGTGCAGACTCACAGCAAGCAAATTTGAGAGACTGAGCTCGTCGATGGCAGATAGATAGATCACTGAATGATCCTGTGAGCAACTCAATCTGCCTGCCTGATTTTGGGTAAAAATTGCTTTTTTTATAAAAAAAAAAAATCAATATTTACATACATAGTGTGTTGTGAGTTAATTTTGTGAGTTAGCTTGCAAGCAAATGTTATGTGTCAGACTGAGCTAGCCAATGGCAGATAGATTTCTGAATGAATCTGTGATTCTGTGAGCAACTCAATCTGCCTGCCAGCTTTGCCTGATTTTGGGTAAAAGTTGCACTTTTTTTAGTAAAAAATTCAATATTTATATAAATATTTATAATATTTACATACAAGCCATGCCCATCCAGTCACATGACTACCAAGCCACACCTACAAATTAGGCCATGCCCACAGAACCGGTTAGTGGTCCCTGGAATCTAAAATTAGGACTTTGGTGGTCCCTGAGGTCCAAAAGGTTGGTGACCCCTGGTTTAAAGCATATTATACATTAAAATATATACTTAGTATGGTCATATGGAGCCACGGCAGTGCAGTGGTTAGAGTGCAGTACTTCATGCTACTTCTGCTGACTGCCCACTGCAATTTGGCAGTCCAAATCCCACCAGACTCAATGTTGACTCAGCCTTCCATCCTTCCGAGGTGGGTAAAATGAGGACCCAAATTGTTAGGGGAAATATGCTGACTCTATAAACTGCTTAGAGAGGGCTGTAAAGCACTGTAAAGCACTGTAAAGCAGTATATAAGTTTAAGTGCTATCGCAAATACACAGAGTCTGTTACCAAATAAGGCAAATAAAATAAACCAAATAGAAGAACTAAAAATTACAGCAATGGCATTTTAATTATAAAACAACAATATATTTGCATGACATTGACCTAATAATAGCTCATTTGGGAGACCTTTCCAAAGTCCCTTGAATATGATCTTGTCAGGTCAAAACCGATCGGAAGAAGGATTCCTTCAGATACTATACTCCCAAACTTACAAAAGGCTAAAACCAGCAATCTTGAAGTGGAAATAAACTGCATGACCATGGAGATCATAAAGAACTGGCATGATGTATTCATATTGCCCAGTTCCTTTCAATACTCTTGCTATCAGAGTTCTGTGCTAATTGAAGCTGCTGAGACATCTTCAAGGGTAGCCTCACATCCAACAATAAATATTGAGAAATATTATTGTTTTGAAGCTACTATACATCTATCCAGTTAGGGCTGCGTAGCTACCATATTAACCTAAACTGATAAAGGAACTACATGCCATAAAGGCTTCCTGAGCCTCTACATTCAAATATGGATCTGCAAATAAACCTTCGCTATGAACATGATTCTTTGTGGCACATGCAAAACCATTCATAACAAACTCTGAGCACAAACATTACTAACAGCACACTGTCTTTTCTGAATTGAGCTTCAATCTGCTGCTCTTCATCATCCAGTCTATTAACAAATGACAACCCTGGTTCCATGCAGGTATTGACTGACATGGAGATACACTGGAACCTTTGAAGCCTCACAATGGTCAGTCAGAAGTCCTCCATTATCCCCTTTTGCAGTCAGCCATCTAAAATGAGTAGAACCACATCAAGGCTATTCTGCCTACAGTTAAGCCCGTTAGTGTCTCCAGAAAGATTCCATCGTTGATAGTCAGCTGGTGAATCAATAAAGCTTCACTCCTCCATCTTCTCCAGGCTGTGTCAAAACTTCTTGACCTAATTGAAGTGGATCTAGTAAATTGTTTTATCCATCAGCATCTGCAGCTGATCAGCTATTATCCTTGTCCAGGAAGGGAATGCTGGCTACTGGCCTAAAAATTATTTAGATCTTCTAGAGTTACTGATATTATTCCCAGAAATGGGCTCATTTCACCTTCCTTTAATGAGGTAGGATCACTTATGTAAGCAGGATTTATAACCTCTAGACCAAGCTGAGCATTTCATTTCTGTTGAACATTACAAGCCATAAGGGATAATAGGCAAACAGATGTGGGGTTGGCTGAATTGCTCAAACACTCAGTGTTAGCAGGCCCTAAAAATACAATATCCAAGGAAATATAATGAAAACCAAGCCCTGAACACATCTACAAATTGGTCTGAAGCTTCAGAGTCTAAATTATGATTGTGATCAACAGTTAACATGACACAGCTAGCCATCAACGATTATGATCTGTATTCAGCTGGATCCCAAATAACCCTCAACTATTCAGAAAAACTGGGCTGGATGACACTGGGAAGAGATGCAATGGTGGAAGAGAAACTGCTTTCTGCTTCCATCACTATCACAAAATCCATTTGATAATGAGCTCTTATGTTTGATCAGACTCAGGATGTGTTTTTCCTCCATTTGTGTATTAGTCATCTCCTGACTTGCCCGCGTATGTATCAAGGGATTGAACAAGCTGTATGACATGGGAGAAAATGTTCAAGGGGCAATAACCAATTTCTATATTCCACAGGCAGCCAAATCATCAACAGAAACATGAACCACACTAGTTGAAAAATCTGAAACCTATCAACCTCCTGGAAGGGGGGAGGAGGGGCAGACCACTCTTAACAGGTTATCCATCTCTGCAGAGAAGAATAGTCTCAATAAGTAGTAGTCTGAGCAAGGCAAGAGAGCAGATCAGGGGTGGGATGCTACCAGTTCTGCCCAGCTCTACAGAACCAGTAGCTCTGAAGAGCAGCAGACACTGAACCACTGTTTGCTGCTGTTTGGCCCACCTGCCCGCCTGGGCTCTTACCTCACCTTTATTTCCTGGTTTTTCAACCTCAGCTGCTTTGCGCGGCACAGCTGAGGTTGAAAAAGCAGGGAAAAAGAGGCTTTTCAAATGCTGCGCACAGCACTTTTCAATTGTCCAGGCGGCACAGCTAAAGGTTTTTTTTACATGCGCGCGCAGCAAAACGTAATCAACGAACCAGTAGTAACACTGGTTGAATCCCACCCCTAGAGTAGATGTAAAGGAGATGTCACATCCTTCTGCCCAGTAGAAATAGTATGAAAAAACAAACCGAAATCCCTAAAGTCCAGCACAAGCCAGGAAATCCAAAGGTGCACATAAAAGTATCCCAGGATTCTTCAAAATTAAGCCTTAAACAATCTCCATCACTCACATTGAGAGGCTACAGGATTACGCAGGGGTGATATAATAGGTAGTCCTTGATTTATAATCATAATTGAGCCCAAATTTTCCATTGTTAAATAAGACAGTTAAGTGTCCCATTTAACGACTTTCCTTGCCACATTTGTTAAGTGAATCACTGCCGTTGCTAAGTTAATAACACGGTTGCTAAGTGAATCTGGCTTCCCCATTGACTTTGCTTGTCAGAAGGTCCCAAAAGTGGATCACAGGATCCTGGGAACACTGCCACCCTCATAAATATGAACCAATTGCCAGGCATCCAAATTTCGATCTCATGACCATGGGAATGCTGCAATGGTCATAAGTGTGAAAAAGGATCATAAGTCACTTTCTTCAGTGCTGTTGTAACATTGAAAGGTCACTAAACAAATGGTTGCAAGTCAAGGACGACCTGTACTATCACTTTTAAGCTCATTTCTTTTCCTCTAGAACAGCTCCAAGGAAGGCCTGTTGCCAAACATAACATTGGATGTGAGTAAACAGTGAAGCAGAGAATGGCTCCTTCTCCAGTTCCCAAATATATGCCTCTCCCCAAGGCAAAAGGAAAAGGTGTGGTACTTTATTTTGCCTGCTCATTGGCTGGTACTCCCCACCTGTGCCCTGAGGGTGTTTTTCTGCCTGTTCCAAAAGATGCATTGGTCTCCTAGTGAAGCAGGTATAATCCTTATATATTTTGAGATAGCAGTGTCTTTCTTATGCATTCTGCAATGCCATAGAGCAGAGGGCTTGGAAGAGCTGTTGGTCAGGTCATCTAGACAAGCAAACAGGAAGAGAGAACTTCCTGCCAAGATCATAATCCTTACATTTCAACCAGGGGTGGGATCCGACAGGGCTAACTACCGGTTCGATTATTTACGAGGTTCGGTAATTTACGATGTGCTTCCCTGAACACACCTGTAAATCATCATCAGCCTGGTGCCTGGACAGCTGAGCAGCACTGAGTGCCAAGAAGCAGCCTTTGAAAAAATATTTTTTCCTGCTTTTTTAACTGCAGCTGTGCCTCAGCAGCTGAAATTGAAAAAGCAGGAAATAAAGGTCAGGTAAAGCCCCGGTCCCACTGCACTTACAGATGCAAAGAGGATGTAAATCGTTAAAAAAAGCTTGCCATCCGTTGGAAAACGCTATGCATCCGTTGTGTACTCATTGCATATGTGTTTCATATGCTTTATCCATCGAGCATCCGTCCACTGCAATTTCATCTGCGCAAAAAGTTTTGAGCTGCACAAAACTTTGTGAACGGATGAACTTTCTGCCACGTACGATGTACATCCGCAACATATACGGGCAACAAACGTTCTATGTCCGTTATCATCCGTTAAACGTCTGCTGTATCGTCTCTGCATCCTCTGGCCATCCCCTCAACTCACATCTGCTGCAGCTGAAAATGGAAAGAGGGAGGAAACAAAAGGTACACGGAATGTCTACACAGCGTTAGTAGCACGGAAATAGAAAGGATGTAAGCGTATGCATCTCGTATATAAAGGATTAAAAATGGACAAAATGTTTGTATCTGGGATGTATCTCATATATTTAGGATGTCTGGAGTATATTTAGAATATGTAGAAGAACACCTAGTGGACAACCGATATTTCCTATAAAAAGGGGGAGAAAATCATCTGGATCTCAGGATGAGTCCAGCAGCCGTGGTGTACAGACCTCTTCACCCTTGGTCTTGGTCTTCAACATCATCAATTGTTCTCCGCCATGGATGATGACACAGTCATCATGATAGCTACGCTCATTCATCCATATGATAGCTGTCCGTATGATAGCTGCGCTCATTCATCGCCAGAACCAAAACCTGTTCAGACCGTTTCACCTTTTATACAGAAGGAGAAGAAGGAGACATCCAAGAGCTGTGTGGGTCCGAGGATGGATCGTGAGAAGAATGGAGTTTGGACTGTATGACCAGTTGATGGTGGAGCTGAGGAATGAAGACCCTCGTGCATTCCATCACTTCATGAGGATGCCACCAGCCATGTTTGACGAACTTGTAGAGCGTCTGAGACCCAGGTTGACCAAGCCTAGCACCAACTTCCATCCAAACCTGGACCCTGGAACCACATACAGAAACATGCAGTATGCGTGGAGGGTGCCACACAACAGCATCAGCAAAGTGGTCAGAGAAGTGGTGCAGGCCATCATTGAAGAATACGTGGAGGAGCTCAAGTACCCCACCCCTGAACAAGGCTGGAGAAAACTTGCAGAAGAGTGGTATCAGAGGTGGAACTTTCCCCACACTGTTGGAGCCATAGATGGGAAGCACGTGGCCTGCTAAGCTCCAGCCAACTCAGGGTCCACTTATTTCAACTACAAGGGCTTCTTCAGTATCATCCTCTTTGCCATGGTTGATGCTGACTACAAGTTCATCTACATCGATGCTTCAGGCAACGGGTCAGCTTCAGATGGCCAGGAATACAACGCAAGTGACCTCAAGGATGGGCTGGAATGCAACCTCATCATGGGTTTTCCAGATCCATAACCCCTACCCAATGACACACAAGATGTGCCCTACTTCATCGTTGGTGATGACGCCTTCTCCCTCAGAACCTACCTCATGAAGCCGTACATTTCAAGATGCCTCACCCGTGAAGAGAGGATCTTCAACTACAGGCTGTCCAGGACAAGGCGGGTGGTGGAGAATGCCTTTGGCATTCCTGGCCAACAGGTTTCAGATACTTTTCACCACCATGCAGCATGACCCAGAGACTGTGAGGAGCATCGTGGAAGCTTGCTGCATCCTGCACAATCTCATGCGCACCCACTACCCAGTGTTGCAGAACAGGCTCGTGGACCTCCAACAAGGCAATGGGGACATGGAGCCTGGGGAATGGAGGCAAGGGCGAAACCTGATAGACACTGAGGATGTGCAAGGCCCCAACAGAGCTTCACGTGAAGGGAAGAAGCAGCGCAACCTACTGAGACACTGGTGCAACGCCCCAGATGGAGCAGTGGAGTGGCAAGACAGGATGATAGATGGTTAATGGATGCTTCCTTGAGCCTGTGACATAACACTGATGAGGTTGTGCCATGTATGTTGAGTGGCCCTACAATGAAGAGGGCATTAATAAAGAGTTGTGTTTATGTTGACATGTGTGGATGATTGATTACATTATTATTGATAATAAAGGGCCATATGTGTGGCACCTGGGAGGGTGGACCATACAGTCCCACTATGCTTGCACTGGAGGTTTATCTATCCCACAACTATCTTTATCTATCCCACAAGCATGCAAAGGCTTAACCATTTTTTCAAAGTTTTCACCAACACTTCATAAAGTAAAAAAAATGAACCAAGTGTCTGAAGCAAAGATAATAACCTTTATTAACTGTCTTAACTTTATGACTTTATTAAATAAGCAAAATGAACCAAGTAAACTGTATTAAGCGTGTTAAGCAAAGATAACCTTTATTAACTTTCTTAGGTAAACTTTATGACTTTATTAAAAAAGCAAAGTGAACCAAGTAAAGTGTCTTAAGCAAAGAAGTACAACTCAGTCTCTGACACTATTCTCAGTCACTCTGAGTCATGTCCATGGTCTCAGCTGTTAAGCGGGCAGGGACTGTGGAGGTGGCTGTGGCTTGAATGCTGGTCTGAGGCACCATTGGGGTGCTTGGCCCTGAGAGTACAACAGGGGATGGTGTGTTCAGGAAGCTCTCAGAGAGCTGACTCAGTCCCGTGAAGTTGAGAGGCCCTTCATCAAGTTCCTGGGATGTCAGGCACAAGACTGATGACAGATTGTCCATTGAGGGGCTTAGCTGTGGGGTGGAGGAAGGAGGAGTGTAGTGGGGCTGTCTGGTCTGCAGCTGGGTGAGGAGTGGCATCTGTGGCGTGCGGTGAACCTGGGCCTGGACTGGGAAGTTCTGCTTCTACTGTGGGAAGTCCTGGTAGTCATAGCCTTGGTAGGTGAGGGGCTGTTGAAATCCATGGAAAGGCTGTGACATCGCCTAGGGTGGAGAAGCAGACCTGGACTGGGTAGGAGCAGCTTCAGCTGGGCCTTGAGGGTTGTGCAGAAGTGCTGTGATCTTCTGCTTCATCACCTGGTACTGGGCCTTGGGCAGGTCCCTCAGGGTCTGGCTCAAGTAGGTGATGAAGGGCTTCCGGCCCGAGGATGGTATGTCACTGTGGACCAGCTGAGAGAGAAATTCTGTGCTGGTATTCATTGTGTCCCTGATCTCCAACAGCACACTGTGGTCCTGGCCCTCCAGTCTGCCTCTCTGCCTGCATCCTGTGGAGCTGGGGGTGGGGGTGGGGGTGGGTTGGCCTCTGGTGGCTGCTGCTTCTTCCTCCATTTGTGACAGCAGGGCATCATCCCCCACGGGATCCTCCAGGTCTGCCGGCATGGGGAGTGCAGCTGTCGGGGGGTTCTCTGCCGTGGGGCCCTCTGAAGACACCTGCCTGGACAGGGTAGCTGGCTCCTGGCTGGAAGAGGACTGGCTGTCTGTGGGCTGTCTGAGGGAGAGGGGTCTCAGAAGGGCTGCTCCTCAGTGGCGGATCTCACCCTCCAGGAAACTGCACTTGGCCATGATGTACTCCCGGTCAGTGAGCTTGACAGGAGCCTGCCCGGATTTCTTGAGATGTTGCTTGCCATACCAGGTGTGCATGTGCTTCCACCATCCAAGGAGTACTTCTGCAGTGTACCCCAGGCTCTCTGCCATGTCTCTCCAAGCTGCCTGCTTCTTCTTGGTGTCCCGATACAGTCTGTGGCCCTTTCTCCAGAGGTACTCGTTCTCCCTCAGCCATTCCAGCACCTCATCCTCATGCTCATCAGAAACGGTGTACTATTTCCTCTCTCCCTTCTGCTCCGCTTGCCTCTTCCTCCCTCTGGCAGGGGCTTCAACAGGGCCTTCAGGGGCTTGAGCAGCAGGACCTTCAGGGGATTGAGCAGCAGGGCCTTCAGCAGCAGGGCTTTGAGGGCCTTGGGGCTGGTCCACCACAGCAGCAGCAGCAGCAGCAGCTTCAGAGTCAGTGCCAGGGGATGGGATGCTGGTTCTGTCCTTCTTGCCAGGGCTGGAACAAGTAGACACGGGCTTCCTCTTCTTGCCTGACTGATGAACCATGGTGTTCCTGCTAGATTTATGTGGCAGCACGTCTTTCCCCTGTATGCTGACTGCATGCATGCTGCATCCTTTTATATCCACGGAGCTGACGCAATTCATACTCCCCGCATGCGCAGTGAACGCTTTGCATCCCCTTTGTTTCCCATAGGCGTCCGTGATGTTTCATCTGCTATGCATCCACCCCTTCTGCTATGCATCCGCTTCGCAATTATCCCCCGGAACCCTTTCGGATGTGTCATCCGCTTCCATCCGCTGTCATCCGCTAGGCTTCCTATGAACATCCATTTAACATCCTCACTACATACTACCCACGTCCGTTCTTTTCTGTTCTGTTTATGCAAATTTTTGCCAATTTTTGGAGCGGATGACACTGGATGGAGCCACCTCCGAAATTTTGCTCGTCCGCTGTATCCTTTATGCATCCGTTTTGCGTCCGTCGGCAGTGGGACCAGGCCTTAAGAGCCCAGGCAGGCAGGTGGGCAAAAACAGCAGCAGACATAGAACCGGTTCTATGTCTGCTGCTCTTCAGAGCTACCAGCTCTACAGAGGTGGACACAACCGGTAGAAACCCACACCTGCTTTCAACATGGGCTTTGCAGAACCTGAAGTGACCAGAGCCACACTGTGCTTTTATACATAGTGAACAGCAAGAAATTCCAACACATACAGATCTTTTAGCCCTACGGATAAAGTGCCACTAATCTCTTTTTCGTATGGCTCTTAAAGGCACAGGGTATCTTTGGTCACCCAAATTTCACAATATTGTCTCATAATACATGTCATTCAAGGAATCTCATGCAGGAGAACAGGCTCATGACTTCTACCAGCTACTAGAAAGAGTGTGACATACGCCACAAAACCCATATAGACTTATACCACAATATACACACAGCCCAACAAGGAAGATTTAGAAACATACGTAACACACACACACACACACAGAGCAAGATATTTAAATCTGTATGCTTGCATTCTACCATTTGTTACACAAGGATTAAAATTTGCTAAATTTTACAACTACAGATATTTAAATTCACTTGCTATCTCTGTAAATTGCTAAAATTATATGAGCACAGAGAAATGCTAATGAGAGCCAGTAGGGCTGAGAAATTTAACATAAAAATCTCATAGGCATGTGGGTGTTAATTGTTATTCAAAGGAATAATGTTCAGATTTTTAATGCTTTTATCCTATAACATTTTGTTTTGCTTTGGATTTACCTCTAGCAAATGAAGGGGGGGGGGAAGCACTTTTGTCTGCTGATAGAGGATCTCGTAAGTGGATAATGGTCAGAACAAAAAGAAAGAAATCCAGCATGTTAGGAAATACTAGACATCCCATGTCCTGTTGGGTCATTGTTTCAGAGATATTTCCTTACCTAATCAGAGAAACTGAATTAGCAAGTAGTAACAGGAGCCGGAGCAATTTCTGATTTCCTGCTGGCTTTCTCACTGAATTTCCTTGTGAGAAGCTGGCAAGGAACATAAGGAATTAATTCCTTCCTGCCTTCACTCCCTCCCTCTCTCTCTTCTTTTCATTCTGACATTTGTCTTTCTTCCTTCCATTCTTCTTTCCTTCTTTTCTTCCCTCCTTTCCTTCCTTCCTTGAATCCCTCCCTCTTTTTCTCTCTCTCTCTCCCCTTTCCTTCTTTCCCACCCTCCTGCCTGTCATCAGTGTGCACAACACAAGACATTCAAAGGGGGTGGTGCAAATCTGGGAAGGCAATCAAGGAGTTGTTTGGAATGATAGTCACCTAACAGCTGGGTTGGAAATATATAAACCAGGATAGTAATTTAATACTGTATCTTGAAGAGAATGCTGTAATTGTGATTGGCTAAGGTTCCTTCAACGGCCATATGATGGAGCCAGAAACTTGGCTTCTTTCTTCTTGCATTTCCCTTGATTCCCTTTTGCCTTTTTGCCCGATCGTCATTCTGTTTGAAGTGCAGTGAGTCTTGCAACTGTTTACAAACTCTGTTTACTGAACTTTGTTTATGATACTGGTAAAGAAAAGAACTTCGTTTTTGGATTATCCCTGGACTGATTGTTTTGAATACTAACTGCTTTAACAGTGTATGATTTGGACTGTTGGACTTTGTTTACCTTTTTATTGGAAGTAAAACTTACATTATACTATTCAGTGTATCTGTGTGCTGGTTGTGTGTTATTCATCACCACTCTGACTATGTTTCCCTGAGTGCACTCATTCTCCTAACGGGGAATATCTCAACAGGAGTGGCACTGATCATAGGAACACATGGGAGGATTGGCATGGGCTGAATAGGGTATGTGGGGTTCCTCCTTCCTTCCACCCCAGCAGGCAGGGAAATGGCTGCTGCTGGATGGGGGAGGGAACAAGGGATTATGAGAGTGGCTAGGAAACTATCATGGAATATTCCAAATGAACATCATATGACCAAAGCATCAGCCTGAACATAGCATCAGCCTGCAGCCACAACATTCACAATTTCATTCCCTCAAAAGTCAGATTTTGCACACATTCTGTAGGTTAATTCATTTGATGTATCTCAGTTTAAAAATCATTATCTATGATGCACTGTTTCACCCAATTAAAAGTCATAACAATAAGAGTTTTTGTAGTATATAGATAAGACTATACTAATATTTCAAATATATGTTCTCTTTGTACATGAATGTATTTTTTAATTTGTTAGAAAAAACACTCAGCCTTTCAAAGGGGCAGAAAGATTTTATTCTACTACCTAGTTGTTATGCTTGAGAATCCGTCTCCAAAGCAATGCTATATTTATTCTCTATGCTACAAAAGCAAACTCCTGTGCCAAGAAAAGCCATGGATATTTTGTAAATTGCCTATTGTTGGGATGAGCAATATTTTTAAAGCAGAGCCAGACCTTCGAATTGTTTAATTTTTTTTTTATCTTTTGATAACCACAGATATCGTGGCTGATAATCTGATTTCTCTCGCCAATGGTTTGGGGTTTGTTTGTTTTTTGGAGGGGTGGGAAGAAGAAAAGTTAAGGAAGAAATAATTATCTTCATTGTCATGGAAGCTTTTGTCCCTCATTATGGACAAAATGGTCAGAGAACTCTGTTGCTAAAAGGCTATGGTTGTGGCACAGAACTTGGGCAGTATTATTTGGGAGGAAAAAAAGGTGGAACAGGGAGCCATATGGGCAACATATCGATGATATTTACTAATTATTTGCAATTGGATTGGTTCAGAGAGCAGCTTAATAGAGTCCACTTTCAAACTTATATGCCCCATTTAAATCATTGGCACTTCTTTCATTTGGGAAAAAATGTTCAGTCTGCTGCTCATTGCTTAATGCAGATAATTTTTAGTCAGTGATGATCACTATTAAAATTATTTTTGGCTTTTTTTACTGTAATAAGGAACACTGAAAGAAAGAGAAAGACAAGCAAATTTTCAGGGAAATTCTATGAGCTTTGTACTTTTGAGCAGCCATTAGGACAACAATAACAGAAGAGTTGTGATGGGCAAATAGGTCAAAAACATAAGAAAAGCTAAAAAAACAAGCCTGTGGAGAAAACTCAGCATCTTTCCAGAGACTGGTTCAAGGCCTGCTGCAAAAACAATGCCTCCTTGAAAACCATTTTCAAAAGACTAGTCACACATATACAATTATGTTACGATTATGTGTCTTGCACAGACCCTTCTAAATACATATCTTTAAAGAGATAAGTCACTATCAGTTCAGAGATCATACTCCTCTCTGCCCTGGCTGTCCATCTGGTGAGAGATGCAACTTTATGGTAGAGCTATAAAATCATTAAGTCAGGGCACAGGTTCTCACAGATTGTTAAAGATGTGCTCATATCTATGTCCACAAACTACCTGATGAATTATAAATTCTGGAATAAAGCAATGGATCCTCATGATTTTTCAGGCAGATAACAATCTTCATCAGTTCCTGTCATGGTGTGTTACCATTGTCCACATCATCTGATATTTATATTGTATTTGTTGGCCAGCTGTCTCATAAAAACCAGAGTAACAGAGTTTTTGTGTGTCCTGTTGTTATTATTGCTGTGCAAGTTTTTTTTTTTTTTTTGGGGGGGGGGTGGTCCAGCTTTAAAATGTTATTTGATAAATGTGAAGCACTCATGTACTATCTTCAGTAATGCTTCAAAGAAGTTGCATTTTACCGAAGTTTATTATGTTTGAAAGACATGCAGGCAGTGACATACAAACAGGTGCCACAAGAGCAATCCCACTGAGCCCAAACTGCAAAGTTTTAATTACCATTGTGAAAACAAAAACCACTCAAACCTGAAGCACAGATGCCAAAAGATGCTCTCGGGTATTACACAGAAGTTATGCAAATTGATTTGAAGGAATCCCAAAGAATGGGGTTTTGCACCAGCAAACTAACAGCAGGAGAAAGGAAATCTCCCCCCCCCCTTCTGATATCCTCTTTCCTTATGACCCTTTCTAAGGAACATTTGAATGGATTTCTAGACAAACTTCCAGGAGCACCAACGGTGAATTAACAAACCCCTCTCATACTTCTCTCTTCTGCTACTGAAGTTGTCTACCTGCAACAGGAACAATCTCAATAGATTCCACAGTATAATTTCAATTCCCATAGACATGCATAAAATCATTGTAAAAATATCTTGAATGTACAACAGTGCAAAAACAGATCTGAAGCACAAATTGTCAAGAAAGTTTTTAAAAACTGCCAATGAGGAAGAACAGCAGTATGCTTTTCAAAATTGTGCTGAGACAGAGATTTATCTTTGGCACCTTGTGTTTTTCTCCCCTTCCCCTCACAACTAAAAAGCATGTAGATTTTAGAATTACGTATATCCTTCCTGTGGCCCAGAAGCACACTGCATCCTAGCTTTTACATGGAAAATCTGAGTATCCTAATCATGACTCATCAGAGCTAATGGTGGCTCTAGCATCCACTAGGTGCCAGTTGGTGCAGGACAAAAAATATGGATGTATGCTTCTTGGGACTTCTTTGGTCCAGGCAATTAGATCTGAAGCACAAGGACATTTATTGTTGTACAAGCAAACTACAGTGGCTATTTAATTAGCCCTGCAAGCAATTAATACAATATCACACAATGTAAAGCTCTAACAAGATTGATATGCTCCAGAGCCCGTCCGGAGGAAATGCCACCCTGCTGGAGCTCAGAGATGTGCTTTCTCTAAGGCTGTTCCTGCCCTCTGGAGGACCATCCACCCCACTCAGTTCCATGTGGCCTGTTAGGAAGGCCTTAATACCTTGACTTTCTGCAATAGGTTCTGGGACAGAGCAATTAATGACCTCAGCTATGTGGCTTTACACTGCTGTTTCCCCAATGTAAGTAGTTGACATTCTTTTCTGCTATGCATGTTAAACCTGTTTTAAATTGTTTCTTCTATTGGTATGCTGCCTGGAGCTGCTTCCATGGATAATAAACTCAAGCAAGCAAGCAATCAGCCGGTGGGTCAAATTACAGGTGCAGCAATTCCCAGCAGAATTGTGGCAGCGGTAGAGACCTCCACAGTCTCCTCCTTTCTGCAGACAGGCACTTAAAGCCACTGTCACATCACAGTGGTGTTACCAAGTACCAAATATGTTTTTTTTAGAATCCACCTCCTCAACAAAGGCCTGAAGTTTTAGTAGAACAGCAATGGGCCTTCTTTGCAACCTTGAACTTGCTTAATGTCTCCTCTCACTACAATGCTGAACTTTGGATTCCCATTGTTTTGAGAAGAGGACCATACAGATGTACACCGTAAACCTCAAATAAGCTTAATGATGTTTTAGAAACAAAAAGAAGCCAACCTTCTCTCACAACCCACTCAAGACAGAACATCCCAGCCCAAGTCCACAAAGTAGCTGCCCTGTTTGTATTACCACATCTGCAGAACTAGCTGACTTCAATCACTCTGCCCACCTGATATGATCAGGTGGAGTGGGGGCACTGCAGATCCCCTCAATTAAACACTGTCTTTCTTATGGGACTGAGGAAGCACACCTTCTGTGTCATAGCTTCTATCCTCTAGAAAGCCACTTCTCTAAGACACACATACTTCCCACTCTCCAATTTTTTGGGAAAACCTTTTAAGATCTACCTCTGTTCCTGGTCCAGGATTAACGTGTTTGTGGAGCCCTATCACACACACACTTGTGTGTGTTTGTATTTTATTATTATTGTTCCATCTGGAAAGAAGCGCGTGAGACCGGGTTCCAAACAACAACTATTTTATTTAACTCGCAAGGAAAAAGATACGGAACGTAGCCCAAGCCGCGGCAACCCTTTATATAGCGGCTTGCCTTCGGCTTGTGGCCAATGACACTCATTTAACTGTTCCTGCCATTTGGCGGGCTTCTCGGATTGGTTCTTAATCAACCAATCCGTAAGTGGCCTTTTCGGCCAATCAGAACGAGGGACTTGGAACCTACCAAGTTCCATACAGAACAATTATGACTCTTTATGCTGTATAGCAATAGCCCTTAGACTTATACGTCACTTCATAGTGCTTTACTCTTTGAATGGTTTATTAACTCAGCCTATTGCCTCCAACAACCTGCGTCCTCATTTTACCAACCCTGGAGAGATGGAAGGCTGAGTCAACCTTGAGCCAGTGAGGATTGAACTCCTGGCAGTGAGCTGAAATAGCCTAAATATGTTTTAAATTATATATTGGATCCGGAGTGTTTTGGAGTGGGGCTGCTACAATAAACCATCACCACCCACTATGGCCCTTGCCCCAGCCACCAAATAGTGCTTTATTATCCTATTCCTTCAATCACAGTCAGGAAGAGCTGTACAAGCCACAAAATGAGTTTGGGGCAGTGACTTTTCACTTTTAATGTAAAACAGTAGGAATTCAGGAAGAACCTGCTTCTAACCTATGACTGCACTACAAAAGAACTGGATTTAATTTATTGATCAGCTGTAAGCTTAGTGATCTGAGGAATCTCTCTCTTTTTTGTAAGTGCTTTCTGTAATCCTTACACTCTAAAAGACATGAGATTCCTGGTGTGTCTTTCAGTTCAGCCAAGAGTACATCTTGAAGAGTACATCTTCTAAGAGTACATAGAAAGTCTTGGCAAAGCCAATCAATTACAGATTGTGCCTGAAATTTCTCAGGTTGAGCAACATAGATAATCTGAGTAAAACTGACAAACTAATTTAAGCTTTAGGCCTCTTTATCTTAAAATTCAGGAATTGGCAAAATAACTTAAGACCAGAATTATCCCACCTTGACCTCAGAACAGTCTGTTCTGATCTTGCTGGAAAAAATTCTAGTTAGACAGGCCAAGCGAAAGGTTATTTCAGTACTTACAGTTAAGGAGGTGAAGGTCAGGCAGATTCCACCAAAACCATTTAGGGAAAGGCCAAGAAAAATCAATGGAGAAAGAACTAGGAAGGAGAACAGAAATATGGGATGAGAAGATGGGTGGTGTTCACAAGGAATGGAGGAGATTTGTGGGAAACAGAAATATAACAGAAGACTGAGTGGGAGAGCAGAAAGACTTGAGAACATGGTATAGGTTTTTTTTAAAAGAAATAGATCCAATTGTCTAGTGGGGGAAGATACAAGCTGTAATCTAGCATATTTGAAGAGTGGAGATAGTTGAAGGGATTTAAGATTGCCAATTTGAGAACCTGTCTTTTGAATATATCTAGAATCATTAAAAAGGATGTCGCTATAACACTCCCAGGGCTATTTCTCTATTAATTGGATTACTCGTAGTGCACATGTGGGGCCACAAAGGCTGGAAACCAAAATGAGTGGGCTGAATTGTATGACAGAACCAGGAGAAAGTCAGGAGAGAGAAATCATAGAAAAGAGAAGAGAGAAATCACAGAAGAGAGAAGACTTTACCATTTGTAATTAATTAAAAGTTACTAATTCAATTAACACAACAATTCTTCTCACCTAATGGGTTGTAGGCAGCCAGCGCCATGAGAGCACATGAGAGAGCAAAGCTGGCGCTATAAAGAAATAATAGATATATCAAATCATTGCTAAGCTAAGATATGCCCTCAGATCAGCTTTCCTCAACCTATGCCCTCTTGATGACAACTTCCAAAATTCTATTCGTTTTAATCAAGTTTTTTTATTTCAAATCTACACATACTCAACAATACATTAACAGTTGCATCAATATATCATACATTTTAGTATAAGCAAAGTTAAAAATACAATCATATCTCTTAATATACATATTCACATTAAGTCATAATCCATCATTGCTTATTTTCAACATTTCAATACTCTTACTCTCTCCTAACGCCAACCATCATATCAGTTAAACATACCTAGTAATTTCATTATTCAATTTCCTTCCCAATTTTTTTTTTTTTTTAATTCTCATTTGGCAAGCAGTGTGGTTCCAGGTTTCACATCTCAATACAAACATGCCCACAGTTACAACTTCCAGAATTCTAGTGGCCGTACTGGGAGTTGCAGTGCAACACAACTGAAAAGCTCCAGGTATGGAAATTCTGCCTCAAAAAGACACCAAAAAATATTGAAAATTTTTCCCCAATTATTCCCCAATTGCACTCTCCACCTTAAAAGCTGCAATCTATTGTCAGTTCTCCCTCCCCGATCCAATCTAATCTACAAATCCACTTTCTAATCCCACTGAGTCTAATCCAAGTATTTTCTTCAATAGGCCACCATCCCGTTTGCCCGAGCCCAGAAACCTTGTTCTTCTTACCTGCCAACTAGGCGAAGTGGCCTGGGTCCAAGTCGGTCCATCAGGATGCCAAGAGGCAAAGTAGCTGCACTCAAGAGAAAGGAGCCAATGGTGAAACCCAGAGTAAGCATTTCTTCCTGTTCCACACAACTGAAGGGATGGGTCACATTAACCACAGCTGAAACATTGGTGTTATTCTTATCTAAAGAGAAAATGGCAAAATAGATTAGGACATTGATTTCAAATCCCACTTTTGCATCTGTTCTATCCTAGGGCAGGATTGTTTTCTGTTCTTAAAGAAGCACGATCAAGTCCTGCTGAACATCTTCCTACTTGCTGCCTTGAAGAAAACACAACATTGTGGAGGTCTTTGATTCTCTCTGAGCTTGGTTATTTTCTTTCAACACTGCATTACCAAACAAGGTAACATCATCAGTGGTAGAAGGGAGTGGGTTTGCTCTCAGTTGATATATTAGTGGCTTGCCCTGTCAGTGTTGGTAGAAGTTGGTGGCTCCTTGATTGGGCTGTTTACTATTAGCTTGTTTTCCTGAGTTGGTAGTTCCTTGATTAAAGTAGAATTTCTTGATTGTTGGTTCAACGCTGTTGATTGAACACAACATTCTCATGCATAGCAGAGAAAGCAAAAAGAGGAGCAAAATGACCTGGGAGGGAACAGAAACTGAATCACCTTTTGAGTGTTCCAGCTGATTGCTGTGGGCCCAGTCTGAATGTAAAGGGATTGTTTTGCTAGTAGAATATCCAGGGAGCAGGGAATGATTCTAAATTAAAGAAAATGTGGGAAGGGATAGTAGTGGATTTGGCCATTGTCTATAGTGAGAGCAGCTCTTTCTAAAATTTTAAGAAAATCAGATAGTAATCTGTTGCTTGTCAAAAATTTAGGCCGTGATCTGAGGTGGTGTGTCACAAGAAACAATAAAAGCCTGACTCCAAAAAATGAGAGGTTCAGGCAGGGGTGGGATTCTACCAGTTTGTACTTATTCGCTAGAACCGGTTGTTAACATTCTAAGCAGTTTGGAGAACCGGTTGTTAGAAGAAATTACTGGCCTAATCCTGTAAGGAAGGCAGGAAGGAAACATTCTGGTGTTGCTTACAGAAACTGCCTCTCCGTTAACCCTTATTACATTCTTGGCTGGACTAGACTTCCTGTCTCAGGAACTTCTCTGGAGTTTTTTTGCCTCCTTTGCTGATACTTTGCTTGTGGACTGACCAAAGTTACAATGGCACTGAAAAAAGTGACTTGTGACCATTTTTCACACTTATGAACTGTTGCAGCATCCCCACAGTCATGAAAAACCAGGCGAGAAGATGGTGCCTCGATGTGAGTGATATTGAGTTGGCCACGCCCAGCAAATAACATGACCACCAAGCTACGTCCACCCTGTCACATGACCAACAAGCCATGCCCACCAACTAAGCCACGCCCACAGAACCGGTTGTTAAAAAAATTGAATCCCAACCCTGGGTTCAGGCACTTGGAGGAATTGTAATCTGTTTTGCCTACAAATGCAAGGTCGGTTTTATTAGGAAGAACACTGTTTTAAGATTTCACGGGGTCCTTGAGAAAAATAGTAGGAAAATAAGAGCTAATCCATCCATGGTGTTTCTTACAAAAATATGGTTTGAAACAAGCTTTGTGGGATTTTTAATCTCACATGGTCACACTGAGGGAGCACTGCTATATCCTGCCACATGGAATGCTTCACAGCTTTATCATGAATTAGGATCATGAGGAACTTCATGGGGAACTACAATGTGGAGATGTTTTATGAAAATTAATGATAAAGGACCCCACAGAAGCTGTTTTGAGCCATTACCATGGAATAAACCAGCTCTATCAATTTGGTATTAATTTATTTATTCTTCCATCTTCAGTCCCTTTCATATATTGCAAGTGTTGTGTAGAAACCTTGGAAGAATCATATGAATGACAGACCCCAAGGCTGAAGTTGCTGAATCCACATGTATTGAGTTCCCCTCTCAACTTTTTATCAAGTACACAATATTTGTACAAGTTACTAATCAACGTTCTGTCAGATTCATTCTTAATTCTGTCCCCATTGAGACTTTAATAATAGGATCCAATTTGCTTCATCGGCAAATGTTTTGGTAAGTACAGAATTAGTGATGACAAACAAGGATTCTTGGGAATGGAAAGTGCAACACTTTGCTCAGAATATCACCTGCAACCTCCCCACATCTACATCACACCATTTTATCTTGCCTAATAGGCTCAGATTCCATCCTACTCACCTGTGCACATATGGGAGTAGAAGCCTTCAAGTTTGAACATAATGAGTAAGGAGCCCCAGCCCAGCAAAACCGCAGAGAAAAAGAGATTTTCCACTACCGCAGTACAGGCCATCCACCAGCGTCGCCGGTATGCCTGATGCAAGGTGGGTGCCATCTTCCCTCTGGCTTATTAGAGGCGGCTACAAACAAAACAAGACCATCATCTTTCTTGGCACCCAGGTCTTATTTACCATTCCACTGATTTTGATCTGGAAATTACAGGTAAGATATACAGGAGCTATCTCAGTGGTAAGACACTTACTATGTAGCAATAGCACTTAGACTTATATACTGCTTCACGGTGCTTTACAGACCTCTCCAAGCGATTTACACAGTCAGCATATTACCCCCAACAACCTTAGCTCTCATCTTACCAACCTCAGAAGGATGGAAAGCTGAGTCAATGAGAATCAAACTGCCAAACTGCAGGCAGCCAGCAGTCAGCAGGAGTAACCGGCAGTACTGCATTCTAACCACTGTGCCACATGCTAAAGGTCCAAGTTCAATTTCTATTCCTGTCAAAAAGGGTTAAGAAGGAAATCCCATAGATCTCTGTCCATCATTACCTATATTAGATGGAACAATAGTCTGATCTGATAGCAGGAGATACCTACTTTTAAATAATGGGATACAAAACTCTTCCAAACTCACTGGAGTTACTAAAAATCTAGACAAGTAATGAAGCAGCACTCCAGCTTGGCACTATATTAGGGTGATGATACCCTATTTCCCTGAAAATACGACCTACCTTGAAAGTAAGTCCTAACTTGATTTTTACACGTGCACTCAATATAAGCCCTACCCCTAAAATAAACCCTTATTAAGATCCTGCCCACTCCAGATTGTACTGGTCAAAATTATGCTACGGTGGGGATGGGGGGTTGGAGCTGCCCTACTACTTGCCTTTGGACAGTTGTAGCCAGGCCTCCTGGAAAGCAAGACCTAGCAGCAAAATACTATAAAAGGGGGAATATATAACCTTGAAAACTATTTAAAAAAGGAAATTGCTGGCCCAGCTATTAGCCTGAGGGCAAACAGCTGCTAGGATTTCGTCTGACAAAGGTCTGAGCCACACAATCAGTTGACTTGTAGCTACTGGAGTTAAACAAGGGCAGCCTGGCAGCTGCTGCCACTCACAGGGGAGGAGCCACAGAGGTTGCAGCTCCCTCCCTGCAGAAGCAGGTGTATGATTGGAGCCTCCATCTGTTTTGGGAGTTGCCACCTTCCCCTTCACCCTTTCATTTTTCATGACCAAAAAGGAAGATAAAATATAAAATAAAACGATGCAGATGAGTGGTGGCAAACTCTGCCCCATGGAAATGTCAGTATATATCCCTTCCTTTACATGCCTGGGTTAGAATGCCACTGTGGAGTTTCATATACTATGAAAGATCTTGTTCTTTGCTTGCTGGACAAAATTTTAGCCCAAGCCAATTTGCTTGTTTTCTGCTTGAAATTGTCTATCACAGGCCAAGAGTAAGCCTGCTTGTTGGCCTGTTTTTTGTCTGCAAGGATATTTCAAGTACCACTTCTTTTTTAAAAAAAAACATGCTCCTATATGCTTTTTTAGTGTGTTTATTTTTTGAAAATCACTTATATGTGGACTTCATCGGCTATAGTGCAGATGCTGACTTGTATACATATGTTCACTAAAGCTTACAATTTATTTATATCAGAAGTAGTTTTGACAAGTCCACATAGAATAACCTTGAGAAAGAATTACACTGAAGTCAAAAAGGGATCATGCATGAAGTTTTTAGCTCAAGGGGAACCATTTTAATGTAGCAGTTGGAGTACTGACATAAAGATATATATGCCATGAATTCAAATTCCCCCACTTGCTTACTGAATGATCTTAAAATACTCCGCCTCTCTCAGGAGATTACTGGGACAATGTGGAAGAAGAAATCACATTCAATAAGCAGTGTCTCTTGGAGAAAAGAGTATGAATATTTATCTAAATCAAGGGTGGCAATCTAAACATTCATTTTTTTAAAACCTGAAAGAGGCTGCAGAAGTAAATTAGGACATTCCAGGTTAAAAACCTACCTCTGAGGCAAAGTTTCAGTAGTGCCTCCAAAAAACTCAAATGTCAACAGAGAACTTAAAAATGTAAATGTATAACCTAAACATGCAAAAGTCAGATTGTCCTGGCACAAAACTTTTGATTTTGCTCAAGCTGTGCCAACTTCCTGAACTGAGAATGTTAGGTTTTTCATTTTGAACATTTGGTTTGGGGCTAATATTTCTAAAGTTCCAGAGATACAAGGTGGGTCTTGATTGGTTTAATGTTTTATGTAATGAGGCAGAATGGGAAGTAAACAGCTTGGTAATGAAATTCAGAGATGACACCAGATCCAGCAACATTTGTAAACAAGCACAATAGGGGAAGAGAAAGAGATGCTGATAGCTCTTAAACCAGAAAGAAGGGAAAACTAGAAGAAACAAGACTGCAACGCTTAAAAAAAAAAAAAAAAAGAAGGAACCTTCAAGACATATGTTACTGAAAAGTATCCAGTGCCAAAAAGCAGCTGCTACTTGAAGTGTTTAAGAATCCATATTACAGGAATGTGTTGTCAAACACTGGAAGCCAGAGACTATACCTTGCACAGTGCTAGTGGAGTAGGGATAGCCAAGTTCCCTTCCTAGAAAAATGCAGGCAAATCCTAAAAGATATGAATGTCAAGATTGGAAAACTGGGCCAAATGCCTGTGTGGTTGTAGTGTGATGAGTCATCAGTTTTATAAACCACAGAGGATGGATTACACAAGCAGTGCTGTAACTGGGTTCTATGCTCTGCAATGCTCAAGTGTTTTATATTCAATGCCCATTACTTTGATCTTGATTAGAGAATGCTTTAAGCTGTAATTTTACTTTTGTTCCCCCTCCCTTTCGAAAAAAAGATTCCTCTGCAACATTTTTAAGACTTCACTGAAATCTGCCTTCCAGTTTCCTGAAAGATTATTTCCACACCTCAGAAAAAGAGGGTTCTGTTTTATACTCCTTTTTTGTTGTTGTTTTTTATAATTTCTTTAGTGGTATCTGAATATCCTTTGTTACTATGAAATGTTAGTTAGAGTTCTTGTAACTTTGGGGGATCTGCTTCCATGGTTGCCATATATCCTAAGGGTAAAAAGTGCCATGGAATGAATCTCTTCATGGTGTCATTATTTGAATTCCATACAACTTGGATGCTGCATATCAATGGAAATGATCACTTTATGCTTAATTCTTTGGCCATCTTATAATTACAAAATGTACCCTTAAAAGGATCTTTTTTCCTTCATGGAGGAAAAAATGTAAATTCATTTCATTTCCTACAAAATGAAGTGAAACGACTGAAAACATGGACGAAATTCTCTATTCCATAAAAACATTTTGCCTGTAATAAATCAGAATATCCCTTAATTGAATCAGTAGGGTAACCAGAAAATGATGTATTTTGGTGCTATGTTCCACAAAAGATGAAGTCTTTTGATACAAGTTTCAGATTCAGACCTAAAACTTTCAAGAATCAGATCAAGTTATAGAAATAATATAGCATATTAAAAACTTGCACAGTCCTTGACTTACTACCATAACTGAGCCTGGAAATACAGTTGTAAGTTGTTGTAGTCATTAAGCAGCTCATTTCATGACCAAATCTGATTTTACAACTTTTCTGCAGTGGTCATTAAGCAAATACCATATTGTTTGGTACTGTTAAATGAACTATGATTGTTGAGCAAATCTATTTTACCCAGCAGATGTTGTTTGCTAGTAAGTGTGAGAAATTAGCAAAAAGAAAATGAAAGTCAGTCGCATGACCACAGGATGCTGCAAGAGCCATAAATTAAATTAAATAAATAATTCCATCAACACTATCCAACTATTTACAGAGTTTGCACTACTATTACTATTAATCTTCTCATCACTCCTTATCACCCATCCCCTACCACTTGTGACTGTATGACTGTAACTTTGTCGCTTTGTAACCTTACAGTTTATATTGACTGTTTCCTAGTATGATTTGATTGCTTATTGTACCCTATGACTAGCACTAAGTGTTGTACCTGATGATTCTTGACTCTTGATAAATGTATCTTTTCTTTTATGTGCACTGAGAGACCAAGACAAATTCCTTGTGAGTCTAATCACATATGGCCAATAAAAGAATTCTATTCTATTTTAATTCTATTCTAATTCTATTCTAAATGTAAAATCCTGCCAGCTACCATGAGGCAGTTGCTAAGCACCCAAAATGCAATCATGTGACTGTTGTATGTGTGTGTGATCATTGTAAACTAAAATTGGGTCATAAGTAGTTTTTTTTGGGGGGGTCCAAGGTAACTTTGAACATTTGCAACCCAATCATAGGTCAAGGACTACCTGTACTGTACTTTCCAGATTTCCATTCTGTTAAAACTGGTAAAACTTTCTATGCGCTGAAAACTACTGTATAGAAGTTAAAGTCCACCACATTTAGAGGCCACTGGATAGAAAGGTTAGGCTATCCTAACAGACCTCTTTCATAACACTCAGCTGATCATCTGGTGTTTAGCAATACTATATTTGCAACTGTGCATACCATTATTGAAAGAAACCATTGAAGAGAATTAAATTAATCGTTTCCAGTTACTACCAACCATCAGTTATCTAAATGGAAAACTTGCTTGATGATTTCTTTCAAGAAAAACAAGGATCTAGAGCTTTCTGGTATTGTGCATGTTCCATACCTGCAAAATGTGTGACAGAGCCTTACAAATCGTTAAATCTTTAATATGGCTCCCTGAATTTCTACTTATCTTTATGCATCCTGTATCAAGACAGAAGGGTATATTTCACAAAAATAATGAATACCTTGCCCTGCATTTCATTTAGTGACAGCAAAATGTTCTGTGAAATTCAGTAAGTTACAGTAATAGGCTGGAAACCAGGTGCCTGATTGTTTTAGGGATGGAAAGCAAGTTTCTGTCCCTAAGAAACTTTGAAAATACCTAGGCTAAGGCTGCTGAAATAAAACATCCAAGAATGAAGCTGTTGGGTTCCACACAACTCCAGTATGTGAAACCCGGTAATTAAAAATCTATTCCTGTTTTAAGTTAGTTAAGTACAACAAAAGAAAAGGAGAAAAGATGACTTATAACAGGAGGACAGATTATTTCCCTCTGTTCCTTTTCTCTTTGCTGCAAGAATCAATCTATCAGAATCCCATAATATCAAGATCCCTACCCCACATAACTTTATACAAACAGCATTTTCTGTGAAACAAAACTCAACAGGGGACTGTTATGCTACAAAGGAAACTCGACTTAGAGAGATCCTATAGGCATCCTTACAAAGAAGGAAAACAGAGTGGTTGCTGTCCAATGTTGCCCAATTATATTAAAACGAACCATGCATGCATTCAAGGATTCCCCTTCTAAGTAAATAGTGATCCTTCCTCCCGCAGGATAACCGCATGCAGGTGCCCGAGCAAACTATGAGCCAGCAAACACCAGTTTTCTGTGATCTTAGCCAAACTTGTAAGAGTGAATCTAATTTTTCCACAATTGCTTGTAATGCAATGTGAGAGCAAGAAAAACAGTATATTAGCAGTGAGAGAACATTATACATTTCTTTAGAATTATAAATATGGTTGTAAAACCTCTGGAGAACCACTGCTTTGCCTTTTAACAGAGGAAGATTCCAAATAAGCACCGTCATCTCAGCAATGGCACTAATGATCTCTCACCTGTACGTCACAGGGAATTAACTAAGCTAACCAGAGAGAATTTAATCAGCAGAGGAAGGCACTGATCATATTAAAGTAATGTTACAGAACTGCACATTGTCAAGCATTATTCAGGCAGAAATACAATACATATTTATTTAAAAGCACGGCTCAGAGGAACTTACTTCTGAGCAGGCCTAAGTAGGATATCAATGCAAATCTACCTTTAATCTTTATTATTTGAGGGGTGTAATTTAAGTTTCCCCCTCGCACCACATTATTCTTGGAAGTGCATGAAAAAACACAGAATTGTCATGAAAAATGGGTTGGGTCATTGACTGCCTTAATGTAACTTCAAGTTTGGCAGATGAACAATGTAACTATTATAAAATATTGAGTCTTGTTTGTATTGTAACAGAACCCTGTAGTTGTTTCTGGGAGCTGTAGAGAGTTGATAAGATAAAACAAGGCAAAATAAGATAAGATGAGGGTAACCTCTAGAGAAGTAGAGGGAAAGTAGCAGGAAACCGAGCAATGGATGGTGAAGAGATAACCAAGGACTCCCTTTATCATGAAATATCCAAGACTGTAAAGACAGTCTTTTGTATGGATAAGCCACTTTGGAGATCTGGATCAAACATTTTGGGGATGCACTGCTACAGGTAGTCCCTGACAGAAATCAAGGCGGGGGGGGGGGTTCAAAAGGACCCAAGTTCCAGTCCTTGATAACAAAAAGTCCAAGCACTTGACAACTGAGTCTACAGACTTTTCGGGGCAGAGAACTTGCTTGTGACCACTAAAAGCAAGGTTTGTACTGTAAGACTGCTGGTCTTACTGACTACTTGTCACTGACGTCAACTATTAAACTGTTGGTAGACTAGGAGTCATCAATTAAACCCTATCTCATCTATAACTCAAGTTTTGGCCAATTAACCATTTCTTGGACCTTCTTGACTAGGTATGCAGATATTTTCACTGCCCCTCCCCCCCCCCGCCCCCAAGGCTGATCATCTAGAAAGATCAGGAACAGGTCATTTAGCAGAGATAAAATAGTACCCATAAAGAAGAATATTTATAGCTCAGGGTTGAAATGAGAGGTTCTTGATGCTTTTTCTGAGCTTGGTTGTTTTCTTGCAGATCTTTCATAACCGAAACTGGGTAACATCATCAGTACTAGTAGGCAGTCAGGTAAACCCCATTCCCTGCTAGCACTGATGTTAAGCAGTTTGGGTTGTGAAACTTCTGCAAGACAACAACTAAGCTCAGAGAACACCAAGGACCCCTCATAAAACAGTACATTTGGCTTAGACGTGTGACTTGTGTTCAGTGAAAGTTACAAGTGTGGCAAATTTAGAATTAAGTCTCTCGGGAATCTCTCCTTTGCATGTGAATCTACGAAGAGGGTTATCACATTTGTATGATGGTCGTACATACAACTGTGATTCTATTCAGCTACCAAAAGTTGAAAGAAAACACCCCAAATCCCCTCACCCCTGCATGGCTACAGTTTAATCTGAATACAGATAAGCTTTTGATCTGAAAATATCAGGCAAAGTTAACAGAGAGAAGGAACACAAAGTGCTCCAGAAAACAGACATCTGTTTAAATTTAAACTATGAAAGTCTCGAGGTGGTGGACAAAAAACGGTACTCAGTCGTTAAAGAGTGTAAAGGTGCTCTTGAGAAATCTCCAATTTCCTCCTCACCAATTATGCAGATCCAGTATCAGCCCAGTCAAGTTCTTTCTGCAAACTTCGGAGAGATCTTTCGGGAAGAAGCTGGAAGGGAAGCACAATTCAAGCAAAGTTCGAGGCCGGAGACCCCCTTGGCTTCTTCTGAATGCCAAACTATGCACCAGCCCAGCCCTCTGCTCCCACAGTATGTACTCCAGCCATAAGCGGGTTTAGCAAATCCTGTACTCGCTCCCCACCTCCTCTCCTGTGACCCTCTTTTATTATCCTTAGGGCCATCCCAAAATCTGCAAGGGGCGGAGGAGGCAGGCCGCTGTGGACATCCCAAGTCGCCACATGCTCCCATGCGTTATAATCGCCACCCGTGAATCTTTCCTTTCACAGCTCGTCCCTTTCATTCCCCACTTGGGCGATCCTCCCCCTGGGCCCCCAACCCCCCGCTACCCCGCCTCAGCCCCTTCCTCCCCCCGCTTTTTTTTTTTTTTTGGGGGGGGGGGGAGTCTTCCCGCCTTAGGGCAGGCCGGGAGGCGGCCTCGTTTCCCAACTGGAGCAAATCTTAAAACGCCACGAGGGGCAAGCGCCAAGACATGGCTGGCAGGGCTCGCCCTCCACCCAAGTCAGCTGGAGGGAGCCGCGGCCTCTGCCACGTGGAGGCCAAAGCCCTAGCTTCGTGAGGGAGAGAAGCCATGCAAAGAGGACTTTCGGGCAAACCCCTCACCCCCCACCCCGCCCCGCTCGCCTACGCTCCCTCGGGCCACCCCCTCAGCCCGCTTGCCCCGCTTGAAGCCTTCCTTCCAGCCAGCCCCGCTTTTCCAAACTGTCCCCCAAGCTCAATCAACTCACTTTCGGCTCCAGCCCTTTGGCGGGGCTGAACTGAAGGCGCGCCTTTTCCTCCGAGTGTTCAAGGCGTTGCCAGCGGGGCTGCCCCGGGAGCGAGCGGGCGGGAGGGCGGAGACGCGGGGAAGGAGGCGATTCAGCGCTGCCGGAGCCCGTCGGCACCGCCGCCGCCTCAGCCTCACCGCTTTCGCTCGCCTCCTGGCCGCGGGGGGGTCTGCGCTCAACCTGGAGAAAAGCGGGGCCCGTTTTCCACGCGGCGCCCCGGGCAGGAAGTGTTCCTTGCTCGTGTCAAAACGGGAGGAGGGGGCACAAGGATTCGAGAGGCCCGTCCGCCTGTGACTTTATAAGGTCATCGGTGCGTGTTCGGGTATCCCCACCCCACCCCACCCCTCCCCTCCCGTGGAACTTGGGCCGAGATCGTGAGGAGGGGGGAAAACCCACGTGGCAAATATGCAGCGAGATGGGCTCCTCCTGGAAGGCTGCCCGGTTCGGTCGCCCAGCTATTTCGGCTCTGCTGGATTTCAGGTTCGGCCGCTTTCGTCCCGTCCTGGCTCAGGAGCCAATAGGGCAACTTCGTTTGGAGGAGGCGGTGGTGGGAGTCCTGTCATTTCAGAGGCCGAGCCTCTGCTGCAACGTCACCTAAAGTTGTCTTGGCACCCTCACCAGAAACGCCTCGCTTCCCTACCCCGTTGTAAGCAAATGCAAGCACGAGGCGTCTAACGATATGAACGTCGCTAACACAGGTGCAGAAATATACGTCCCATAGCGCCGTGATGCTTCCAGGGCCGTGCAAAACATGTTTGGGGGGGTAGGCTAAGTCTAAGAAACGGAGAAACTAGAAGAAACCCCCCACTCCTCTAACCTCAAACTATCCACGATTGACCTCACCCCATTCCTAAGAGGTCTGTAAGGGGTGTGCATGAGTGTACAATTGTGCCTACCGTCTCTATCCTATTGTCCCCATTTATTCGTACCTCTTTCCTGTATTCTTACTCATGTTTATATTTATACCTATTATCTTGTAAGCGATTGACAAATCAAATAAAAAAATAAAACACAAAGTATTGTGACCGAGAACAAATATTGCCTTAAAGCACATTTTCTAGCCATCGGTTCAGCTGAGCTGATGCACACAGTGTACATTAGGTTTCAAAGTGTCATGCTGGGCTGCTTGCCTGTGCGCCAGGATTAAAAAATAAATAAAACATGATGTTTCTCCTTTCCTTCACGCTGTCAGTACTACCACAATGGGGTATGGAAGGAGCTGACATTAATTCAAAGAATATTTTTCAGGCATTTTGCCATCTGGTAGTGTGTTCAGGATCTCTGCAAGCAGGTGTGCAAGTTGTGCATTGCACAAAAGTGCCATAGCATGGGGAGGGGGGGGGGGTACCAGAACAATCGATTTGCCATTCTGAACGCCAGCCATGTGTGCTCAGTTACATCAGATTTCACTTCTTACAAAAGAAGTTCTGTATATCAGTTCAGATAAACTATATGTATGCATTGCATAATCTGAAACTTATCAGTGCTTGGTATGCATATTGCTGCAGTTCCAGGTAGCTCATCCTAACAAATATGAGCTGCATAGTCATCTTTCTACAAAGCAACAAAACATCCCTCTTTCCACTGGTTTCTGAGTGAAAGAAACTTCCTGTCTAGTCTTAATCCAGTGATCTGTTGTCTCAATTTAAGAGAGTAGGAAATGCAGGCAATCTTCCTCACTTAACAACCACAGTTGGGACTCACAACACCTTCACTAAGTGAAGGAATTATTAAATGAAACACCATGTAACCACACAGGACTTACACCATCAGTTCCATCATTAAGCAAATCACCTGCAGTTTTTACGTGAGACATCAGATGGCTGTGACTTCTGACTTATTTGACTGCAACTTGTGATTCCTCCATTGATTGCTTGTCAGAAGCTGGCAGCAAATTGGCAATTGTGCTTGTGGGGACACTATGATGCTCATAAATTCAAGGACCAGTCATAACAGTAACTTTTTCAGCACCATCATAACTTCAAACTGTCATCAAACAGGGCAGTTGTTAACCAAAGACTACCTATAAAATTCTGAAGGGAAGGGGGCCAGCAAAACAATATTTTGCCAGTGGTGTCTTACAAATCAGTGGCAGTCCATAATTTTTAAAAATGAAATGGCTTGCAAGCTAAAACACTAGCTCACAGTGTAATCCCCCTTTAGATAGATTTTTCTTGTTTTTCTAGAATCCCTTCTCCTAGAGTCTAGTTAAAATTGCTTTCCGAGAAAAGAGGATAAGAATGACATATGTTCTGTGACAAAGAATTCTAAGAATATTGTTTGACGTTCTAAGCTGTATATATCCACAGCTCCCTACTGTGACCTCTTGCTGTGGAATTACTGTCCTCTCATCAAGCATATTTGCTTAGATTCCCCCCCTTCCTCTATGTCTCTGTGGCTTGTGTTCCTCCATCAGTTGTTGTGACATACCACACATGAGTGCTCACCAATTCTTGTGTCATTTCAACAACCTTGTAGTTTTGCTCCAATGGACTGAAAGACTTTGAAAAAGACAAAAAAGACATTGAGAAAGACAAAGAGACATTGAAATTCTGAAATTATTTTAAAAACAACCTTTAAATTTCCTACTCAAGTTCTTATGTCCTTGGGTGCATCACAAAGCTTGCTCTCTAAACTGGTTGTCTCTAGAACTCGCCAGACTAGCTAAGGCAGCTGAGCTCACGTTTACCATGTAGCAAGAACGGATAAAGAAACAGGAGTCAGGGGAGAGGAGGTGGGATAAATAACCACAGTGATATCCATGTGAGGGAAACTACTTGTTGCAACTATGTTAAATTTTTGTAGGTAGTTTCAGTAGCACTGTAAAATTAGGAGAATCATATAGGCCAGTGCAAGTTAACAGCATGGTGCAGCCTCAATGATATATTATTTGGAGACTAAAACCATTTATGATTGTATGTGTCCCTGCACAGATGGAGGAAGCGTTCAGTTATCATAAGTCAAGTACAGATATCATGGCTTTTCAATTGAAGAGACTGCTAAAATGTGATGTATTTTAAGCCAGAAGGATAATTCACTAATTGCTTAGCAATATCCTCAACCACAAATATTATTTCAGAATTTTAGATTTCTGTGCCTATTTAGGGCTCATGCAATGAGTTCAGTTGGAAACGGAACTGAGAAGCCTACTCGGTGTTGTTTATTCAGTTCAGCAAAACTTCATTTTTAAAAATTCTTCTACTTGAGCAATTCTGTGCATCTGATGAAGTGACTGCAGCTCACAAAAGCTCATGGCTTTTAATAAAATTGATTAGTTGGGAAAAGTGCTACCGAACTCTTCCTAATTTCTTGAGGAGACAGAATACAGTTGAGATTTATGACTACGTGACAGGCTACATGTAATCTGTCTCCTATGTTGCCTGCATATGCATAACCAACCTCTCTCTTCAGTGGTGGGATTCAAAAAAAATTACGACTGGTTCAGTAGGCGTGGCTTGGTGGGTGTGGTGTGGCTTGATGGGCATGGTTTGGTGGGTGTGGCAGGGGAAGGTAACTGTAAAATCTCCATTCCCTCCCTACCCCACTAACCTGCTTTCCAGCTCCGTTCTCCTGTGCAGGGCAACAAAAGAAGACCCAGATGATTAGCTGAGACCTGTGAGGCAGAGAATAGATGGGGCAGGGCCAGTCAGAGGTAGTATTTGCCGGTTCTCCGAACTACTTAACATTTCCACTACTGGTTCTCCAGAACTGGTCAGAACCTGCTGAATACCACCTCTTTCTCTCTTCCTCCCTTCCCTTTGCTTACCTCACTGCAATTTAAATACCACTTTATGTATCTCTTGAAGTGAGGTGCAGCTAAAAAAAAAAGCTTATGTCTTTTAAATAAAATTGGTTAATCATAAAAGGTGCCAGCAGCCGAATATATTGGTTAAGGCTTTCATGGACAGTGTTTCTTGGATAATGCTGCCCAACTGCTGTAGATTCCAGCTTTTTGCTGCAAGAAGGACTGTGCCAAGTAATCTTTGACATGCTAAAAGGAAATTTATATCCCATACAAAGTTGCTCTCACCAAAATAGTGAATATGTCTGCCTCAGTGCTCCATTTTGGTGCGATATTGAACATAGGTTCTATAGAAGAACTTTTCCAAATTAAATGGATATGATCATTTATTTATGCAAAAGTTTTCAACTATCATAGTTTATTATTTGTTTAAATACACTTTTCTAACAGTTATAGCAAATGGGAAGCATATTAAGAATTTGTGGAAGATTGGTGCCAAGTATTAGAAATGCAATCCTAGAATAACACATAGAATCAGTATCCCAATGGCTCAGAAGTATCATTTTGGAATGCAAAATCTCTACATTCATGTGCCTATGTATTAATAGCTAGGGCAGCAGCAGAAGTAGATATAAATGCATCTTGTCCCCCTTTCCCCAAAAGTAATTGCCTCTCACTAACCCATTGGCTTAATGCTATTATAGTGAAAACCTCTGAGAGCTGTTTCAATAATTAGGGCCAGCTTTTTGGCTCATGTTATCTCCACCATGGTATCCTCAAAGTGTTGTCCAGCAGACTTATTCCAGGTGGTAATATTTAGCATTTGGTTATCTGCTCTGATAAATTGTTCAGTACTTTCAGGTAGTTTATTGAATGTAATCAACACTGTAATTGAAGACTAGATCGGTATCAAAAGCATTTCTTAGTCATATATGGGATCATTGGTTTCAATAGGCAAGGCCTGAAAAAAAAAAAAAAGATAAATGCTTGAGTCAATCTGTTCCACTACATGCAGTCTTAATCATTTGGCTTACAAAAGCTAGCAGAAGAATTTGGCTGGCTGGTTTGAAAGGATGGCAGGTGGGGGGTTATCTAAGCAGGAGCAGGGGGTTATGAAAAATGATAGTACAGTCTCTTCAGATAAAGACTTCCCGGACCTGAGGTATAAAAGGTAATCAACCAGTTGCTTTCCAGATAAAATGCTGAGATAATGACAGGCAATCAGCTTCAGACATCTTGGAGAAATTATCTATGGATGATGACCATTCACTCATGTTCTGGAGGTAAGGTTTTTATGCTGAAGTAATCTTGCTTGACCTGACTGGGAAGGAAGGTAAGGTAACTGCCATCTTGCTAGCACACTTGTGTCTCACCAGTTTTTATACAATATTTTTATTAATGATAAATTATTAACAATAAAATACATATTTTTGCACCAGCTATGCATGGTACAAGTTGGTGGCTATGTGATGGTTTCACACTATGTATATGCTGATTCCAAAAACTGGAAATGTTCTGTATAACCGTGTCTATTAGGTAGTCTAATCTTTATATGAAGCTGCTAAGTGAGACCATCAGAATGATACAATATAGAAAAACATACTTCTCCATGTCACCAGAATCAAGTGCAGCTGTTGGATCATTGTTGAAGGCTATAAGAATTTGATGGGGAATCCACACTTTAGTGGTAGAGCTGTGACCTAATCATAGCAGAGGAATTCATATATTTTAGAGTATTCTCATGTACTTCACTTTTGAAAACATTCAAATTGAAGCTGATTAAAAGTATAGTGGTGGCCAGGCACCAAAATCATCCCTGGTTTTAAAGGAATTGCTTCATTTCCATTATGCTTCCAGTCAGAGTTAATGTTAATACTATTCAGACATCTAAATGTTTTGGGACTGTTCTGTTTGAGCGCATGTCTTTCCCCATGTCTTCACTTGCCTGAGTATTAAGATTTGCCAAGGAGCTGCTTCCTCTATTAGAGGAACAGTAGTGAATAATGTGGATACAATAGTGTATTTATTTGTTTAAAACATTTATAATAGTCACCCATCTTATACCAAACTCTGAGCAGTTCACAGAAGAATATGGCTACCTAAAAAGTTAACAGCCCAGAAGTCAGATTGCTTTTGTTTTTCAAAACAAAAGGTTTTTATTTGGGCTCTTTTTTTAAAAAAATAGACGGCTATTTATTTTACTGGTTGATTGTTTTAATGGCTGCTTTTATTGCCTCATGATTACTCAAGATAAGGAGATGGTAGCACATATACTCCATTAGTATTAAAATACATTATAAAAACATTTTTGATGAGAGATAATGTGGTACACCTAGAAAGTTTCACATAAGATACAGCTAGTAAATGCAGCGCATGTGTTATTCAGGTGTTTTTGAATAGCTTGGTTTGCGCCACAAATTTAGTTATCATTAGCTTAACTATAATTTAGTCCATCTACACTCATTTCTAAAATTACGAACACACTGAGCTTATGAATAATATTATAGGCTTGGATTCAGGCAACATGCCAAATTGAAATGTGTTTAGCTTGTTTGTGCTTCAGTTAGAATTAACAAATGGCTTGTCTTATCTAGGCATTTATTTGCTTTTTCTAACACTTAAGTTTATAACTTGGGAACTTGTGGCTGCTTAACTACAATAACCGTCATCTCTGACGGATGAAAATTGATCAGATGAAAATTGACATTAAACCCATGGGAATGATTTTGGATAAGGCATTCTCTCTCTCAACCCATCCTACCCTCACAAGTTTGAGAAAACTAGAAGCTAGCATTTTGTCTATTGTCCTGAACTCTTGAATGAAAGGCAAAATACAAATGTAAGAAACATTTTCCCATCTCTCCTTTCACAAAGTGTCATTTTAGGTTGTCAATCCAGCCCTGCAGTTATAGTAGTGACATCCTGTTTTAATATTGTCTTTGTATAAATTGATTGTTTTTTTTTAACTGTTAGATCAAGGATTCCTACCTTTTTGCCATCATACCTCCCTTTAGTGTAATCTTAATGTACATACTTCAGTTCCTCCCCTAAAAATCCAAACACCAAATGAACAATAAAAACAATACAGTTAAACTACTTTCAATGAAGACATTTTTAAAAATCTTCACATCTCTGGCCTCTATCTGCACCTTACCAAGGCAGGCATAACTCACAATTTGGGGAATCCTGAGTTAGATTAATGTATTTGCCTCATCCTCTTATCCATATTGCTTTGAGATTTATGAATAGTATATGATGATACACTATTAATTTTGAGGGAACAATCCTTCTAATATCCCTAGTTTACCATAGCTAGGTTACTATACCTTGAAAACATTTTTTAATTTTGGCACATATCCACCTTATACAATAGTTGCCGCTCATTTACATTTCTCCTTTTTATTCATGACAATATATGTAAGATAGTGTCAGAATCGTGTCAACACATTCATAGTCTTTTGCACAATGCAAAAATATAACCCACTGCAGGTAATTTCAGTGTACAAAGTATATAAGATCCTGCCTGAAATTCTCTCCACCTAATCTTGTTCTTGAAATTCGTAGATGAGCAACATGAAAAATATCTTCAATTCATAGGAGAAAATGCTGTGTGCTAAATAAGGAAGATCTGGCTGCATAAGCAATTATGAAATAATTCTCTTTCACTGAATTGAATTAGGGGCAACATCTCAGCTCTCTGTTTATTTTAAAGACAGGGGTTGGAGACTTACAGGTGGTTAATGAGTGAAGTAATATGAATCAGGAACAGCATGCCCCTGATATAGAAAAAGCATTTTTATTTTAAGGTCAATCAGTGGGCACAGAATGGCAATGACACCAAAAGTGGAAAAGCCCGAGAGATGTAGCTCTAAGCTTAATTGATCAATAAACATTGCATAGACTGCTTGAGCCATAAGTTCAGCTTTATCCTTTGCAGAACAATAGCAATAGCACTTAGACTTATATACCGCTTCGCAGTGCTTTTCAGCCAAGGGTGGGATTCAAAATTTTTAACAACCGGTTCTGTGGGCGTGCCTTAGATGGTGGGCATGGCTTAGTGGTCATGTGACTGAGTGGACATGGCTTGGTGGTCATGTTATTGGCTGGGCGTGACCAACTTGATATCACTCACATCAAGGCATCATCTCCTTGCCTGGTCTCTCATGACTGTGGGGATGCTGCAACAGTCGTAAGTGTGAAAAATGGTCATAAGTCACGTTTTTCAGTGCCATTGTAACTTTGAATGGTCACTCCACACAAGCAAAGTACCAGCAAAGGAAGGGAAAAAAAACTCCAGAGAAGTTCCAGAGATAGGAAATCTAGTCCTGCCAAGAATGCAATAAGGGTTAATGGAGAGGCAGTTTCTGTAAGCAACACCAGAATGTTTCCTACCTGCCTTCCTTACAGGATTAGGCCGGTAATTTCTTCTAACAACCGGCTCTCCGAACTGCTTCAAATGTTAACAGCCCGTTCTAGCGAATAGGTGCGAACTGGTAGAATCCCACCCTTGTTAACAGCCCTCTCTAACCAGTTTACAGAATCGGCATATTCCCCTCCCCCCCAAAAAAATCTGGGCACTCATTTTATTGATCTCAGAAGGGTGGAAGGCTGAGTCAACCTTGAGCCTGGTGAGATTTGAACTGCCAAATTTGCAGGCAGAAGTGGCCTGCAGTACTGCACTTTAACCACTGCGCCACTGGGGAATTATGGATTTGTTTTCCATTTAGAAGCTGTGACAGAGAAAATTAGTTTCTATTAGAGCCGCTGATAAGGAAAATGCAAGCTTGTACTGCTAACATGACAATGGCAAACATAAAGCTAACGCTGCCAAGGTTTGGGGATCAACACTCATGCAGATTTTTAAACTTTGGAAGCAACAGAAGGGGACAGACTGAGCCACCCCATTCCTGTGAAAGTGTGAAGCTTATACCCTGAAGCAGGAGTGGGATTCAAAAATCCCAGCAATTGGTTCGCTGCCCAGTTGCTGGGTGGGCGTGGCCATGGTGGGCGTGGCCTACTGGAACTTTCAGGAGGGCCATTTTTCACCTTCCGAAGGGTCCAGAGGCTTCCCTCAGGCCTCTGGGAGGGTGAAAATGGCCTCCCCTGGGCTCTGGAGGACCTCCAAATGCCAGAAACACGGCCATTTCTGAACTTCCAGAAGGCCCATTTTTCCTCCTCCCAGAGCCTCCGCATGGACCCTGCCCTTACTTGCATCAAAAATGGGCCACGTGGAGTCTCTGGGGAGGAGTGGGTGGGGCCAGCCGGTCAGTTCAAATACCAGTTGGGCAAACCAGATGCAAATTTAACATCCGATTCACCCCAACTGGTCCGAACCAGTAGCATCCCACCCCTGCCTTAAAGATTAATAGGCTACCACGAGGAGTGGACCTGGAGGGGGGAAATGTAAATAAGGAAGCAATCAAACAGAAGGCAAAACCTCAATGGGAAAATACAAAGCAATGACATGTATATGAGAGACTGGGGAAAAAGAAGTCACCTGAAAAAAAAAAGCCCCAACCTGTTGAAGAAATGCATTAGATTCTTGCGCATATTCCCCAAAAGGAATATCTATAATCTGAAAGCCATAGGAAAGACATCTTGCCTCTACTGCAGGAAAGGACCTTTCCCCTCTCGTATCTAACAATAGTATACACATGCCCCAGCATCCTCATTTTTCTGCCATGTCCTCTTGATGTCATCTTCACCTTGTCCCTAGTGCACAAGATGACGATCTTAAGCTTTCCTGAGCCACACAAAAATACTGCTTTCCCCTTAAGCTAACCAGACTTAGTGACAACTGAGATATAGTTTGCTTTTGTTACCCATTAGTTTGGAAAGCAATCAGGTAACTGCTGGGCCTTGAAAAACAGAGACAAGTAGTGAGCAAGGACAGGGATTGACAATGAGGATGGCAAATTTCATGCCAGTCTTCTGCTGATTCAAGAGTTGTAAGCCATTCAGGCCAGCAGTGGTGAAAAAATCCTCAGAGACGCAGATGAGAACTTGGGTTTGTTCTACAGCATGGGACCAGTTTGTACAGGGCCAGCATGAAACCAGGGCCTGTATGACCTGGACAGAAAATTGAATATGTGTTTTACTGTATATTTTTAATTTGTAAAGTAGCTATAAAATATATTGATGGAGGATTCATGGATATATGGAACAGTGGTGGGTCTCTTGGCAAACATCTGGATAAAAGTTTATTTTTGACTCCTAACAATTGGAGTCCAGGTAGTCCTCAACTTGCAAATGCAATTGAGTCCAAAATTTTTGTTGCTAAGCAAGACACATTAATTTTGCCCCATTTTATGACCTAGCCATAGTTGCTAAGTCAATCACTGCTGTTGTTAAGTTGGTAACATGACTGTTAAATAAATCTGGCTTCCCAATTGACTTTTCTTGTCAAAAGGTCGCATGCAACATGCCAGTTGCCAAGCACCTGAATTTTGATCACATGATCACAGAGATGATGCAAGTCATAAGTGTGAAAAATGGTCATAAGTCACTTTTTTCATTGTCGTTAACTTTAAATGCTAAGCAAATGGTTATAATTCGAGGTCTACTGTAGTACCTTCCTCTCAGAGAAATGAAATTGAATAGAAATGAACTGTTGTGAATCAAATTCCAGGTCTTATTTTGAAAGATGCAGGGGTCCCATTTCTCTTTCCTCCTCCCACTTTTCCCCAATCATTAAATCCTGTGAATGTCTTGCAATTGTTTTGCTGTTACTGCTGTGCTTGTCGCTCTCCCCAGCCCCCCCGCAGGGTGCATTCAGGGATCTATGAAAGCAACTGCAACATAGCATCCTTCCCGGGTTAGAAATAAAACCACAAGCAAGGATTGCCAAATAACTTCCAGCATGTGGTTTTAAATAACTTCTAATTGCTTTAAGCAGCACTAATTGAATAAATCACCCTCTGGCTAAGTACCGCTATTTAATTAGAAAAGGTAGAGTGAGTCTAAAAGAAATCTAAAGGGCCCAATTATGAACCATACTCATTATAAAATTAGCCATACCTTAAAATTTATTTGTTTGTTTGATAAAAGTAATGCTCAGAAGTCTTTGTTGACCTGCTGGCCCTAAGATGGAGCAGTGTGCTTAGCTCGATGTCTAAGGGTTTGGGGCTCAGAAGTCTACTCAGTGTTTTCTTTTTTTAAAAAAATAAATTGTGAGGGCTGACACAGAATGACAACAGTGAGGCTAACGGACAAATAACAATAATTTGCCCATGAAATTAAATGCCAAATAGACAGGTAGCAAATACTGAAACCAAGGCTTTCTGCTTCCGTAGAGCCTCAATTTCGTTGAGTGCAAGAAACAAAAAGGCAAGTGGCCCTCCTGTCTTCACCAGCCGACTCATTTCTCCTACTCCCTTAGTCAATGCTAACCAGCTCAACTCACCCCTTAAAAAGTACAATCGTACAATTTTGTTTCAAACGTGTGTGTATGTACATGTGCAGAGATGTAAACCTCCATTTTACTGCCATCTTTTTTCCCTTCTGTTTCCCCGTGGTTTCCTTAAACCAGACCTCTTCCACTTGAATTTTCTATTTAATTGCATTGATTTTTTTTTTCTCCCTCCCTCCCTCCCTCCCTCCCATGCATGCACCATCCTGGACCAACCCACACTTTTTCACCTTCCTCCCATGGCCTCCATCTGTTTTTCCCTCCCCTTCACATTTTTCTCCTACAAGCCACAACAGGCATAATTTAGCCTCCGCAACCCACAAATATGCTGTGAAATCCAAATGAAAGTGGGTGTGTGCATTAAGGACCCATAAACGTGCACCAAGCAGGCAAAGAATAATCGCTGTTCTGGGAAACAGTTCTTAAAAATATCAATCAATCTATGGTGCAGAGAGGGGAGAGATTGCATAGTGAGCCCCATGGCAGTCTTCTGAAAGCTCCTATATGTTCACAAATGTCACACTAAAGACTGCAACATCCAGAACAATGCAGAAACACAGAGGCATTCTTCAACAGAGATTGAATTACAGGTGCATTTGAGGCAAAAAAGCTATTTGGAAAGCAACAATGTGCCGCACCTTATTTCCAGCAAAATGAAGACCACGTGAAGAGAAATAGGATTTCTGCTTCAAATTACAGAGAAATGGTTCATACCCTCCAATAAACAGCTACAACAAAAAAATTGCTGGTTCAGTAAGTACATCAAACAAGAACAGCAGCTATATTTTAGCCAAGAAGCTAACAGCTAATAATTTCAGTCATCTTTCTTTGAAGAAGTGGTTGAAATCAGAAGTCACTTATCAAATAGTTTACAATTCTCCAAGATGCACTACTCGATCTCTGCCTGGTGTCCATTAAGAGATCCACATGTGGGGGCTCTTACTTCCTGAAATCTGCAAACCAACCAAGCAATCCTAGGGCCTTCAAAGTTGCAGGCTCTAGTTCCCCCTTCTGATTATCTGTTGCAACCGCAGCCAGTTTTATCAATGAGCCCAAACATGGGGAAACACTCAGCTCACATCAATTGTTTAAACATTAACAATTATGTTATCAGGGGTTATATAGGCCAGCATGATTACTGATCTTTTTCCTTTTCCTTGGTGGAAAAGTCTGCTTCTGAAGCATTTCATATTTGAAATTTGGAGAAAGGGAAAATTCTACCTCTCCCCCGCTTCCTGACATTGGCTGACAAATTGTTTTCCTCCCATTTAGCTTGGCTGACTACCTAGATCAGCTAAGCGATAGTTGTGCCATGTGATGCACCACTTCCATTCCCCATGGAAGTGAGTTAAATGGTTCCACATGCTGCAGGAGGGAGGAGACGTATTAGAAACGCCCTTAATACCCCTCAGCTATGATGTTATGATTCTAAACCAGCACTTCCTTGAAGATTGGACTTCAACTTCCAGAATTCCAGCAATGATCATACTGGCTGGGGAATTCTGGGAGTTGAACTCCACTCCTCTCAGAGTTGCCTAGGCAGGGAAACATTTTTCTAAACAGAAAAGACTGCAGTTCTTTGACATCAAATGCAAAAGGGGACACCTGGGGAGATGCACACAGCAAGTCTATAAATCTGTTTGGTGTACAGTACTGTAAACAGATCTCAGGAAAAGACACAGCAACTGCTCGAAGGAAGTAAAAGCAGTACTACACAAGTACCCTGCCTAGTCCTGAATTTAAAAACTGAACATAACCAAGAAGGGTATATTTTAACTGAATGATAATAAACTGCTTCCTTTTTTCTGATAGCGTACCAAGGGAATGGAAATAAGCCAGGAAATTCTGTGGAGTTGGATAATAAGAGTAAAAATAGCCCGCTAAGCAAACCCAAAGGTTCAGCTTCCAATGTTCAATTAGAAAGAATAAGCTAACAAAAAGATTCCAGAGATGAGCTTGTTTTCCTTCACAAGGCACAATCATTTATCAAGCCTAAAAATGGAAGACAAAGTTTCAGCCCCATGAGCAGCTGGCAGAGGAAACACAGCATGGATGTTTTATTGGCAAAAGCAAGAATTTTGAACACCAGTCCGGACACAAGGTGTAGAGATAGGTTGTGAGAATCAGAAACAAGAGTTTAGGCAGGTCCAGTCCCTTGCTGCATCCGTTTCATCAGTTCTTCATCCTGCATTGAGAGTTCTGTCAGTTTCTTGCCCATCCGCTCATGAATGTCCAAATACTTGGAGACACAGCGATCCAGGCACACGGATTCCCCTTTTGACAGTTCTGCTTCCTTGTAGTGTGGAGGAACACATTTACGATGGCAGGCATTGGTCATTCTGTGATTGTGCAAGAAGAAAAGAATTTGAGGAAACAGCTCATTCTTCAGAGTTCTGCATCTGCTTTTCATTCTGATAAAACATTGAAGACCATCCTGCCCACAACTCTAATGGTATCTAAAACATAATGTTTCCTCTAAGAGTTTGACAATCTGTGGTGCAGCTTTGCTTTCTTTAGGATCAAAATTACAGAATGAGCTCTTCTTGATCTACAAATAGTCCAGACTATACTTTTGGACAGAAACTATCAATTCAATACTGAATTTTGTATATTGGACACTGCAGACTCAAAGCACCCTGAGTGACTTAGTTTAACCTCATCTTAATATTCTAATCCAGATGACACTATGATGGAATGAGTAGCAGCACTTCATTCAGAAATCCATATTTTGCCTCAGTAGCTGGATTACAGTAGGATTCTTATTCTATTAACAATTCTTCAAATGCTTCTCTGCCATCACTGCTATCTTCTTTTAGCAGCCATTCTGATGAAAAAGCACAATCCAGTCAGTCAGTTACAGGTTGTAAAACAGACCGTGAATTACTGCTATTCAAATGGATTAAATTTAGAAAATCAAAGAAAAAAAGGTCAGCAAAATATGACTTAGAGGCTATATAGTTGAAATACACAAGGTCAGTGCATGGTACATATTAGCATATTTAAATTACACAAAACTAAATCTGACAAGGTATGGTAAGAAGAGTTCCTATGGAAACCAAAGCAAAAACAAATAAGCCAGCAAACCAAAATCCCCAAAATTTTACCAAGGAAAAGATTCAAGTGTCTTTCAGAACAAGCTGTCATGATAGCTAAGGAAGATCAAAGAAAGGAAATAAGGATATATGTTGGCTGGACACAGACATTCCATATCAAAAAAGGTACAAATAGTTAAGGTTGTAGATAAATAGGGGAAAGTATCAAGAAAAAGAAAAATAACAGTAAAAAAAAAACAGAAATCAATTGAAACTTTCAGCTCTGGTAAAATATTCAACAAAATATATAGAAAATATCTGAATGGACAAAAGAGATTCAAGGAAGATGAAAAGACTACACTGGGATCATTTACAAAATAGACTGTAAATTGACAAAGACATTTGAAGGGAGAGAGAATATATTTAGAACTAGCTCAACAAGAACATGACCCGATAGAAGCTTCAAACGGAAATACATCAAATGCAGATGAAATGCCCACTGAATCCTTTAAAGTTGCAGGAAAAGAGGTACCGGTAGTTAATGCTAACATCTCTACGTGAGGCTTAGACAGTTGAAAATAAAGTGTATCTACCTATATGGGGCTAAAACAGAGGCATATAAAATTGCAGAAATTATCAAAATCCCACAAGCTGATAAATAAATATTAAACTTTTTACAAAAAGCATCCATACAGGTAATCCTTGATCTACAACGACAGTTGAGCCCCCAAATTTCCATCACTAAGCAAGACAAAGTTGTTAAGTGAGTTCTGCCCCATTTTACAACCTTTCTTGCCACAACTGTTGTGAATCCCTGCAGATGTTGAGCTAACAACGTACTTGTTAAGTGAATCTGGTTTCCACACTGACTTTGTTTGTCAGAGGATCACAAAAGGAGTTCCCATGACCCTGGGATACAGCAACCCTCATAAATATATGCCAGTTGTCAAGCAACTGAATTTTCATCACATGAACACAGGGATGCCGTGACAGTATTAAGTGTGAAAACAGCTATAAGTCCCTTTTTTTTTGTTCTGTTGTAACTTCGAACAGCCCTTAAATGAATGGTTGTAAGTTGAAAATTACCTGTACATGGAAAGAGAAATGCCAAATAAAAAGGATGTTTTTTTAAAAAATAGAGATGTGCAAAACTTTTCATTTTTAAAGAGTTTCAAACATGAAATTTTATGAAATGTTCTGCTTCAAGGAAAAAAAATATTGTTCTGAATTGGAAATATTTTCCAAAATACTTGAAGGAATCCATTTTGGGCATGCAAAAGTCATTGGTCAGTTAGTCCTGGACCAAATCATGATTGGCACTTCCCCTGGATGATAAAAACAGCAAAAGATACGGATGGTCTAATCCAGGGGTAGTCAACTTTTTTATACCTACCACCCACTTTTGCATCTCTGTTAGTAGTAAAATTTTCTCTAACCGCTCACCGGCCCCACAGTAATGGTGATTTATAAAGTAGGGGACAAAACCCCTACCGCCCACCATGAAAGCTGGAACGCCCACTAGTGGGCGGTAGGGACCAGGTTGACTATCACTGGTGTCATCCTATCAGCCTTTCAAAAGGCTGTGAAGGATTGCCTCTTTGCTCAGAGGCTGGGCCAGACCATAGTGATTGAAGCTATAGTCTGCATTTATGGTCTTGGTATCTTCTCAGAGTTTTAATGAGTAGACTTGACTCGGGGTTTTTATATGACTGTTGATATTTTTTATTTGGTGCCCAGAGTTTCAATACATAGATAGGCAACCTTATAGTGATTAATACAGTAGCCCTCCGCTTAAGGCTACAGTTGAACCCCAAATTTCTATTGCTCAGTGAAACAGTTGAGTTTTGCCCCATTTTACAACCTTTCTTGCCACAATTGTTAAGCAAATCATTGCAGTTCAGTTAGAAACACGGTTGTTAAGCGAATCTGACTTCCCTATTGACTTTGCTTGTCGGAAACTTGCAAAGAGGTCATTACATGACCTCGGGATGCTGCAACTGTCATAAATATGAGTCAGTTGCCAAGCGTCTCGATTTTGATCATGTGACCATGGGGATTTTGCAATGGTCATGTGAAAAATGGTCATAAGTTACTTTTTTCAGTGCCGCTGTAACTTTGAATGGTCACTAAATTAACAGTTTTAAGTTGAGGACCAGTTGTAAATAAAAATAAAGAATTGAATAAGCAAATACTTACATACTTTAAGAATATGATGCAAGTAGTGGATAATAAGTATGTTTGGCATATTTAGGGAAAAATATATAGATGGATGGGATTGAGGGAAGCCAACACATCTTATCAGATTTAGACTTTCCAGACATCCTTTCTTACCTGTCCTTTTACATATAACTGTTACTACTAGTGTATGCCAGTTCCAGTTCCTTTTATTTATGTTTGTTTTTCATGTTTATGTTTTTTTTTATGTTTCCACAGATTCCCGAATGTCTGCTTAGTTTGCAGATATTAATATACATATGTTTATATATTTCTGAGGAAATAAGAAGCCTGTGTCAGCATATAAAAAGCCTATTCATATGAAAGATCAGTGGAAACCAGGAAATTGAAAGAATAAAAAGAAAAATGGGGAATCTCAGGTATTTTGTTTTTTTGTATTTATTAATCAATGACAGTGACATGAAATAAGCTGTTGCAATGAAATAGGTGGATGACTTTGGGGATGAGGAGAAAAGATGCTACCCAGGAAACTATAAGAGAAAAGAGCAGGAGCCTCCTGTGGCTCAACAGTCAAAGAAAGAATGTTGGGAGGGACCTGCCCTAAAATATCAAGCAATTAAAAGTGATGGTGGGAAGTTTGTACTTTCAGACTTACAAGATTATTAATTCATTCATCTGATTCTGTTTCCTGATTAACCTGAGGAAAATGTCATCAATTTTGTGATGCTGAAAGTACTGTACAAAATTCCTGCCCCCACTTTTAACTGCTTGAACCAACATTGGCAGAGATTGGTGACCATTCATAGAATTTTGGCCAGCATTCTTTTTGGACATAAGGAGAGATTGTGAAATTGCCATTTGCAGTTGGGGCAGGTGCTTCTTGAGAATAGACTGCAAGAACCGAAGTTTTTGCAGTCGACTCATGAATTGGGTGGCTGGGATTTCAAGTAAACTCACAGCCATAACACAGCTTATATGGACACAAAGTTTGCACAAACTTACTTTCTTACAAATTTTCTGATGTAACTAATTTTGAAATATTTGGGGGGTAAAATAACTTTTGAATAAATTGGAGACCAGAAATATTTATGTGGGACTGATGGAAAGAGAGTTGGGGAAAAAAGGTCATAGAACTTTGTTGTTGTATATGATAACTGCTGCAGATAACTTATTATAGTGGTAAGTATCCCTACCTGTCACATGGGAGACTGGGGTTCAATTCCCCAACAGGAAGCCTTCAATGCTTCTAGGGTTTTGTGGTCTGTCCACACCTTGAAGGGGATTTTACTGCCTTCCAGGAATTGCTTTCAAGTAAGGAGTGCCCAACAGACTGCATAGGGTTCCTTCTCCCAGATAGTCCATCATCTCTCAGTCTCAGAGAGCTTGTGGGAGGTATAAGCACATGGCTGCAATTCTCCCTTTGTGTTTTACTGAAGCAGCACCGCCCCCCCACAGCCACATCACTGGGCATCTGCTTTTATTACAAAGGGCTCATCTTGGTCAGGGCTTTTAGGACAGATTCAGCGGCAAAAAGACGTTTGATCTTCTCTAACGTGGGCTTGGCACTCCAGTCATCAGTTTTGAGATTGGCCAGGTCTGGACTTAGCTTTCAACAAGTTTGTGATTGATAGGGCTATTCGAGTAGACATTGCGCTGAACTGATCATACAAGTTAGCAAAGCTAAGGAAAATTTGTAGTTTTCTACTCGTTTGTGGAGGCTCCCACTCTAGGACCGCTGGGACCTTCCCAGGATCCATCTCTATGCCATTCTTCAAGCTTTGGTAGCCTAGAAAGTCCAAGCTGGTCTTTAGGAAATCACATTTGGACATGTATGCTCAAAGAGGAAAAGAGTTAGTAAAATTTACAAAGGAAGAATGGTTGGTAAAGATGACTGGAACTTGCTGAGATAGCCAAATTCTCTTCTTTGATTAGAGAAAAGCCACTATCCATGTTAATTACTGATTTAAAAAAAATCCTTAAAGACTTATTGCAGAAAAGAGAAAAAAATGAACCTGATTTCTGGCTTTGATGATTAGACAGAATAGATGATAGAATGAAGGCAGACATTTTGTAACTTTAGAAAAAGAAGGACATTTATAATTGTACTTATAACTGGAATAAAGAAGTTTGGAAGCCACTTCTTTGCATTTTTAATTTTCTTTTTAAAAAACTTTTTCCTTTCTTGCATTTCTAATTTTCTCTTTTGATTTTTCTTTTCCTGCCTTGCTTGTATTAGTTTTTATCTTCTTTTAAAAACTTTTTATAAATGTATTTTTAAAAGGGAAAGCTGTAAGTTTCCATTAAAAGACAGATTGAGATGGTGAGACTTTGCTCATTCATTCACAAGGAATCAAATTTATGGTGCCATCTTAATAAGCTATTTCAAATTCATCATGTCTTTATCTCTCATCTGAGGCTGATATCCCTAAACTTCCCATCACTTCTTACGTAGATTATTTTAATGTTAAGTTGTTAAAAATTTGCTTTGAACATGTAGCTTTAAAAACAGCCCAACTTTTTCTCAGGAAAAAGAACAAGTAAAATACAGAGCATCCAGCATAAACATACTGCATAATCAAGTACGTAAATTTACCCAGTTTTAGAGGAGGTGGAATTAATCAATAGTCAATTCTCCCTTTTAGCCTCCAGTCTCCAATTCCAACTCCTACACCTGCATATCCATTAGTTTGCTCAGTTCTGCATCCTCAATGGACACACATGAAACTATAGCGCAGCTAGGTCTTTTACCAACCCCTGCATGTTGGCTATGACTATAAAAAGAACTGTTATACCTATTCCTTTTGCTTTTTATCATAAAACTTACACAATAGTTAGGAACTCATAACTGTTCCCAGCAAACAGTCATATGTTGTAATTTGTTTACCTATATTATTGCTAAGCACAGTATTAACACTTAATGAAAATATGCCTGTATTACTTACGACTAAACTGATTTGTTAATCTGTCTCAGAAAAACCACGTTTTGGATTAAAACAGACCAGCATCTTTTTAGGCAGGTGCCATTTTGGCATATCTAATTTATGAGATTTATCCCCACTTAAACCCTTCATGGACTTCAGGAAGTTGATATAGTAATATTAAATGAAACAGTGATACTAAATACAAAGCTATATTAATACAAAAATATTTTAGATACCACATTATTTATCCCAAATTCAATAACCAGTTAAGACTGAATCATTTATTACTCATCTTCATTAATTACAAGTTCAATTTTAAGTTTTCTTTCTATAATTTTAGCTCTAACAACCATTTTAGCATTAATAGCACTTTCTTTATTGTAAGTTTCTAATCAATAGTTTCCAAATAGTGGGCCATAGACTCTGAAAAACTGCAGTCATTGCAAGAAGCCCACAATATGTATGAATCATAAAAAACCCACTTACATGGATTTTGGGGTTGTTTTTTTTGCTGGGAGAGGTAATTACAAAAAAGAAAGCAACTTCATTGCCTTGAAATGGAAGAGAGCAAAATACTGGGAAGATCTAGGAGGAGACTAAAAGAAGTAATAACAACCATCTTTCCTTTTTTTTTTCCTGGTAATGCTAGTATTTCTCTTCCTCTCAGCATGCAAGTCTTCCTGCTGTTGCCAAACTCAGTGCATCAGGCTGGAGATTGCCCATAAATGCTCTTGCCCCATACTAGTGATATTACTGCACCTATATTCCCCCTCTGCTTTCTTTGCCTCCCAGAGGTATCCCGTTATCTCACCAGGCTTCTTAGGCTTCTTTCATCTGCTTCAGTTTATTTATTTATACTTTGTATTTCTAAACTGCCCATCTCCTTCAAATGGGGACTAAGGGCAGCATACAATATAATACGACCGATAAATAAAACATAAAAATATTAAAACTAAAATTAAATTACAATTAAAAATTATAGAATATTGACTATTAAACATCAAAAGATTTTTAAAAAGTTCGTTCTTATATTTTCCTTCTCTCATAAATTGACAATCTCATTCTCTGGTACTATGCTATGCTTCTTCATTTGACTTACTGCCAGAGCTGCAGAAATAGAGGAGCTCACACCTTCTCGGTCATATCACCAAGCATCTCCACAATTAAAAGCTCCTAAGCCTATCCAGTCGCCTGAGTGACAAGCATGGAGGTCTCACTAAGCCTCAGCATTTCATGCACTGGCCACCATTGCTTAGCAGAAAACAGCATCCATGATCAAAATTCAAAGACAGTTGGAGTTTCCTTATTAGGGTCAACTTGGCTAACTGTAGATACCTATGATTATATTCCAGTGATGTAATCCAAAATGAATGAGATAACAACTCTGTTAGCTTTTTCATGGGGTTAAAAAGCTAAAATAGTTTGAAAAATCTTGTATTTATAAATGTTAATACCTGTTGTACATATCAGCCATCATCTCCACTTCCAGCTCAGCTGCCAGCTGCTGAGCCCTCAGAGGATCCATTGCAACTTCAAGTAAATGGCTTTTTTATAGCTGGAGAACACAAATATTAGAAATTAGTAATTCTATCAACATAAACATATGCACACTCACATTCACTACTCAATAAAATTGTACATGCTCAGTATTTTAGAAACCTCTTTCAATAACCTAATCCTCCTGGCTAATAAAATGTGAGAGTGCATCAATCACTTCGGGCCCCATTTCCCACTTTAACCAATCAATGTCATGGCAAGAAAAAGCCACTCATACCAACTTTTGAAGCAGAAAAGAGACGGGAGTTAAAAAGCCTCAGAAAAGGAAAGGAGAAGATGGTAATTACTTGGGTAGAAATTAAATTTTAACTTGTACACATTGTCGTCTTGCATTTTATATTTTAAAAAATGTATGTCATACATAGCATGCTTTATTTTAATCGGGATGCTTCTGACACGAGTAAACAAACTTGATAGGAGGAAGGGCTTTCTCTCCTGATCGTCTGCTTTTGTGCACTTTCGTAAAACTGGGGGAAAAAATTCAATGAAATTTAGGTTAAAAAAAAGACCTGAAGTAGAATGACGGAAGCCCGAATCTCAAAGCTTTTTCGCTCAGGGTGAGCTCGTTTGGCGGCTATTTGCTGGCGATGGTGGGAGGGAGGCGCGTCTTTTGACTAGCTTCCCTCATGAAAGCGAGCAAACCCATTGGTGTTTCCAACCCTGCCTTCCCCTTTTTTCCCCATCTTTTTTCTGCCTCTCCAATAAACTTCTATATAAACCCCACAACAGCCTCCCGCTCTCCTCGCTATCAAAACTCACCTTCGGCCCAGGTACCAACGGGAAGCACGAGGAAGCAGCACTTCCGCCAGTGTGCCTTCGGGTTCATTCCCTTCGTTGGATACCATAAAAAAAACTTTCCGGACGGGATCTGGCCTTCTCTAGGCAGCTGGAGAAGTTCTCGAATTAGCTCAGTCCAATACTGTTACGACTCTTGACATCACGTGCCAGGCGCAGAGCTTACTGCGCAGCTGCAGCCTGATGGGAGCCATATATTTCTATTTCAAACCATAGAGAGAAGAGGGAGCCGCGAGGAGAAGTCTGAGATATGGTGGCTAGAGCGTGGCTACCTGAATTCACGGCTGGCATGGCTTCTAGCTGGGGAATTCTGGGAGTTGTAGTCCAAGACCTCAAAGAAGGCTGTCCTGATGTTCCAGAGCATCGTAGGGAAAAGAGCAAGCCAGACGGGATCGAGTGTTGTTGCTTTTTACTGAGAGAAGGGCAAACTAAACTAGAGCTGCTATTTTATCAATGAACCTTTGCACGAGACGTGGCGCGATTTGTTGATCTTGTGGTCACCTTTGCAGCAGGCGCTGATGATTCACTGTACCTAAGGCTTTTTCAACACCACTTTTCTGGGTTCGGGCGATAGACGGAACTCTAAGCTAATCAACCTGTGCGGGTTTCTTAGAGCATATAGAATAAAATGTTGTTTCCAGTCACGAGAAATAACGCTGGCGCTTTATTCTACTTTGATCAGTTAATACCTTTGATCAATTAACAAGCCTTCCCGAAGAAAAATAAGCATGTAATCTGCAAATATAAATTTATAGAATAAGTTTATTGTCACTTTGAATGTACTCTAATCTGCATACATTAAAATGAAATTTTGTTGCATCCAGCTCTCAAAGGGTCACCACCTTCAATATGTACTACATAAACATTGTCACCTTATTTTATCCCACTTTTTAATGTGCATACAGAGAGAGATATCAACTAAAAATGTGAATTATCTTCTAGCACTTTGGGAATATGTCTATAGAAACACATATATACAATATATGGTGATATGTCAACATCCTCAAAAGCTTTTTGAAAACCTAAATATTTCCAAATCCCTCAAGGCTCTTGAGTAAATTTAGAGATCATGGGATAAGAGGATCTATATCTTTATAATTACATAATCTATCAAAATTAGAAAACAATGTGTAAAAATCTGAAAACTAAAAAATAAATAAATAAGAGAGTTTGCTCAGTGGAGAAAAATAAGAACTGAAGTCCATCAAGAATATATTTTGGGATCAGTGTTTTTTTAGAAAACATAAATCTCCTTGACTTAAGGGTGACAGCAAGGCAGCCAAGTTTACAGTTGATCCCACTTGGTAGTTATTCAGGGAGATGTTTTCAAGCTGATGTAAGACCATCATCTACCAGGGATACTTTAATGTTAATTCCTGTATCATTCAGAAACTACAGATCCAAGCTCAGTAACCCTAGAAAAATCCTAATTGTTACATCATAATGTTGTGTTAATGTTAATAATGTTTATTGTCTAAAAAGGAACTGCACTAGTTAACCTGAATACAACAAAGCAATGTACTTTTTCTATTCCATGGGCTTTAAAAAATTTAGTTGAAAGAACTATTCAACTCATTGAATCTCTTCTTCCTGGTGTTATTCTTGCGCTCATATTATTTAACTTATTGGGTCTACTATATAAACATGCACAGAATACTAGATTTCAATCTATTTTTTCACCTAGTTTTTTCACCTTGGGCAAGTGTATCATCCAAATATAACTGAAAATTTAATATGATTAAGGACTGATAATTGTACTGAATATATTTGGTGGTTTGAGAAAAAAAAGATTGTAAGTTGACAGCTTTGGAAACCGAGAATCATCTAAAACCTTTCCATCTGTCTCATCAAATATAAAGCCAACATTTTGGTCTCCTACAGATTCTTGCCAGCATGCCCATCATTATGCCTCCCTAACAAAACCCCATGTGCAGATATGTGATAGTCCCCTAAGAAAATATTTTATTACACCCTAATGCAGGAGAGTGACAGGTATTAGTCATGGAATCTGCGATAAAATATGATAAGGTGTTTGTTCATATTGGGCCAAAAAAGAATGAGATCCAGCACAGGCAGCAACACTTATTTTTCAAAATGTTACATACTTGCATTTATTATTGTTTGAGATGTTGATGACATCTATTATACCAGCAATCCCCAACATTTCCTGCAATGGGGACCAGTTTTGTGGAAGGCAATTTTTCCATAGAGCAGGAATGGGGGTAAGGGGTATAGAATGGTTTCATGCACAACGTAGATCATATGCATGCATTTGCCTGCTGCTTACACAGGCCATGGACTAGTACATGGCCTAAAAGGCCATGGACTAGTACTGGTCTGTGGGCTCGGAGTTGGAGGGCCCTTTATTATTCCACTCCTAAATATTTTCATAATACCCTCTCTGGCCCTCATAGAAAGGCATTCTCAGTGACAAGGTTTTAAAGTTATGACAGGAAAATCAAGAACATCCCTTACTAGAAATGCATATACAGGTATCACAGTAGCTTGTATTTTACACATTATCTGCATGCAAAACTAATTTCTCTATTATTAAATACATGGGATGACCCCAGTCAGAGATTTTACATTGTTTATTGAAAAATCTGACTAGCAAAATCTTTGCAAAAGTTGTAAAACTTTCCCCGTTGCAACCATTATAAAGCATTGGTTCTGTGTTAAGCAAAGCCAAAAGAAGCTTTTGTTTAAAACATGCTACATTTATATTGTAATGATTTTTCTCCCTTGATAATTTGCTTTCAGATACTTTGTTCTAAGATTTATATTGAATTTGTCTGTGACCCATAGAGCAAACAAACAAATTGTACTGATATCTCTGAAAAGAAGCTGCAAGAAACTGTTCATGTTGCTATATTACACTACCTGCATTGACTAAGCTGCCCAAATCCTGCCTGGTGAACTCTTTCCTTAGATCTAGTCTCAGGGTAATAACTTCCCTGGATAAAATGGCATCCAGGGCTAATGCCAGCTAAGGAAGGTGTTCTGACATTTCTGGAATTTAAACCTAGACTGATATCTTTGTAAATTATGTCCTGAGACAAGAACAAACTGCGGCTCATTTTGTGAAGGGCTATTTCTGTCCTTTTTTCCTTTGTGCAAGGAAGCAACTTAGAGGGACAGACTGTCTGCCTGATTATTTTCTGAGACTAGATGATTTCCTGACTTTGGGGTTTACTGTAGGTCAGCGCTGAATGAAATTTGATTTGCCTTGTGTCTGATTAACTTCTGCAGTGGCAACTGATGTAAGCAGACACTTCATTGGTACGGTTCATGATGCAGAAGCTTTAAAACATCAGATAGCCTCTTTAAAAGTAGGCCACAAGAAGTTTGGAGACAAAAAGAATAAATTGGTCAGATAGACCATTCAGGTTGCAATGTGGGATGAGCTTGAGCAACCCATATGACTTGTTATCTTTCTATATTCTGTATTTTGGTTGGCACAAACAATGATACCACATCAGGCAAAGGGGTTAAGAATGGAGCCATAGTAGGATGCTACCGGTTCTGCCCAGTTCTATAGAACTGGTAGCTCTGAAGAACAGCAGACACCGAACTGGTTTTGTGTTTGCTGCTGTTTGGCCCACCCATCCGCCCAGGCTCTTACCTGTCCTTTATTTCCTGCTTTTTCAACCTCAGCTGCTTTGCATGGCACAGCTAAGTTTGAAAAAGGAGGGGAAAAAATGGCTTTTCTAATGCTGCACACCTGCGTGCAGCACTTTTCAGCTGTCCAGGCAGCACAGCTTAAGGTTTTTTACACACGCGCACAGCAAAATGTAGTCACCAAACCAGTAGTAATAATGGTTGAATCCCACCCCTGAGCCATGGCTCCTTCCATAACTCAAATGAGGATCTGCTTCGCAAGGAGAAGATTCTAAATTCTATTCCTGATACAAACATAGCAAAGGAACTCTATGGATGGGTGTTAGTTAATAGTCCTTGGGCAAAGGTGCTGCCATTTCTGGGCTGAGCTGGATTAATGGACAAGTAGCTTGACCTGATAGAAAACATATTTCCGTGAGTTCAACAACATCCTTATATCTGGACAGCAGGTAGGGTGGGGTGGCTGAAAGGAAAAAAGAACCTGGCAATTATCATGGCTCAGCTTTAAATTGTCTTGTTAGCTGTTAACCATTTCAAAAACCTAAATAGCAATAGCAGATTATATACCGCTTCACAGCCCTCTCTAAGCAATTCAGAGAGTCAGCATATTGCCCCCAACAATCTGAGTCCTCATTTTACGCACTTCAGAAGCATAGAAGGCTGAGTCAACCTTGAGCCTTGGTGGGATTTGAACTGCCAAATTGTAGGCAGCTGGCTGCAGAAGTAGCTTGCAATACTACACTCTAACCACTGTGCCACAGAGGCTCCTAAATGCCCTGCATGTAACAAAGTATTGTGGCAGTTGCTTTCCTGGGAATATGTTTGCATTGTAGACATAAAATAGCTTAATGGTTCTTCCTTCTGCTCATGGATAAACACATGAATTGATTGATTTTCTGGACTGGAATAGTTACTACCGTATAGGCCTTTTGGAATCAGTTTTTGCTATCTTGCAAGTAATGCCAATTCATCAAGTCAGATGCCTTGTAAAAGCCCTTGACTAAACATGGGTGCAAGCAAAGATTAATTATATGAAACATGTCATTAGTAAAGATTAATTATATGAAACATGTCATTCAGACTATTTTAATCAAGGCTAAATTTGGAAACACAAATGACAAATTTCTCTGTTCTTTTGCCCAACTAATTGCAGTCTGTCTGCCTGTGACTCACTGAAAGAGAAATCAATTTCTTGAGTTTGACCACAACTCTGGCTGGAACTGCTTCTAGTGCTTGTATTAGGAGGGTTAGAAAATACCTTTATCATGCAGTATCTTTTACTGGCTGACATTGCTTTTATATTTAGCAAGTAATTTGAGACCATCTTTGTGTATCTTGTGGTATAAAGATCAAATAAAGCCATTTTTCTCTGCAGCCAATGAATCAATACAGAACTGATAAGATCATCCCAAATAAACACAGTATGTTTAGTTTAAACAAAAACCTGCAGTGTGATGAAAAAAAGATAGCTCCTCTTGATCATACAAGTAAGATAGACTGTTGAAAACATGGTATTTCTCTAATTAGTCGACCAATTTCTATCACCAGTTTTTTGTTTTTTGTTTATATTTTATTGGGCTTATGTCACTCCAACCAACAACTGATTCTGACCAGATGATAATCTTACCATTCTATCTTAATCTAAGTAAATAAAATTATAATAGCAAAAATAGTCCAAACTAATAATTTTAAAAGTACTACATTATATAGCTTTCCTATATAAGGAAAATCACAACCCTGTAGAATCATATATAAAAGGAATTTCAATCATCTCCCTGTCAAAAGTCTTTTGAAATAGCTGAGTTTTAATTGCTTTTATAAATTCTAATGTTGGGGCACATCAACGTGTCAGGAAAACAGCTTAGGAAGAACAAAAGCAGTAAATCAGTGCTTAGGAAGAAGATTACCAGAACCCCCAACATGGTTTCAACCTCCATTGTGTACAATTTGTTTTTGGAGACAAAACACTAATTACAAGTGAGTCTTTTTCTGCTTGTAGATTGTTGATATAATAAACTCTTCCTATACAACTGGGCATGGCTTCATAAGGTAAATGCCTTTCTTCCAGGTGTATTCTGGTGAGGAAGCTCGTGTGTAATAAAAGTAAGGTTTGTTTTTATCTCTGGATCACAATGCAGTTCTTGTTACTGTTCTCCATCCCTATGTCTTGTCCCTGTTGTAGTCTAATTTTAGGAACTCGGTCTTGTTTGGCCACAAGGCGTCAGAGTGGCTTCAGAAATGAATAAGTGGGTAAAACCAACTGGACTTGTGTGACTGTCATACTGAAGAGGTTAATTCCATAGTTTTCACCAGATTTTCACTGTCACCCCAGGAGCACATTACAAACTAAGTCTACCAGACCCCTTAGCAAATCATATATTTAAAGCATGAGCTCTTTCCAGCAGACAGCTATCTCAGTTTTGTTCCCATAGCAGTATTTACAGCAAATACTTTCTGCTAGGTTGTGAAAGATGGGGAAAAGATTGTTGACAATATTTGTGCAACTTGCGTTTCCAGCGCAACATAACTCTCTCATAGAAGACATTTTTTCTTCAAGGAAACGTAAATGAAGTGATGATATTCAAAAACATATTTGCCCAAATTATCATATGAATATGTTTTTTGACATTACATCTTTGGAAATTGCTATCTACAGCAATTGCTATCTATGATCTGCATAGTTAGCATGTCCCTTAGAACTCTAACCATTCCTAATAAATATTGTTCCACGGAAGCCAGTGGGAATCCATGTTGGAAGGAGATAGAATGAAGGTTAGTTTCAACCGCAAACATAATTTGTTTTCATACTTTATATATAATGTATCAAAATCCCCAAATATCTCAGTTTTTGACAGTTGATATGTAAGCTACAATATCAAATTAAAATAATTCAAGCAAAACTCTCTTTACTTTATCCGAGATGAGTGAGATGCACTTGTCTCTTGATGAAACTAAATATTCAACTTCATGAAGGATGCTGAAGTCTCAATATTCCTTTAGACATTCTCCATTTTTGTAAAATTGACTGTTTTTCAAGATTGGAGAGTGTCCCAGGGCTTCTGTGATGCTAAACCCACCCTAAAGAGAATGCAAAAATGAAGTATGGTAAAGTCAGTTCACCCAATGTCTTGCGTTGTATCATCTCTAATCCTCAGTGGAAAAATAGCACTAGAGCCTGGATTCCTGCTTTTATTTATTTAGAATTTTTCCCCTCTTACATGTTGTATACATTAAATAACAAAAGGGAAGTAAATGGCAATTCTGCTCTAAATGGAAACATTTCATATACTTCTACAGCTCCTTCTATCCTCTTAAGGATATGAGTTCTTTTTAAAGTCTTCTAGCAGTTTCCTTTGCTTTTTGTATAAATGTTCTTTGAATCCCTGTAGGCCACCTTTCAAATTTCCTTTGAATGTCTGTTGTTTATCAGAAGTGACAAAAGGCTATGGAAACTATGTCTATTATTAATAGCATGGGAGTATTCTCCTATAGCTGATGCCTCAAGAGACCAATACACATGCCGAAAAATATCTTACAGGCAGCTCACTAGAAATCATTTTCCCCTTAAAAGAGAAAACTAGTTCTTTCTTATGATTCCCTGAAATGTTGAGCTGAATTGCTAAGAGGCTGCTAGCAGCTCTCTCTCTTTACCTTGTCCTGGCTCCATCTGGCCCTTCTGAAAAGTCGGGGCTATGATTGAAAGAAGCACCTGCAAGTTTCCTGATAAAAATAGCAGTGTTTAGTTACCCATCACAGAATGGCTGTATCAACAGAGTAGTAAACAATGAGAGAAATGCTTCAGGCAGGCATAGTGATAGGAGTCGGGATTGAGATACTGGCAGAAGCAGCCAGGAGAAAGAAGACACGAAGAAAGTCAGCTAGTCTCAGGAAACGACCTGCCAAAGGTAGGTGAAGTTTGATTTTTAGGACATTGTCTTTCTAGATGAACCATAGTAGATTCTGGGCTCACTAAAGAACTGCTCCTAGGTGCGACTCCAGGTAAGCGTTTATTTCCAAGATATAAGGTGATGGCCATTTGATGACTCCTACACCATGTTCAATTTCCAGAGAGCTCAGGTAGGATTCTTAAACTCTGGAAGGAGAAATAGGTATGGGAGGAAAACTTCATGGTGAAGTTATATTTAAAGCATATCATGCTCTCCTATCTCCCAAGAAAATTTAGGAGACATAAGAAGAATGGTTATATATAGGAATTAGCTATTCTTTAAAGTATTCACTGAAGAACACTGAGAACTACGTAGAAAAGAAGAAAAGTAATGAAATGTGTGATGCTGAGAATTCTTCAAAAGAGCAAAGTTGGACCATATCTCAGGGTGGCAAGTAATGATCAGAAACAGAGCTTTCTCATGGATAGTGCGCTGGTTGTGGCATTAGTTCCTCAAAAAGGCTCAACTAGTGTTTATTCTAGTTGTTTCAGCAGCAGACCTACAGCTTCTGATTTCACTGACACTTTAAACCAAATTTATATTATGCAACCTATTTTATCTCTGATTGTTTTCCTGTGCTTTACGATGAATTGCTGATTACTTTTATGTTGCCTTTTTATATGCTGTATGGAATCATCTTCAAGCTTTTTAATAGTGTTTTTTACTATATGTCTGAGATTATTTTGGAATATTCAGTTTAAATGTTCATTGAAGGCTAAGTTAGGCAATGCTTTTCCTCAGGTAAAAAATAAATGTGTTGTCTCTACTTCTCTGAATCTGTAACTTTCTAATTTGTTCATGGTAAAGGTATATTTTGGAAGGTACACCATTTGAATTTCTGTTTACTGTGTTTCTACTGAAGGCCAAGAATCTCTCTCTCTCTCTCTCTCTCTCTCTCTCTCTCTTTTTTTTTTTTTTTTTACACAATGGTGACACCTCTGAGAAAACACTTTTCTCCTTTACATAAAATATCTTAGTGCTTAGAATTTGTAAAATACCAAAACTAAAAAAAGAAGTGTTTTCTCCCTTTAGGGTAAAAAAAAAAAGAATGATATATTATTCCCCACAGCAAAGAGAAGCAGCGATGGTTAAATTGATTCTTTTATCCAAAGTAAACGATATATAACCTTTTATCTGTTCTGAAATTGCTTCCAGATTTTGTGCTTGCAACAAAACAAAAAAATAAAATTTTAATTAGATAGTCTTATTGTTATAGAAATGACTTGTACATACTGTTGTATAAAAGCAAAAAGTTGTGGTTGTAATATTGTTATCTTCTACTGTGCTACCTTTTCAGTTTTTGACATCTTTTTTTCTTTGTATTTTATACTTAGATAAACTAATAAAAATTTAATCGAAAAAAAAGAAAATAAAACTGATATATGAAGGAAAATAGCAAATGCTTGATGATGGAGCTCTCAAGGAGCTTTGGAATATATCTTCAATTTAAACATATTATTCATAGAGCTTTAAATTTTAAATGCATGCAAGTTAGCAACGCACAGAACTTCTGCTTTGCTTTTGTTTTGTTTTTTGTTTTGAAGAGAAAAATAAAGACACCACAGCTGATACAAATCTCTTATGAACCAATTTCAATAAAGTTATATAGGATTATACTCTTTAGGATTTGTTTGGTTTCAAGGAATTTATGGCATTTCTGCATATTTGAAGGCTGGAAAGGCATCAACTGGTATTAGGAGGACAAGAATAAGGCAGGCATTGATAGTCAATCTTCCAGAATTCACTACAATATTCGGCATCTAGCTTAAACAATGCCCTATATTCTGTGTGACTGGCATGCTCAGGTTTTAAATATTTCTTTCTTCAGTGAAATGCTTTTTAATCTGCTCAAATTTCTTCTGTCACTTAATGAATGTATTATATAGTTCCAGTAGAGACATGAAATTTGCACCATTATCCCAGCAGATATACTCTGATACTTCCTTCAAATTTGATTCAATTGCTGATAACTTTGTGGATGTATCTCATCAGCATTACAAAACTGATTTGCTATTACCCTTCCTGGATGCTTTTTCAATTTCCCAGTCCTGCCTAGAGGCCTGATTTTATCCCATTCTGGTTCTAATAAGCTCGTTATTAGAACCAGAATGTGTGAAACAGACACATTCTTAAATCATCCGAGGTCAGCTAAGTGCTACCTCTTAGCTGAACAAAAATATATATTTTTCCCAAATGTATTAGAGATATTCTCATACTTTAGTAAAGTCCCATAATGAAGGGACCCTTAGGGATTTCTACAGATGCTATAGTATGAGAATTTACCATGCTACTGTGAGGTGGAAGCAGATAAAAAAACCACCAAAAGATTCGTTGATCCAAGGAAAACAAGGTTTTATTCACGTGTCTGCAGAGACAGGTTCCCTCAGGCATTGAAGGAACACAGAGCAAAATTCAGGCAGCATTTTTATACCCTAACTGTCCGCCCCCTCGTACGAGGGCTTGGCTCACATTCTTTCTGTTTTCAAATTGACACATATATTTCGAAGGTTCATACTAGCTCCCTATCTAGCAAAAGCAGTTACACGGTTTCTCAGCACTTTATTACAATTCCCCATTGTTCTAGCCTTATCTTGTTTTTTCTCTTGTGCACAAACTGGAACACTTTCTTATTTAGCAGAGCTACTGAGTTTGAGACACACTTCCTTATTTAATTCAATGGGCCATCCAACATGTCTTCAGTTCTGCTCACACTACTGAGTTATGGGTATGCCACTGGAAATCCAAGGCAGAAATGTGGAGATGAAAGAGAAAAACAAGAACCCAATTCAGGAAGGATGACTAGCTGAAAGCAAAGTAGAAAAATACATTTGAAACCAGTCAATGTACATACACAAATACCTGCTAATGGTTCTTTGGATAAGATTCCCATCTTTAGACAAATTACACCCAGTCATCATTGTTCAGTGAGGGCTCCTTTTTTGTAGCTCTTTCTCTCTCATGCTTTTTCAGGAAAGAGTTTTCTTTCCTGAAACAATAGGAAGCTTCCCCTACAATTCATATATTGAGCAAACAGGATAGCAGAAGCACGGACATAAAAACAGATAAAAAATGGTGTAGCTTTTTTAACTGACAGAGCACTTTTACTGACAGAGCAATACCATGTGTTTAGTAATTAAAAACTAACATATCCATTGCTTTCAATAGAACATGGAGTTACAGCTCACAGAAGAATAATGGGGTACTAAGCAAAACAAGCTAAGAGGCTTCTAGGCATCCTGTCCTCGCCACTGTTTTTGCAAATGTCAGGAGGGTATTTTTAGTTGGTGTTACAGCCACTCACCTGCCCCCTTTTCCCCAGAACTGCCTCTTGCTCTTTCCATGTCTGAGTCACTGGCTGTTCCTGGACTTCGTTGGCAGGTTTTATTTAAAGATGATTTACTAAGTGATAAGAAAGGAAGAGGACAGGAGTTTCCCAGCCTCTGAGGGCCTAACTTGTGCTTCAATCATTTGCTCCTTTGAAGTGTTTTCAGACGGGATCAATCTCAGCATTAAGCAGAAAGAGGCAAGAATAGCAACTTCTAAAACTTTTATGACTGCTGTGGTTTTACTGCCATAGGAGGAGGAGATTGTCTACAGAATTGTTGCCTTACACGCCAAAAGACTTTTTACTGTATTTACTTGGAATAACACCATGTATCTATGCTGGGAATGAGAAATATTTGCTACCCTGTCATAGGCAGAAAAATGTACTGGATTAACCCAGATAGAGATTGATGAGTTTAGCCGCGTGCATAGTTCTTCTGCCTGTTAATACTCAAAGCACATGTTGCCAGGTTCAGTGTTAAGCCATGTTTTGTGATCTCACACATGAGATATGAGACTGTAGGTCATGTTGTTTCCTTTGTTCAGAAGCATAGAGGGATGCACACAAATGCAGCCCCACTTGCACTAGAATGTTCAATAACAGCAGCTGCTGTTCTGAAAACTGTAGAATTTTCTTAGCTGCATGTCATATACTTTAGAAGAAAGGTTTTGTGAAATCAACCTCTCCTTCCATACTCCTTCTCCTGCTGCTGCTGTCATCTACAGTAAATCTTAAGGAATAAAATGCATTCAATGCAATATGCACACATATATACACACACATACATTCACTGATGACTTCTTTGGGTAAATAGTCCTTCATCACATTAAATGCCCTCAACTTTTCAATAGAGTCAGATCACATGTTAACTGCAAATTAGTGATGCCAAGGATTGCCCAAGCAGTTGGGGCAAATTAACAGTTATAACAATATACGTTATTCATTTGTGTAAAAAAGTGGAAACCTTTAATACTAAGATGTTTTGTTTTTTTTTCCACAATATATATTTCCAGGAGTAGAGTGTGAATAGGCCACTTACTTTGCACTCAACTGGAACAACAGAGAAACCTGGTACTATGAAGGCTGGAGATACCAAGGAACAAGAAAAGAACCAGCAGATCAATGGGCTGCAGCAGAAGTCAGAAATGACTCAAACTGCATTTGAAGGGGAGAGTGAGGCAGGAAAAGCAGAGATTGCTGAGAAAGAAACTAAAGAGGACAGAAAGTTTGCAGAAGAAACTGGGAAAGAGGTGGATGATGTAAATGAAGCAGAGAAAGTAAAGATGGCTGCTGGGAATGAGGTGCATGGAGAGAAGGAGGCTGAGGAAACTGACGCTGCTAGACTTGAGGCAAAGCAGAAGAAAGAATCTACAGAAGACACTTCTGAATCTAAAAAGGGGGAGGCATCCAAGGCAAACCAGAAGGAGAACATAGTCAAAGACAGCAGCCAACCAATAACTGAAAGGGTATCTGAGGCCAAAGAGGATGTTTCTGGAAAACCAGAAGACCTACAGAGAGAGGAAGAGGAAAAGGCTGATGTTTTGAAGAAAAATGCCAAGGAAGAGGTGAGAATAGAATGCATTTCAAATTGTATCATTTGCTTCTTTTCTTTCAAGAGAATTAGTTTCTGTCACTTCTTTTCTATAAAACATCAAGAGTATTTTTATCCTTCCTACGTACATTTTTATGTCACATTATTTTAGTCTATGTAACTTCATGTTGGTGGATAAACGGACAAAGTACACTTACCCAGACTTATGTATGTCACTAATTTTAATTTGTTTCCCTTTCGCTATGTGTCAGTTATATTAAGTTTACAACATACAGATACAATTTTATAGCAAGACAAATTTTATTATACAGATAGTCCTCGACATGATCACAATTGAACTCAAACACTTTATTTTTAAATGAATCACTACAGTTGTGAAGTGAATCTGACATTCCCATTGACTTTGCTTATCAAAAGATTGCAAAAGGTGATCACATGATCCCAGGGACACTGCAACCGTCAGAAATATGAATCAGTTGCCAAGCATCTGGATTTTGGTCATGTGACCATGAGGATGCTACAACAGTCATAAGTGTGAAAAAATGGTCAAAAGTCGCTTTTTCAGTGCTATTGTAACTTCAAATGATCACTTAAAGAACTGTTGTAAGTCAAGGACTACCCATACTATTCTTCAATCATTCACAAAGAATGTGAAAGAACTGTTAAATAACAACACATTTATATGTTAACTTGCCGAGTTTTCTTCACCATTGTTTCTAGTTTTTCTAATCATAAGATGTCTGGTAAAGACAGAAAAAGCAAAGAAGCTGTGTTATTCTTCCACAGGTCCTCATAGGAAATTACAATTGAATGAACTTTTCCTTGGGAAGATGGTTTAAAGAAGTGGGATTTTTTTAAATAGCCTGAGTAGATGATCCATCATATATATGCTATTCCCTGTCACTGTCGTACAGCCCCCTACAAATGACTGATTTTCTGCCACTGAAACTAGCTACCAAATTATCAAATAAAGGCCTGCAAAAACATAGATTAATTAAGGTTATCTAACCTTCAAAACTTAATGTCCTCATTCAAAAAATGTCACAACTTCTTCCTTAACTTTTCTCAGAATTATCTTAATGCCATTGCAATTCCCTTTGTGGATTTCAGATATGGGGAGGGAGGGAAGGAGAGAGGGCGGGAGGGAGGGAAGGAAGGAAGGATGGAAGGAAGGAAGGAATTTGTCCTTGTTCTATAGTTACATAGCAACCTCTAGACTCAAGAGCAGGAGTGTCAAATTCAAGGCCTACAGGCTGTATCTGGTCCACAGGGTGCTTAGATCTGGCCGTCAGGACCACCCTGGAAACATCAAAGGTCTGGCCCGTGGGGCCTCTGTCAGTAAAAATAGAGCTCAGAGAGCCGTCTCACGAACTCTGTTTTTGGCCGTGACAGCCTCCTGCAGCTCTCTGCCAGCAAAAATTGAGCTCAGGGTGTTCTGTATGGAACTTGGTAGGCTCCAAGTTCCCTATTCTGATTGGCTGAAAAGGCCATTCGCGGACTGGCTGTTAGAGAACCAATCTGGTTAACCCGCCAAACGGCGGGAACAGTTAAAGCGGTGTCATTGGCTACAAGCCGCAGGCAAGCTGCTATAAAAACAGCTGCCGCGGCTTGGGTTGTTGTTCCGTTACTATTGCTTAGCAAGTTTAATAAAAGAATTTATTGTTGGAACCCAGTCTCACACGCTTCTTTCCGGACGAAACACTGGCAACGAAGGTGGGATCGTCATAGAAGAGTGAGATCAAAGCACGCAGCAATCTGAACCAAGCGAGAGAGATGGCTGGTAACAACGTGCTGCCCGCACCAATCAATCCTGATGAGGAGGATTGGGAATCGTATATCGATTGCTTTCTTATGTTTTTGGAAAGCAACGAACTGCAGGAAATCTCTGACCAGAGGAAGAGGGCTGTCTTCCTTACACACTGCAGAACAGCTGTCTTTAAAATGGCAAAGGCGCTGGTGAAACCCAGAGATATCAAACAGATGACTTGGCCCGAGCTGAACAGAATGCTCTGAGCACACTACGCACCTGTGGTCTCCAACTTGACAAAAAGACACGAGTTCTACAAGAGGGACCAGAAGGAAGATGAAACTGTTGGAGATTTTGTAGCAGCCCTGAGACACATTGGAGGAGCCTGCGAGTTCCAGAACATGGACGAGTCCATGAGAGACCGCGTGGTCCTTGGTTTGAAGGACACTATCCTCCAAAGCAAGCTTCTGAATAGACCAAACATTACCGTGGCTGAGGCCATTGCAGAGGCAACCGCTGCCGAAGCAGCAAAAAAGTCAGCAGCCACTATGCGCCAAGTGAATGTGATCCCAAATCTGCCAAACCAAGCCAGAGAGAAGAAGGCAGAGGGAGGAAAGAAACAACCCACAGCGACAGCCCACTACGAAGATCTCAAATCCCAGAGCGATACCGAGGACAAAAATGAAGATGTCTATAGACTTCAATCAGACAAGAAATGGCATGAAAAGAGGAGAAACCGGCAGGAGTTTAAATGTGCGGGATGCGGGGGCAACCACCTGCGAACTGAATGCCGGTTCCTTGATGCAATCTGTAGGGTTTGTAACAAACGGGGGTTCATCGAAAGGGTCTGCCGCAACAAAAAGAGCTATAGTCCAAAAAGACGTGGCAGCACCCCCCCAGACATGAAGAAAGACAAGCCGGAAGCAGATGGAACCAAAGCAAAAGAAAAAGTGACAGAGAGGAAACGCATCAGACAGTCGCCATTGGAAATGCCAGCGCAGAAAATGGGAAGGAAGTGCGAATAGAGGTGAGCATCGAAGGGAAGCCCTGTGAGATGGAAGTTGACTCAGGGTCTTTCCTATCTATGGTATCCTGGAATACCATCCGGTGCCTGATACCGGACATTAAACAAAAAGAATTACAGAAACAAAGACTGATTTTAAAAGACTACCAGGGAAATCGAATCCCAGTGGTAGGCCTAGGACATTTCCTCGTCGAATTCAAGAACCACGCCAAAATCTTGCCTCTGATCATCGTCGACCGTGATCACCCGTCTGCTAGGAATCGAATGGTTCATGCCCCTGGGAATTGGGATGACCGGGATCAACCGCATTGCCGCAGCCAACTGGGAGGAGAGCCTGCTACAAGAATTCCAAGATGTTTTCAACGGGACCCTAGACAAGTACAAGGGACCCCAATTTCATTTAGCCTAGACCCAAAAATAGCCCCCATCCGTTTAAAAGGCAGATGCGTCCCGTTTGCTTTAAAACCAAAAATTGATGAACAACTGAACAAATTAATAGCTCAAGGGGTTTTAGAGCCAATCGACCATGCCAGATGGGAAACACCCATCATTACTCCTATGAAACCAGATGGGTCAGTGCACATCTGCAGAGACTATAAGGCAACCCTGAACCATGCGCTCCAACAAAGCGCATACCCAGTATCGGTAGTGCAACATTTACTGCACTCACTAGGGGGAGGAAGATTTTTTGCGAAGCTTGATGTCGCACAGGTGTATCAACAACTACCCATTGACCCCATTACCACAGAGACACAGACTATTGTAACGCATAGAGGGGCATTCAAGTGTAACCTTCTCCAGTTCAGCATTAGCATTGCCCCAAGTGTGTTCAAAAGCCTCATGGAACGCCTGTTAAATGGAATCAAAAGAGTTGTCCTTTATTTTGACGACGTTCTGGTCTCAGCAAAAAATGCCAACCAACTAGATAACAGATTAAGAGCAGTTTTAACAAGATTTAGAGACGCAGGCCTAAAAGTAAAATGAGAGAAATGTGATCTAGCCACCAACGAGGTTGAGTTTTTGGGCTATTTAATTGATGAACAAGGCATACACCCCACCGGAAAAAAAAATAAAGGCAATCAAAGACGCTCCTAGACCTAGGAACAAAACTGACCTTCAAGCATTCCAAGGTCTCATAAATTTATACCATGTGTTCCTGCCCCATAAGGCAACCATAGCAGAACCCTGACATCGGCTGCTAGAAAAAAAAATTATTGGACATGGGGCCACCGGGAACAAGCAGCATTTCAGGGTATCAAAGACCTATTAACGTCTAACACCATTTTAATCCAGTATAGCAATACCCTGCCCTTGACGGTCACCTGTGATGCATCGCCTTTTGGGATTGGCGCCATCCTGAGCCACAAGCTACCGGACGGCAGAGAGGCACCGGTTACTTTTTATTCAAAGATGCTTTCCAAGTCAGAACGCAATTACAGCCAACTCGACAGAGAAGCCCTCGCAATCATCACTGGAGTCAAAAGATTCCATGAGTTCCTTTACGGTAGAACTTTTTCAATCATCACTGATCCAAGCCCCTTTTAGGAATCCTAGCAGGAAACAAGCCAACCCCAAACATTCTGTCACCTAAAATGACGAGGTGGTCTGAATTCCTTGCTGCCTATTCCTACACGCTGATTCATCCCCCCAGAAAAGCCATCACACATGCAGACGCCCTGAGCCGTTCCCTGCTGCCCATCACAGAAGAGGACCCAGCTCCAACCATCTCCACACTACTAGAGACCTGCCCGGACCTGCCGCTAACCACAGCAGATGTCGCGAGAGCCACCGCTAAAACCTTTTGACAGCACACATATTGAATTGGGTAGGTAAGGGCTGGCTGGAGGAGAATAAAACTGAGACTTTTAAGCCATTTCGCACCCGACAGGTCGAACTGTCTAGAGAAAAAGGTTGCAATTTATGGGGTGACAGGGTGGTTATACCAAACAGTCTCCAGGAAGATGTTCTGTGCATGTTGCACGAGGGACACCCGGGCATAGTCAAAATGAAAGCCCTGGCCAGGAGTTACGTCTGGTGGCCAGGGCTGGACAAAGACATTGAACGTTGGGTGGCAATATGCCATGACTGTCAAAAATCGAGGCCTACCCCTCCACAGGCACCAGTCAGAGAATGGGAAACTCCCCGGGGTCCATGGTCTAGACAACATATTGACTTTGCTGGGCCAACAAAAGGAAACACCTTCCTAATAGTTGTGGATGCCTACTCAAACTGGTTAGAAGTCATCCTTATGGCTTCCACAACCACCAAAGCAGTAATGAAACAGCTAGACAAACCTTTAACTACACATGGGCTGCCTGATGTACTGGTGTCAGATAATGGGCCCCAGTTTACAGCGTTAGCATTCGAACAGTATCTGGCTGCCCAGGGAATCCGACATGCTTTAACAGCGCCGGCCCATCCGGCTGCAAACGGCAGGGCTGAACGCATGGTTCAGTATACTAAAGAGGGCCGAGATAGAATGGACAAGGGGGATGTATAAGACAAACTAAACCGACTACTAACTCTACAGCATATTACCCCAGCAGCACAACTACCAAAAGCCCAGCAGAACTCTTAAGGGTAGGAAATTACGTTCCTACCTAGACAGACTGCACCCTACTTACACCTGGGGTGTACAACCCCCTGACTCCTCCAGCAAATACTGAACATTTGAAATTGGCGACCTAGTCTATGCAAGAAACCTCACCGGGGAACTGTTGTGGCTTCCAGCCACAATCACCCAAATTACAGGCCCCCGGTCTTACCAACTATTCCTAGACGACGGTAGAGAATGGAGGCGGCACATAGACCAGCTTTGTTCTCGCAATCTTGAACGAAAAAACACCACAGAACCAAAAAAAATAAATATCGACCAAAAAACAACCAAGGGGGGGGGGAAACAAAATAATAAAAAAGGGAGAGTCGAACCTCACATAACAAGACAACAAACACTACAAAAAGACTATATAACAAATCAAAAAGAGCACTCATGGTTAGATGAACCCCAAATGAGAAGTCCGGGAGCAGGAGAACGAAGCGAGGCCCTCCTGGAAGGAAACAGCCAGGCCAGCTCAACCAACCTGGTCAAACCAGGAGGGAGTGGCGGAGCCATCTAAACCAGCCCGAGAGTCTCAGGCAGGAACGGCAAGGCTGACTCACCCTTCCAGGAGGTTCCATGGAGAAGGACCAGAGAAACAGCGATCCCGTCTGAACCGCTCAAAGACCACGCTGAGACTGAGCTGCGCAGGTCAACCAGGACTCGAAAAAGCCTCACCTACCTGCGCGATTACGTGACGCACGTTGGACTAAATCAAGGGGGAAGGGGTGTTCTGTATGGAACTTGGTCGGTTCCAAGTTCCCTATTCTGATTGGCTGTAAAGGCCATTCGCGGATTGGCTGTTAGAGAACCAATCTGGTTAACCCGCCAAATGGCGAGAACAGTTAAAACAATGTCATTGGCCACAAGCCGTGGGCAAGCCGCTATATAAAGGGCTGCTGCAGCTTGGGTTGTTGTTCCGTTACTATTGCTTAGCGAGTTTAATAAAAGAGTTTATTGTTGGAACCCAGTCTCACGCGCTTCTTTCCGGACAGAACACTGGGAGGCTTTGTTTTTGCTGGCAGAGGGCTGCAGGAGGCTCTTGCAGCCAAAAACAGAGCTCAGGAGCCAGTTTTCTCTGACAGAGTGCTCGGGCCACAGGTGCCCCCAACATGAGTGACCATACCAACCTGGCCATGCTGTTCAAGTTGGTCATGCCGCCCTCACCACCACCACCCCAAGGTCAAACACAACCCTGATGCGGCCCTTAATGAAATTGAGTTTGACACCCCTGCTCTTGAGGTTTCTCTGAGCTTATGAAGATCGGAGATCACTTTAAACTAGCATTACTTGCATTACTTACTTATAAGTGAAATTGGGAAAACTTTGGATGCAGACATGGCACCTGTTCTGGTAGGAAAGCCTACAGGAAATTTTGATGAGATTTTGCCAGATGAGTTTATAAAAGGTAAAGTACTGTTTATTTAAAACTGACTAGGAAAAAAAAAATGAATTCCCTGTTCACATTGTGAAACTGATTAGAAAAAGTCAGAATTTCCACTCTGTAATAAGCATAATATATAAACTGGATAAACTATTGCTCTTGAGGCCTAGAAAGCAAGCACAAGGGAAGAATAGCAAGGAAAAGTTTTCAATAGAAAGAGGAAATCCATGTATGTAGAAGTTTATAAACTATCATTTCTGTTGTTTATTTATCAATATGTTAATACATAACAAAACAAGAACTTTAAAAGGCCAGCTTACGAACAAAACAGCCAGGGATAAGGATTTAGATTGGAGCATCTCAATCTGAAGGAAGTGCATTGGATGACTTTGGGAAAATCACTTTTTCTCTGCCCAACTTAATCACAATGGGAAGTTATGAGAAGAAAGTACTATGCATACTGCCTTGAGATGCTGAAGGTAAGACAGAATATAAATCTAGAAAATCAAATGAAGAAAGAAATTAATCTGGTTGACCTTCCCAATCTTCCTACCCTACCTGCAGGGTCAAAGTGGCAGCACTTCTGATGAGCCTCTTTCACCAGAACCTGAGGAGGAAGAGGAGGAATTCTGGCCAGAATTCCCTCCCCGTTCTCCTGAAGCAAGTCCACAAAGCCCAACCGAGCTCAAAGGTTTGGAGACAGGTAAGGAAAACGTCATTCAGCAAACTCAGAAGACTGAATACACTAAAGTTGGATAGAACAGACTAAAAGGAGAAGCGACACACAGGGATTTCTTGCTTAAAATAATACCTCCTAGAACAGACCTAAGTATTTTATGGCCCAAGGGTTACATCTGACTCTTCGGCTATCTCTCTCCAGCCTGTGGCATCAGTGGGGTGGCAGAGTGGGGCTCCAGGGCAGGGCAGCATCAGTGGCCTTCTGCAACAGTCCCAGATTTTCATGGGAAAATTCCCTTGGGAAAATTAATTGCCCACCCTTTATCCTAAAAAGTTTGTCTGAACCTTAATCTTGAGTAAAGCATTTTATTTTTTTTTACCAGTGAAGCAACAATAACAAAACTCTCCACAACCAATGTTTCTAGACTTCATAACTTCCTGTATTACTGCCCAGTCCTTCTGAAGATATTTTTTCTCATGATCTTCGCTGATACCTCTCTTAAAACTCCACCAGCTATTGACAATGTAAGCAGGAATCCCAATTTTGCCCCTGGTCCCTGTGAGGCTGGTCTCTTCTCCATTTCCCTGTAATGATTTATGAAACCATCTGCTGCTATTTTCTATACTGAGAAACATGGATGAGGGTAAGATACAAAGGAGATTAAAGAGGCCACAGTTCAGACACAGGACAGAGGTTCATTCACAAGGTAAGAAAAACTAATAATATGTCTATAATCCAATCTAGGTGGCATTACTCCACCAACTACCGCTCCAGAAGCTGCTCCAGCGGAAATCACCAGGTGAGATAATCTTTGGAAGCCTTTCTAGAGGGTGGGCTACATTTGAGATGGACAAGATTCAGGTTTACAAGATACATTGAGGGAGCAATGTATATACAAGCCTGATAATCACTTATCAGAGCTTGGTGCAAAAGATATATCCATAATCATTGGATACGAGATGGACAGCAAATACATTTTCTAAATAAATAAATATTCAACTAGGAATTGAAGAAGTGAGGAGCATATTGAGCTTCAGAGTTAAATATCATTCATACTGCTGAACACACGAACTTTTCTTCCTCAAGGTTTTTTTCCCCACTTCAGGTCTATCATTAGATACAGAAGGAAGAAAGCAGGGGTGAGTTGGTGGCTCCTTTTGTTAAACCATTGGGAGAAAAAGATCCTTGACAACTGATTGCAAATCAATGCAATGCCCTACCTGCAAATGAATACTTCAGCTTCAATCATAATAATACAAGAGCACACAATAGATACAAACTCAAGGTTAACCACACCAAACTTGACTGCAGAAAATATGACTTCAGCAACAGAGTGGTCAATGTTTGGAATATTTGACCTGACTCTGTGGTTTCTTCCCAAACCCCAAAAACTTTAACCTTAAACTGTGCACTATTAACCTCACCCCCTTCCTAAGAGGCCTGTCGGGGGCTTGCATAAGCGTACTAATCATGCCTACAGTCCCTGTCCTATTGTTTTTTTATTTTTCTTATAAGTATCTATCTCATATATTCAAAACTATATTTATTCTTATACCTGTATGTTGTAAGCGATTGACAAATCAAATAAATACTAAAGAATACTAAAAATTCTCCATCTTTTGCCCATTCCAGAGGCTGCATTACCACTTTTTACTCTGCAGGGAGCACTCAGAAATCAAAGTTCAGCAATTAGTGGGCTGACCAAAATGGGATAAAGAGTAGTAACACCGAGGAGAACTGTTCTCCTCAAAGGTTAAACCCTGGCCTCCAATCAAGGACTTCAGATTTCTAATACATACCCTTCTGTGGTCATAAATTGGTTGCTGAAAAGATTCTTAAAGCTTGGAGGAGAGCTGTGAGGTGGGCATATGATGTCAGGCTTCCAAAGCATTAACTACAGTAGTCTTCCCAAATGGATGCCTCCTGGAAGTGCCGAAACAGGTTTGTCAAACTTGCAGCCCGCGGACTGGATGTGTCATGCGCTGGCCTTGCCCACCCCATTTTAGAAAAGGGGGGGAAAGAAGCAATATGTCACATGATGACAACATAATGACGCGAGTTTGACACCCCTGGGCTGGAACCTCATTTTCTAGCCAAGAGCAAATCAAGGGAGGATGCTAAAAAGTTGTGAACATTCAGAAAATTGGGAAAGGCAAAGAGAAACTTTGGGGTGGTGAATGAAAAAAATTGGGAAGAAGCCAAAACTGGAGCTGGTAGTGCTTCAGCTTTTCCCTGGATCTTCACATTTCTAGCTGCAACTGATGATGACTTTAACCATGATTCTCCAGGGAACCATGAGCCAAACGATTGGCATTCTTTACTGAAAAGTGGGCAGAAAGGGCCTTTCTGAGCCATCACACCCAACTCTTCTGAGAGGCTCTCCCTGAAAACCCAGGATAGAGACTCACCTGGTGCCACTTCTCCAGTGCTTCAGGCTCAGGGTGTTTTTATTTCTGGTTCTCAGCCCTTCTGCTGCCCTGAAGGGAGAGAAAGAGGCCCCTTCTGCTGCACCAGAGGAGGCAGCTGCTACCAAAGAGAAAAAGAAGAGGCCTGCTTTTGACCGGAGAGAGATAACCAGGCCGAGGATGCCACCCAGGGGACAGTCCCGCAAAGCCATTGTGGAGAAGTTTGGAGGGTAAGGAGGCCACTGTGCCTCAGGTTTTGCCATAATTCATTTCACTACAGTTTGTTCAGCCCTGCTTATGGATATACCGATAAACCTTGATGTAGTTTGGCTTGCAAACGACAGCTAAATTCATGCCTTACAGTAAACTGAAATCGAGGCAAATTATATTGGTATGTCTTAGCCCTAGAGTGGGCAGTATCTCTCCAGCTGTATGTGGCCTGCCCGACTTACCGGTAAAACTCTGCAGCATGGTTTCCAGACATTTTGAGATTGAAAACAAATGAATAATTTAACACAAGCCCTAAAATAGTCCATGCACTGAGCTCCACTGGATGATCATTTGTTCCATTTGCAAAACATCTTTAATGTGCTTTGTTTCATTCTCACAGTATGCAACTCCCAAATGTGTTCATCATACGGCCTAATTCAGTTCCATCCAGTGTTCAATCTCTCTTCTATTGCCACAGTCATACTCAGTATCTGAGTACCGAGACAAGCAGACCTACCTAGGATAGGCAGTCAATAAGAGTTCAATCTCCCTGCCTCAATATTCTAACCACCTGGTCCATAGCTTCCCAACTTTAATTCTCTGCAGGAATTCACAAAGTACCAAAAGAAAAATAAAATTAAAGAAACTCCTCCCTTTTTTTCTAGAACCCTTTCCCTTCACATATACAGTGTTGTGCATTTGTCCAATACAGATAGTCCTTGACGAATGGCGACAATTGAGCCCAAAATGTTTGTTGCTAAGTGAGATATTTCTGAAGTGAGTATTGTCCCATTTTATGATCTTTTTTACCTCAGTTTTTAAGTGAATAACTGCAGTTGATAAGTTAATAACCCTGTTCTTAAGTGAACCTGTCTTCCCCATTGATTTTACTTGTCAGAAGGTTGCAAAAGGCAATCATATGACTTTGGGACACAGCAACGATCATAAGTATGGACCAGTTGCCAAGGATATTAATTTTGATCACATGATCTTGGTGGTCCTGCAAAGATTGTTCCTGTGAAAAATGTCCATAAGTCACTTTTTTTTCAGTGTCATGGGAACTTTGAATGGTCACTAAATGAACTGTTGTAAGTCTGTGGTTTATAAAACATTAATCAAGACTGCCTACTATCTGGGTCATTGCAATGGATGGATTGCTTTGGGGAAATGTTGGCAAATGCTGAGAAGCCAAGAAAGCCTTCTTCTATGGTGCCAGATCAGTCTTGATGATGAATAGAGTATTCCAACAAATCCTGGCAGGAATGTATGGTTTCATACCAGCATAACTGCACTTGAGAAGTTTTCTCTAAGTTTGGCTGGCTGAAACATAAGCTATGAGGCAAGAGGTATAACAAGCCTTCTGTTCAATGAGAAAGCAAAGAAGGAAACTGTGCTTCACACATAGCTGAAGTGAGAGATTAGCGAAACAAAAAACAACAAGACCCAAATCTGATTTTCCAAAGTTCTTAAGGAAGTGGAGTATTTAGAACAAGGATGTCAAACTCGCATTGTCATGTGACATATCAGGACTATTCCCCATTTCGTTAAACCAGTGTGGATGACACATCCAGCTCACGGGCTGCGAGTTTAACAGTCCTGATATAGAACTTTACTATATGCAACCGCTGCTTTATTGAAGGGCCATTCAATAAAAGGAAGATATCATGCAACATAAATGAAGCATATTTGTCAGGCAGTGTACCTTAATATTTAAAAAAACAATCCCACCAACCCTAAAAGAAAACCCCAAAATCCCAGGTACATATATTTATGAAGCACACACAATACTGCCTTGTTTGCTTCACTGTAATACCCAATTGTGCTCTTAGTGAAGAAAAACTCAATAATCCCTGAAGAGCTAAGGGTTACTTATACTTGCCTTACTACAATATAAAAACCCAGCCTTTCCCAAGCAGTATCCATCATCCTCAGACAGCACTGGCCACAATTATCATCCAAGACCATTTATAAGGGGACATATTTAAGAAGTGTGACTAGATCCAACTGCATAATAAACTTCAGGTATTGGGCAGCAAATGCCCACACTACTATACCCCAGAAGTGTCTGCATAGCCAGGCAAGCCCAAAAAAACACAACCATATTCAGCACCTCTAGAAAAAAAAACTTGCTTTGACCAAGTGTTTCTCTTGCACAAATTATAAAATCCATATATGTTTACATAATCAAATCAGATAGCAGATATTGCTACAAATCAGGTAGATCTATGTCCTACCTGATGTTCACCAGAAAATGCGGTAATGGGGCAGAAGGGACTTACACCAGCCATGGGATCTGTGTACGATTAAAAAAAAATTCATGTTTATTCTTTCCCTTCCTATTCCCTCCCTTTCTTCCCTTAATCATCTTCCAAAGGGCTGCAACTGGTCCTGCCCCCAATATCAAGAGGACTGGAGGTGCAAACACTGTGAAGACCATGTTGCTGGAATGGTGTCGGGCCATGACCCGTGGCTATGAAGTAAGGTATCAGCTATGAAATGGGAACTGCTCCAATGCCCTTGAAAGTTTATGTGAAATGAAGTAGGCAAATTGGTTTCCCTTGGAAGGTGAAATCAGTTTAGGGGGTACCAATAACACAACAGCAGGAAGGCCTATGTGGATGGTCAGAATTTAAGAGATGTGAAGACAATATTCCTCTAGTTCTGCTAAACTTACTCCAGTATGCTTTCTCAGAAGTGAGTGTACACCTTTCTGGGTTTAAAAGAGTATTTGGGAAAGCATCACTACTCACTATGAACTTATAGCACCTCCCCCCGCCAAAAAAGCCCCCACATGCTATATTTTGTTTGTATCTCTTTTGTTGTTGTTGTTGTTGTTGTTGTTGTTGTTGTTGTTATATATACAGTAATCCCAAGGACATTTCTAGATTCTGATGGCATTCTAAATTCTTGCCCTGTTTTTTATCAAAGTTGGAGAGCAAAACCCTGGAGGGATCATGTCATGCCCTTATTAGAGTGGGATTCTGAGGGAGAGGAGGAAAAGCCGAGAGGGAATGGAGGCGTGGCTCCGGAGGTTGTGGAGGAAGCTGGAGAAGGCAGAGGCCAGCTGGGCAGTCAGAGGAAGAACCAGGCCCATCCCCTCTTCATCCTAGGACACACAGAGAGGAATGGAGAAGGAAACAACTTGATTTATGAGACAGGAAGTGGCCATGATCCCCCTCGTTGGTTGCAGCTGGAGAGAATAGTATATAAGAGAGATGGTTAAAACAGAGCATTGCCAGAAGCAAAGCATGTTTTATTTTGGGCTGAAATTATCTTTGTTGGTGTTCTTCCAACAGACTGTCCCTTGTTATCTTCTTGAAGTTGGTAATTACTTATCCTGGTCTGTTGTGGAATTTCCTTCATTGTAGTTTGTTTTGGGCTTTTTATTTCACCTCTATCTGCTCATTAAGTTTGTACTGTATTGCTTTCTTTTAAAGACTATTTTTGAATAGGTTTTATCTCCAACTGAGAATTATTGAACAGTGGGGCCAAGTTGGAGGATTAAAAGCCCGTCACACTGCACCAACGGATGCAAAGAGGATGTAAAATGGATAAAAAAGCTTGCTATCCGTTGGTTAACGCGATGTATCCGTTCTGTACTCACTGCCTCCGTTTTGCTTCCTCTCTATCCGTCCAGCATCCGTTTATGGACGCTTCATCTGCTCAGAAAGTTTTGAGCTGCTCAAAACTTTTGAGCAGAAAATGTATCCAATTCGTCCATTCTGCATCCACTAGGCATCCGCTAGGCATCCGTTCTGCATCCGTTACGCATCCGCTATATCCGCTAGGCATCCGTTACGCATCCGCGCAACTCGCATCCGCTCGGACGCAGGGAGGGAGTGGAACGGACACAGAACGGATGCAGAACGGATGCCTAGTGGATGCAGCACGGAAACAAAGCATTTAAAATGGAAAAAACGTTCGCAGAGGGGACCTATCTCGGATATTAAGGATGTCCGGAGGATGCCTAGAGGATGCAAAGGGACACCTAGGGGAAAACCTATACTGCCTATAAAAAAGGGGAGCAACTCACCTGCATCTCACTTTCAGACCAGCAGACCAGCTGTGCAGACCTCTGCAGCCTTCATCTGACTCTTGCTCTTCCACAGCATCCAGTCATGTCAACCGTGGATCGTAACACAGTCCTTTTGGCAGCCACCATCCTTCTGCAACAGTGAGAAGCCATCTACAGGCTCTGTGAACTCTACTACAGGAAGAAAAGGAGGTGGCCAAGAAGCGTCTGGGTCCGAAGATGGATCGGGAGAAGAGCAGAGTACGGACTGTACAACAAGCTGATGGTGGAGCTCAGGAACGAAGACACTCGGGCATTCCAGAACTTCATGAGGATGCCTCCAGCCATGTTTGACGAAGTTGTGCAGTGGCTGACACCCAGGTTGACCAAGGCAAACACCAACTTCTGGCCCAGCCTGGAACCTGGGCTCAAGGTGGCACTCACTCTGCGCCACCTGGCCTCAGGGACCACCTACAGGAGCATGCAGTACAGCTGGAGGGTGCCACACAACACCATCAGCATTGTGGTCAGAGAAGTGGTGCAGGCCATCATCGAAGAATACCTGGAGGAGCTCCTCCAGTGCCCCTCCACTGAAGAAGGATGGAAGAAAGTTGCAGAGCAGTGGTATCAGAAGTGGAACTTTGCTCACACCGTTGGAGCCATAGATGGCAAGCACGTGGCCTGCAAAACTCCAGCCAAGTCGGGGTCCACTTATTTCAACTACAAGGGCTTCTTCAGCATCGTCCTCTTTGCCATGGTCAATGCTGACTACAAGTTCATGTACATCGATGCTTCAGGCAACGGCTCATGTTCAGATGCCCAGGTATACAACGCCAGTGACCTCAAGGAGGGGCTGGAATGCAACCTCATCATGGGCTTTCCAGATCCCGACCCCCTGCCCAACGACACGCAAGATGTGCCCTACTTCATCGTGGGGGATGACGCCTTCTCCCTCAGAACCTACCTCATGAAGCCCTACACCTCCAGACTCCTCACCCGTGAAGAGAGGATCTTCAACTACAGGCTGTCCAGGACAAGGCGGGTGGTGGAGAACGCCTTTGGCATCCTGGCCAACAGGTTCCAGGTACTTCTCACCACCATGCAGCATCGCCCAGAGACCGTGAGGAGGATCGTGGAAGCTTGCTGCATCCTGCACAATCTCATGCGCACCTGCTACCCGGTCTTGCAGAAGAGGCTCGTGGACCTCCAACAAGGCAATGGGGACATGGAGCCTGGGGAATGGAGGCAAGGGCGAAACCTGATCGACATTGAGGATGTGCAAGGCCCCAACAGAGCTTCACGTGAAGGGAAGAAGCAGCGCAACCTCCTAAAACACTGGTGCAACTCCCCAGCTGGAGCAGTGGAGTGGCAAGACAGGATGATAGATGATCAATGAGTGCTTCCTTCAGCCTGTCTCATCACACGGGTGAGATTGGGCCATGTATGTTGGGTGGGCCTACAATGAACATGGCGTTTAATAAAGAGTTGTGTTTATGTTGACGTGTGGATGATTATTACATTATTATTGATAATAAAGGGCCATAGGTGTGGCACCTGGGAGGGTGGACCATACAGTCCCACTATGCTTGCACTGGAGGCTTATCTATCCCACTGCTATCCTCACCCATCCCACAGCTATTACCCATCCCACAGGTATCCCTGCCCATCCCACTGCTATCTTAACCCATCCCACAAACATGCAAAGGCTTAAACCAATTCTAAAAGTTTCCACCAAGACTTTATTAAAAAAAAGAAATGAAGCAAGTGTGTGAATCAAAGATAAACTTTATTGAACAACAAGCTGTAAAACAAAAATGACCCAAGTCAAGTGTCCAAATAAAGTCCACAGGTAGCCAGCTACCCAGTCTCTGGCACTCTTATTGGTCACTCGGAGGTGTGCCCAGTCTCAGGGGTGAAGGGTCCAGGTGCTGTGGAGGTGGGTGGTGCTGGAGTGCTGGTCTGTATCATCATTGGGGTGCCTGGCCCCGAGAGGACAACAGGGGACGGTGTGTTGAGGAAGCTCTCAGACAGCTGGCTCAGACCCGTGATGCTGAGAGGTCCTTCCTCCATGCCATGGGGTGTCAGCCCCAGTACTGATGACAGATGTACTGAGGCCAGGCTTGGCTGTGGGGTGGAGGAAGGAGTAGTGTAGTGGGGCTGTCTGGTCTGCAGCTGGGTGAGGACTGGCGTGGGTGGCATCGGTGGTGTGGGTGGCATCGCTATTATCGGCATCATTGGCGTGGCTGGCATCGGTGGCATCAGTGGAACAGGTGGCAACGGTGTCGTCCGATGACTCTGTGCCTGGACTGGGAAGGGCTGCTGCCTGTGCTGCTGGACCTCCTGGTAGCCGTAGCCCTGGGAGGTGAGGGGCTGTGGGAAGCCTTGGAATGGGAGGGACATCACCTGGGGTGGAGGTGGAGGAGCAGACCTGGACTGGGTGGGAGCAGGTTCCTCTGGATCTGGAGGGTTGTGAAGCAGCTCGGTGATCTGGTCCTTCACCACCTGGTTCTGGGGTTCCTCCGTGTTCCTGAGGGTCAGGTTGACATAGGTGAGGAAGGGCTTGCAGTTGGAGGATGAGGAGTCGGTGTGGACCAGCTGAGAGAGGAGATCTATGCTGGTGCGGATGGTGTCCCTGATCTCCAGCAGGACAGTGTGGCTCTGCCCCTCCTGCTGTCTGGCTCTCTGCCTTTCTGTGGAGGTGGAGCTGGGGGGGGTGCATGCGGCTATGACTGTGGTGGACTCGATGTCTCCTTTCTCCCACCGCACCAGGGAGTCCTCCACGCGCTCCACCACGATTACAACAGCTGTCCGCGAGTTCTCCGCCGTGGCACGCTCCACAGAAACCTGCCTGGAGACAGGGACTGACTCTCGGCCGGAAGAGGACTGGGTCTCAGCAGGCTGCCGGAGAGAGAGGGTAGACAGAAGGGCTCCTGGTGGGCCTCGGTGGATCTCACCCTCCAGGAAGCTGCACCTGGCCATGACGTAGGTCTCTCTGTCCGTCAGCTTAACCGTGGCCTGGTCAGATTTCTTCAGGTGCAGCTTCCCGTACCAGGTGTGCATGTGCTTCCACCAGCCGAGGAGCACCTCCGAAGTGCAGCCCATACTCTCCGCCTTCTCTCTCCAAGCAGCCTGCTTCCTTTTGGTGTCCCTGTACAGCCGGTGTCCCTTCCGCCACAGATAGTCATTCTCTCTCAGCCACTCCAGCACCTCATCCTCGTGTTCCTCCTCAATATAGTATTGCCTCCTCTCCCGTTGTCGCATACGCCTCTTCCTCCCTTTGGCAGGACCAGATGGGCCCTCATCAGAGGGGCTCCCAGGTAGTAGGGGCTGCTCCTCCACACCACCATCATCATCATCACCAGCAGGATCATCATCATCATCATCATCATCACTAGCAGGATCATCATCATCATCATCATCATCATCATCACTAGCAGGATCATCATCATCATCATCATCATCATCATCATCACCAGCACGATCATAATCATCAGCAGCAGCAGCAGGAGCAGCAGGAGCAGGATCATCATCATCATCAGCAGCAGCAGCAGCAGCAGCAGCAGCACCAGCACCACCAGGGTCAGCAGTAGCAGAGTAAGCACCAGCAGCACCAGCAGCACCAGCAAGACCAGGAGCACAAGCAGGACCAGGAGCACGAGCAGGACGAGCAGGACGAGCAAGACCAGGAGCACGAGCAGGACAAGCAAGTCCAGGAGCACCAGCAGGACCAGCAGGACCAGGAGCAGCTTCAGCAGAGTAAGCACCAGCAGAAGCACCACCGCCAGGAGCAGCTTCAGCAGAGTAAGCACCAGCAGAAGCATCACCACCAGGAGCAGTGCCAGCAAAAGCTCCAGCACCAGAAGAGCGAGCCCGAGCAGCAGAAGCCCCAGCAGAAGCAGAGTCAGGGACAGGGGGCGGGAGGGTGGCCCTGTCCCTCTTGCCAGGGAAGGTGGCAGGTTGCTGAGGCTTTCGCTTCTTCCCCATGGTTGTGGGGTTGTTGGCTGGCAGGGAGGCTGGCAGGGAGGCTGGCAGGCACCAAGGCTGGCAGGAAGGCTGGCACCAAGGCTGTCAGGAAGGCTGGCACCAAGGCTGGCAGGCAGGCACCAAGGCTGGCAGGAAGCCTGGCAGGAAGCCTGGCAGGAAGCCTGGTAGGAAGCCTGGCAGTAAGGCAGGCAGGCACCAAGGCTGGCAGGCAGACTGGCTGGCAGGGAGGCTGGAAGGCAGGCTGGCAGCAAGGCTGGCAGGCAGGCAGAGAGCAAGGCTGGCAGGGAGGCTGGCCAGGAGGCAGGCTGGCAGGAAGGCTGGCAGGAAGGCTTGCAGCAAGGCTTGCAGGCAGGCATGCGGGCAGGGCAGGCAAGGACTCGATGTATCCGGCAGCAGGTTTTTCCTCCGAATGCTGACCACATGCAAGCTGCTTCCCTTTATATCCGCGGGGCTTACGCAATGCATCCCCCCCGCATGCGCAATTAACGCTCGACATCTGTTCGGCTTCTGCTGTGCATCCGCTTCATCCGCTGTGCATCCGCTTCATCCGCTCGGCGTCCGCTCTGCATCTGTTCCGCGTCCGCTTTGCTGAGACTCCCCGGAAGCCTAGCGGATGTGCCATCCGCTTCCATCCGCCGGGCTTCCGTTCCGCATCTGCTTTCCATCCGCTCTGCGTCTTCCCCACGTCCGTTCCTTTCCGTGTTATCCACTCCGGTTATGCAAATTTTTGCCCCTTTTGAGAGCGGATAACAACGGATGGAACATTTTGCTCGTCCGTTGTGTCCTTTTTACTAACGTTTTGCATCCGTTGTGCAGTGTGACAGGGCCTAAAGGACGTTTATTTACATTTTTGGATTTTGTTACATTTGTGTTACACTCCAGGTCATCACAGATCATAGTAGAATACTCTGTTCTGTGAACTAGGTCAAGAAATACTGTATTTCTTTGTATGCTGTTGGTATTTCTTTGTTATTAACCAACACATACTCACTATCATGCAAATATGAAGACTCACACGTGCAATTTTAGCTTGTACTGTTTTCTCATTATGTCTTACATTCAGATGTTGAATTTCACTCAAAGAGTTAAGCAAATGAGTTCATAAACTAAAAATCTTAGTTGAAAGCCAATATAGCTCACATACTGAGATTGTAAGATACTTTGAAGTTATAATACCTAACCTTTTGTGAAACTGTTAGGACACAGTGAAAATGGTGAAATATGCATTGATAATTTATGTACTACAGAACACAGGGCCTATCACAATAGCACTAACATCCAGCAGAATAGAAGAAACTATTGTTACATGCAGTGTATGCTGTGTATCAGAAATGGTGGCTTCACAAATCATGACCTATAATGCAGGCAGGTTTGAAGGATTACGGAGAGATAAACTATGCAAATATATGAAATTCTAAAATATAAAAGTAAGGTGAAGTAAGAATGCTGAGCACATGGGGGCAGTAAGTTAATTTTCTAACATCCTTACATTTTTTCCTTCCACTTCCAAGTTACAATTAACAATGCTCAAAAAGGAGCGGATGTTAACACAATAATCTAGATTCAGAATACTCTCAAATTACTGCCATATTTTACAATTTCATGTCATATGAAAGTAAATCCATTCACACAATTTGTTCCAATCCAACAATGTCTTCTACTAGAATGATAAGTTTCTATTAAATAGGCAGGAATGCATGTTTCAGTCACTTCCTAGTGCAGGAAAACCTAAAAAAGGAGAAGTGGTTGACCTTTTGTGCTTAATATTCTCTTTTTCTCATTTTCAGCATGTGGACATTCAGAACTTTTCTACCAGTTGGAAAAGTGGCATGGCTTTTTGTGCCCTCATCCACAAGTTCTTTCCTGATGCCTTTGACTATGCAAACCTTGACCCAACAAATCGGAAAGATAATTTCACCCTGGCCTTCTCTACTGCTGAGTGAGCACTCCCCTCCATTCTAGATCTCCGGCCACAACCACAGCTATAGGGCAGGCTGAGTCAGGGATGAGTAGTAACCTCCACAAAGTGTACCATGTAAATGTGTGAAGTTATTCTCTGGAGTAATTTTGTCTTACTTTCCAGCTCTACTGTTATATAGTTCATATGAAATAACAGTGTTACAAAAGATCAAAACCATGTCCAATAACTGATCAATTAAACTGGCAGATGTGCAAATGTTGCCAACTTTAACAGGGATTAAAATTGCAACATGATCAAAAGGCTTTCTACTCATAAGCAGCAGGATGTGGAAAGTCTAGGGAGGCACATAACCTCCTTAACTAGGAGGGAAACAAATAGAATTATCTTCATATGCAAGTACGCTTGTGTAGTTTTTATTCTGTTACTTGAGCTCCATACCATGTGGGATGTACAGTCTGAAATCTTGCAGCTTCCTTTTAAACTGACTGCTGGCTAAAGTTTGGCATCATATATTTCTAACCAACCAATCCTATCTATATATAGCAGCAATATTTTGGAACAGTTTTAAGGTTTATGAAAAATCTCTCTAGGCAACCCTACATGTAGCAGACTGCAATAGTCTAATATCATTGCTGTGAGAAATACATAGTTATATTTACAATATTTAGGGGTGTCTGCCACTGACAAATGACTTTTTTTCTTTGCTCACACTTAGCATTTAGGCATCCCCATCTAACATTCACACGGATCCATCAAGTTGAGAATTTGAATTTTAAAAGAAGAATACAGACTTTTACAAAGAGACTGACCTTCATTTCTCCAATCCATGAAGTTATCTGCTATTCATTTCATTGGTTTCCCAATTTCTTTGAGTTGACCCATATTCCTTCTCAGATAGCCAGGATCAGGAATATAAATATAATCCAAAGTACTGAAACATCCAGCAACAGAATATCTATGAGAATTAGCAATATCAGAACTGAGATTTTGGCCCAAAGCTAAGCTTGAAATCAGACTATAGAATTTTAAAAGCCTGGAGTTATTATCTTTAACTTGTTAGCATCTCTTGTTTTGAAAAGAAATAATTGTTAACTGGCACAGTGAGGTTTGCTAAGGAACTCTTCACAACTGCTTAACACAGTAGGGATTGCTTTACAAGGAAAAAGTAGTTATGTCACAGTTGATCAACCTTCAACAAGCATAATAAAATAGGAAACTTCAAGAAATCAACACACCTTCAAGAATATTATCATAACAACCTAAGTGTCCTCTGGATTAAAGTCTAATCTAGACCAGAACTGTGTTCTTTAATAGTTAAACATAAATCTTGAGTAGCAACCTCCCATTTGTCCTTCAATAGTGGTATTGGCATACACACTGTTGTATCTCTGAACTTGGGGATAGTATACAAACCATAAATAATAATCAGTAATAATCTACTCTTTGGAGATAAACAGCACATTTAAAAAATGCAGCAGACTCAAACTAAGCAGCAAGAGACAATTACTTTTAGGACACCCCTTACCAAAATTGCTAAATCAGTTAGTATGCTAAAATTGCTAAATCAGTTAGTGAGGCTGAATAAATGTCAAGCTTCAAGGTAACATTAAACTCTGAAGGAGAGAATTCAAAGCCTTTGAATAGCCAGAGTAAAGACTCATTCTGAAAAAGAAGCAAGAGTCCTTGCTAGATAATTGAACAAAGGAAAATGATAGTCAGATGATAAAAAGCAAGACTAGGTTCTGCATTTATTTATATTATGTTCCCTAGAGTTTCAAAATCATTTCAGTGGTTTATGGTATCCCCAGCGTGACTCTAGTTCAGAGGTGTCAAACTCACGTCATCACATTGTCATGTGACATATCACAACTTTTTTCCCCTTTGCTAAACTGGGGGATGGCCATGGCCAGTAAGTGACGCATCTGGCCCACAGGCCACGAGTTTGTCACCCCTGCTCTAGTGCTATAATGAAATTTATTCAACTTTAAAAGGCAAGAGGTTCAAATCCTTGGACCTCACCATGATTTTGGAAATACTTGCATCCTGATCCAGTTCTCTAGAATAAGGCTTGTTAATTCTAGGGGTGAAGGGCTATACTCAAGCTTGCTTTGCCAAATCATTGGGGTATAGTTGACTATTTGTCAATCTCTTTCCAGGAAATATGCAGACTGTGCTCAACTTCTGGAGGTGGATGACATGGTTCGTATGAGTGTTCCTGATAATAAGTGCATCTACACCTATGTCCAGGAACTTTATCGCAGCATGGTGGAGAAAGGGCTAGTAAAGACAAAGAAGAAATAGAAATGCAAAGCAGGCTTTGGTTTGAGGCTCATTGGAAGCTATAGAAAAACTTGGTGGGGGCAGGTAAGAAGGTTTCTATGGTTCTCATTTCACGTTCTTGAAATTCTTGAATCACATTAAGTGCAACTAGATAAAACCTAAGGAACTAGAAACATAATAGGTTTGAGATCTTGCTCATTGGTAGCACATAGCAAAGAAGAATTTTAGTTGTAATTTGTTTTTAAATTATTCCCCCATCTTCCAGCTCTAGCTCTGAACTCCGACATGTGTTTAGGTATTAGCGCTAAAAAAATTAAGGTTTCATATTTAACTTAAAAATCTTCCAACATATTCACTGGAAATCTTACCTTTTTTTTTTTTTGCACAACCAATATTATTGTCCCACCCTCAGAATTTGGGTATGATGCTCTTATTGGGATATAGTATATTTTCCTTCATGGATCTCAATGCCATGTTAGTTTATTAGCTACCAAGTAATATACACTGCTCAAAAAAATAAAGGGAATACTTAACAACACAATGTAACTCCAAGTCAAACACACTTCTGTGAAATCAAACTGTCCACTTAGGTAGCAGCACTGATTGACAATCAATTTCACATGCTGTTGTGCAAATGGAATAGACAACAGGTGGAAAGCATAGTCAGTTAGCAAGACATCCCCAATAAAGGAGTGGTTCTGCAGGTGGTGACCACAGACCACTTCTCAGTTCCTATGCTTTCTGGCTGATGGTTTGGTCACTTCTGAATGCTGGCAGTGCTTTCACTCTAGTAGTAGCATGAGACGGAGTCTACAACCCACACAAGTGGCCCAGGTAGTGCAGCTCATCCAGGATGGCACATCAATGTGAGCTGTGGCAAGGTTTGCCGTGTCTGTCAGCATAGTGTTCAGAGCATGAGGCACTACCAGGAGACAGGCCAGTACATCAGGAGATGTGGAGGAGGCCATAGGAGGGCAACAACCCAGCATCAAGACCGCTACCTCCGCCTTTGTGCAAGGAGGGACAGGAGGAGCACTGCCAGAGCCATGCAAAATGACCTCCAGAGGGCCACAAATGTGCATGTGGCTGCTCAAATGGTCAGAAACAGACTCCATGAGGGTGGTATGAGGACCCGATGTCCACAGGTGGGGGTTGTGCTTACAGCCCAACACCATGCAGGATGTTTGGCATTTGCCAGAGAACACCAAGATTGGCAAATTCACCACTGGCGCCCTGCGCTCTTCACAGATGAAAGCAGGTTCACACTGAGCACATGTGACAGACGTGACAGGGTCTGGAAACACTGCGGAAAACGTTCTGCTGCCTGCAACATCTTCCAACATGACTGTTTTGGCAGTGGGTCAGTAATGGTGTGGGGTGGCATTTCTTTTGGGGGCCACACAGCCCCTCATGTGCTCACAAGAGGTAGCCTAACTGCCATTAGGTACAGAGATGAGATCCTCAGGCGCCTTGTGAGACCATATGCTGGTGTGGTTGGCCCTGGGTTCCTCCTAATGCAAGACAATGCTCAACTTCATGTGGCTGGTGTCAGCAGTTCCTGTAAGATGAAGGCATTGATGCTATGGACAGGCCTGCCTGTTCCCCAGACCTGAATCCAATGGAGCACATCTGGGACACGTCTCGCTCCATCCACTAATGCCACATTGCACTACAGACTGTCCAGGAGTTGGGAGATGCTTTAGTCCAGGTGTGGGAGGAGATCCCTCAGGAGACCATCCGCCATCTCATCAGGAGCCTGCCCAGGCGTTGTAGGGAGGTCATACAGGCATGTGGAGGCCACACACACTACTGAGCCTCATTTTGACTTGTTTTAAGGACATTACATCAAAGTTGGATCAGCCTGTAGTGTTTTTCTCCACTTAATTTTTAAGTGTAACTCCAAATCCAGACCTCCATGGGTTGCTAAATTTGATTTCCATTGATAATTTTTGTGTGATTTTGTTGTCAGCACATTCAACTATGTTATGAACAAAGTATTTAATAAGAATATTTCATTCATTCATATCTAGGATGTCTTATTTTTGTGTTCCCTTTATTGTTTTGAGCAGTGTAGTATCTCCTTAAATGGAAATGTCCATTGATGATGTTGCTACTTTCGTCAGAGGAAAACAACAAAAGATAACACATAAATGATTAAGAAAGATGTTAAAGGTGTTTGATCACCAGAAGTCTATTTTAATGGTAGGGTTCTTAACATTCTCATTACTGGGAAGATAAGCCATTTTGGCTTGCAAGACCATTTTATTTTTAGAAAAGAAATGTTGCTGTTTCCGGTTCCAGTTGAATGTTAGAGGTCTAGATGGAGCATGTTGATGCAGTAAAAATGGCACATAACGACAATTACTTGTGAAAAAATAATCCCAGGCAAAAGATGAAAAACCAGCAAAGTACTCTAGCAATGACTGACCAGGTGCCCTGTAGATATGAGGCTTCATGCATAAAGATCCCCAGTCAACATGTCCAATACAAGTAGGGGCCCCTAGACTGGGAAAAGACTTTATTCAACAGCTGGATCTTTTCCACATTAAAGCTTGTAGGATTTCAAAGAAACATAGGGGTATAGTTTGTATCCAGTTGTCAGGTCGGCTGGCCTATAAACCCGTTTAGGAACACTGTAGAAATGATAGCAGTTGTTGGGAAACTATGTTTGGAACCATCCGCTGTGCTAGGCTTCTGTGTTTTCTCCAAGACATCTCAAATTTGGATTTTTTTTTTCAGATGGAATGCAACATGGGATGTACCCAGGCTAAAAGACATATATATTCTGCAATTTCTTGAGTATGGCACTGGAATCAACCACTGTAACTTTACCCTGACTAGTCTGCTATGTGCCACCCTTCTGCCACCTGAAAAGAGCAGGAAAGGAAATGCTTACTAATGTCATGTCAGCACATCTGATGTTTATGGAAGCAGACCTGAGCCTGCCCCAAAGGCACATGACTCAAGAGCAGCATGTCCTTCCAGATGTTATCATCAGTAACTCCGCATCCTCTTTTTGAATTGCAAAAGCCTTTCTGCAACCCATGCTGCAATCACCCTTTCTCTTACCAGGCACCGGTTCCATTAAAGCACAACTGAACCAAGTCAAGGTTGTCACACTGTATTTTTATGCTGCATTCTGTTTTAGCAACGGCAATTCAGGTGGCCTACAAGCCTGATTTCCAAGGGAGAATGTAAACATGCTCTGTTTGAAGTAGCTGCCCGGGCATACTAGAATGGATTGAGCAACACGGCATACGTGGCCCAATCCTATGTTTGTTTTCTAAGAAATAAGCTCCTCTGCATTCAGCTACTCCCCAAACCATTGAACTCTGAGCAAAGAAATCACACTGTGCAGATAAGAGGCGAAGAATAAACAAGCTGACTGGAGGGAGTGGGGGATTCCCTCCTTTGTTGGTTTACAGGAAAAGTGCTGGACAAACATCAAATGGCAAAGCTTTTAATGTGTGGCAATGAAAGCCTGTCTGGAGGCAGAGATTTACATGTGGTAATTTTGCTCTGTTCTCGGCAGCTTGGAAGGACTTTGGGGGAGGATCAGCTTGAAATTGTTCGGAAGACAGCTCATTTTATAAGACGGCAAAAAAGGATCCAATTCAGTGTAAAAGTCCCCACTTTGCATCTTCTTCCCACTTTTCAATATAAACACAGTATATTTAGAAAGGGAAGAGGAAGAGGGCTTCAAGCCTGAACTAAAGAGGAAGGAGAGCTGCAAACTGTTTCTTATTTATTGAAAACAAAAGACAGGTGTACATGCTGGTATTTTAGTTTGCAGAAATACATACTCCTTTACAGGCCTATTTCCAGTGGCCAATGCAAGTAACATTTAGAGGAAAAGCTTACTTAAAAAAAAAAGGGGGGGGGTTGTTTTGAAAGGAAAGCAAGTCCAAGGAAAGTTGTAGGAAAGCAAGATCTAGTGGTATAATACTGCTGTATTGCTCCGCTCAAGCTCAAAGGAGCTATGCTATCTAATGAGAGTCAATTCATTGCTTCTTCTCTCCTTGGTCAGATATGAATTAAAACTTAAAGTGGTATAATCATTGGAGGTAGTTTTTAAACTGCTTTTCCCGAACAAATGAAAAAAGGAAAGGGAGGAAAGAAGAATTGATGCAAAAATATATACCAGTAAGTAGACAAGGAAGTTACAAAAGTTGTACAACGAGAGCTCAGTATATTATTAATGAATTAACCATTTAAATATATTTGATTATTTTTTCATGCTTAATTCTTCATCAATGATATACTAAGCACTAACTGTACAGTTTTATTCTTATTTTAACAATAAGGAAAAGGATTTTAGACATCTTTTTGAATCTCTGCACTGAGGGCCAGTTTCCACTACTTATTATTTAAAGACACCACAAAAAAAGCGAGAATCAACAAACTACTGAAAACATTTTGAGTAGTTTGCTTCTAACATCCCCTTTGTTATACTCTTAACTGATACTTATAATTGATAACTATCTTTGGAGACACTGGACAGTCTTGGTGCACATCATTGTGATCTGAGACTGATTCAACTAGACAACAGCACGCATGCACACGCACACATTGCATTGACCAAGAATCACCGCTTTTATTCTGGCCTATGTTTAAGCACTGGACCAGGAGGAAAAGCATCCGAAAGGCTTGCTTTCCCTCAATAGCTCTCTCTAGAGATGGACAATAGCTAGAAAGAGGGCCACTCCACCCCAAATTAGGCATTTCAAAATCTGAATGATATGGCCTTAACACCTCCAACAGAAGAGCAGAATAACAGAGCTGGAAGAGGGAAGAGTTTAGAGGTCTTCAGGAAACCCTGTAACAGGGGTGTCAAACTGGATTTCTTTGAGGGCTGGATCAGCATTGTAGCTCCCCACAGGCCAGGTGGGTGGGCGGGAAACAGGACGGACACCTCCTGCAAGCACCCTGCTAGCCAAAACAGGGCACGGGAGGGACTATATGCACCCCCCCCCCGTGCCCCATTTTAGACAGCAAAGTGCTGCAGGAGGCCATCCAGGATGAAAATGGGCTGTGCCCCATGCCCCATTTTGGCTGCCAGAGGCACCGCGGGCCAGTCCTTTGCTTTTTCCAGGCTGACCCTATGGGTCAGATTTAAGCACCCCGCATGCCGGATCCACCGCAGGCCTTGTTCCACTGATAATTGCTCATCAGGAAATTTCTCCTTAGTTTTAGGTTGATTCTCTCTTTGATAAATTTCCATCCACTGCTTCTTGTCTTCCCTTCAGGTGCTTTGAGAACTGGTTGACCCCATCCATCTTCTTTGTGACAGCCCTTCAAATGTTGGAAGATATTTCCAGTCCTTCCTTTCATTAAACTAGACACACCACTATGAGCAAAATTCTGTTATACTTCACAGAACTGCTTCTTAAGGCCCTGTCACACTGCCCAACTGATGCAAAACGGACACAACGGACGAGCAAAATGTTCCATCCGGTGTTATCCGCTCTCAAAAGGGGCAAAAATTTGCATAACCGGAGTGGATAACACGGACGGGGGGAGGACGCAGGGCGGATGGAAAGCAGATGCGGAACGGAAGCCTAGCGGATGGAAGTGGATGGAAGCAGATGGCACATCCGCAGGGCTTCCGGGGAGCCTCATCAAAGCGGACGCGGAACGGATGAAGCGGATACACAGCGGATGCACAGCAGATGAAGCGGATGCAGAGCGGAAGCCTAGCGGATGCACAGCAGAAGCCGAACGGATGCCTGGTGTTAATTGCGCATGCGGGGGGGATGCATTACGTCAGCCCCGTGGATATAAAAGGAAGCAGCTCGCACGTTGCCAACATTCGGAGGAAAGACCTGCTGCAGGATATATCGAGTCCTTGCCTGCCCTGCCTTGCTGCCAGCCTTGCTGCCAGCCTGCCTCCAAGCCTCCTGGCCAGCCTCCCTGCCAGCCATGCTCTCTGCCTGCCTGCCAGCCTTGCTGCCAGCCTGCCTTCCAGCCTCCCTGCCAGCCAGTCTGCCTGCCAGCCTTGGTGCCTGCCAGCCTCCCTGCCAGCCAGCAACCCCACAACCATGGGGAAGAAGCGAAAGTCTCAGCAACCTGCCACCATCCCTGGCAAGAAGGACAGGGCCACCCTCCCGCCCCCTGTCCCTGACTCTGCTTCTGCTGGGGCTTCTGCTGCTCGGGCTCGCTCTTCTGGTGCTGGAGCTTCTGCTGAAGCTGCTCCTGGCGGTGGTGCTTCTGCTGCTGCGTACTCTGCTGAAGCTGCTCCTGGCGGTGGTGCTTCTGCTGCTGTGTACTCTGCTGAAGCTGCTCCTGGTCCTGCTGGTCCTGCTCATGCTCCTGGTCTTGCTCGTCCTGCTGGTGCTCCTGGTCCTGCTCGTGCTCCTGGTCCTGCTGGTGCTGGTGCTGCTGGGGCTCCTGGTGCTTACTCTGCTGCTGCTGATCCTGGTCCTGCTGGTCCTGCTGCTGCTGCTGCTGTTGATGATGATCATCCTGCTGCTGCTGATGATGATGATTATGATCCTGCTGGTGATGATGATAATGATGGTGATCCTGCTGGTGATGATGATGATGGTGGTGTGGAGGAGCAGCCCCTACCACCTGGGAGCCCCTCTGATGAGGGCCCATCTGGTCCTGCCAAAGGGAGGAAGAGGCGTATGCGGGGACGGGAGAGGAGGCAATACTTCATTGAGGAGGAACACGAGGATGAGGTGCTGGAGTGGCTGAGAGAGAATGACTATCTGTGGTGGAAGGGACACCGGCTATACAGGGACACCAAAAGGAAGCAGGCTGCTTGGAGAGAGAGGGCGGAGAGTATGGGTTACACTTCGGAGGTGCTCCTCGGCTGGTGGAAGCACATGCACACCTGGTACGGGAAGCTGCACCTGAAGAAATCTGACCAGGCCACGGTTAAGCTGACGGACAGAGAGACCTACGTCATGGCCAGGTGCAGCTTCCTGGAGGGTGAGATCCACCGAGGCCCACCAGGAGCCCTTCTGTCTACCCTCTCTCTCCGGCAGCCTGCTGAGACCCAGTCCTCTTCCGGCCGAGAGTCAGTCCCTGTCTCCAGGCAGGTTTCTGTGGAGCGTGCCACGGCGGAGAACTCGCGGACAGCTGTTGTAATCGTGGTGGAGCGCGTGGAGGACTCCCTGGTGCGGTGGGAGAAAGGAGACGGTGCGTCCACCACAGCCATACCTGCACCCCCCCCCCAGCTCCACCTCCACAGAAAGGCAGAGAGCCAGACAGCAGGAGGGGCAGAGCCACACTGTCCTGCTGGAGATCAGGGACACCATCCGCACCAGCATAGATCTCCTCTCTCAGCTGGTCCACACCGACTCCTCATCCTCCAACTGCAAGCCCTTCCTCACCTATGTCAACCTGACCCTCAGGAACACGGAGGAACCCCAGAACCAGGTGGTGAAGGACCAGATCACCGAGCTGCTTCACAACCCTCCAGATCCAGAGGAACCTGCTCCCACCCAGTCCAGGTCTGCTCCTCCACCTCCACCCCAGGTGATGTCCCTCCCATTCCAAGGCTTCCCACAGCCCCTCACCTCCCAGGGCTACGGCTACCAGGAGGTCCAGCAGCACAGGCAGCAGCCCTTCCCAGTCCAGGCACAGAGTCATCGGACGACACCGTTGCCACCTGTTCCACTGATGCCACCGATGCCAGCCACGCCAATGATGCCGATAATAGCGATGCCACCCACACCACCGATGCCACCCACGCCAGTCCTCACCCAGCTGCAGACCAGACAGCCCCACTACACTACTCCTTCCTCCACCCCACAGCCAAGCCTGGCCTCAGTACATCTGTCATCAGTACTGGGGCTGACACCCCATGGCATGGAGGAAGGACCTCTCAGCATCACGGGTCTGAGCCAGCTGTCTGAGAGCTTCCTCAACACACCGTCCCCTGTTGTCCTCTCGGGGCCAGGCACCCCAATGATGATACAGACCAGCACTCCAGCACCACCCACCTCCACAGCACCTGGACCCTTCACCCCTGAGACTGGGCACACCTCCGAGTGACCAATAAGAGTGCCAGAGACTGGGTAGCTGGCTACCTGTGGACTTTATTTGGACACTTGACTTGGGTCATTTTTGTTTTACAGCTTGTTGTTCAATAAAGTTTATCTTTGATTCACACACTTGCTTCATTTCTTTTTTTTAATAAAGTCTTGGTGGAAACTTTTAGAATTGGTTTAAGCCTTTGCATGTTTGTGGGATGGGTTAAGATAGCAGTGGGATGGGCAGGGATACCTGTGGGATGGGTAATAGCTGTGGGATGGGTGAGGATAGCAGTGGGATAGATAAGCCTCCAGTGCAAGCATAGTGGGACTGTATGGTCCACCCTCCCAGGTGCCACACCTATGGCCCTTTATTATCAATAATAATGTAATAATCATCCACACGTCAACATAAACACAACTCTTTATTAAACGCCATGTTCATTGTAGGCCCACCCAACATACATGGCCCAATCTCACCCGTGTGATGAGACAGGCTGAAGGAAGCACTCATTGATCATCTATCATCCTGTCTTGCCACTCCACTGCTCCAGCTGGGGAGTTGCACCAGTGTTTTAGGAGGTTGCGCTGCTTCTTCCCTTCACGTGAAGCTCTGTTGGGGCCTTGCACATCCTCAATGTCGATCAGGTTTCGCCCTTGCCTCCATTCCCCAGGCTCCATGTCCCCATTGCCTTGTTGGAGGTCCACGAGCCTGTTCTGTAAGACCGGGTAGCAGGTGCGCATGAGATTGTGCAGGATGCAGCAAGCTTCCACGATCCTCCTCACGGTCTCTGGGCGATGCTGCATGGTGGTGAGAAGTACCTGGAACCTGTTGGCCAGGATGCCAAAGGCGTTCTCCACCACCCGCCTTGTCCTGGACAGCCTGTAGTTGAAGATCCTCTCTTCACGGGTGAGGAGTCTGGAGGTGTAGGGCTTCATGAGGTAGGTTCTGAGGGAGAAGGCATCATCCCCCACGATGAAGTAGGGCACATCTTGCGTGTCGTTGGGCAGGGGGTCTGGATCTGGAAAGCCCATGATGAGGTTGCCGTCCAGCCCCTCCTTGAGGTGACTGGCATTGTATACCTGGGCATCTGAACATGAGCCGCTGCCTGAAGCATTGATGTACATGAACTTGTAGTCAGCATCGACCATGGCAAAGAGGACGATGCTGAAGAAGCCCTTGTAGTTGAAATAAGTGGACCCCGACTTGGGTGGTGCTTTGCAGGCCACGTGCTTCCCATCTATGGCTCCAACGGTGTGGGGGAAGTTCCACCTCTGATACCACTGCTCTGCAACTTTCTTCCATCCTTCATCAGTGGAGGGGCACTGGAGGAGCTTCTGCAGGTATTCTTCGATGATGGCCTGCACCACTTCTCTGACCACAATGCTGATGGTGTTGTGTGGCACCCTCCAGCCGTACTGCATGCTCCTGTAGGTGGTCCCTGAGGCCAGGTGGTGCAGAGTGAATGCCACCTTGAGCCCAGGTTCCAGGCTGGGCCGGAAGTTGGTGTTTGCCTTGGTCAACCTGGGTGTCAGGCGCTGCACAACTTCGTCAAACATGGCTGGAGGCATCCTCATGAAGTTCTGGAATGCCCGAGTGTCTTCGTTCCTGAGCTCCACCATCAGCTTGTTGTACAGTCCGTACTCTGCTCTTCTCCCGATCCATCTTCAGACCCAGACGCTTCTTGGCCGCCTCCTTTTCTTCCCGTAGTAGAGTTCACAGAGCCTGTAGATGGCTTCGCACTGTTGCAGAAGGATGGTGGCTGCCAAAAGGACTGTGTTACGATCCACGGTTGACATGACTGGATGCTGTGGAAGAGCAAGAGTCAGATGAAGGCTGCAGACGTCTGCACAGCTGGGCTGCTGGGCTGAAAGTGAGATGCAGACGAGTTGCTCCGCCTTTTTATAGGCAGTATAGGTGTCCCTCTGCATCCTCTAGGCATCCTGTAGACATCCTTAATGTCCGAGATAGGTCCTCTCTGCGAACGTTTTTTCCGTTTTAAACGCTTTGTTTCCGTTCTGCATCCATTCTGCATCTGTTCTGCGTCCGTTCCGCTTCCTCCCTGCGTCCGAGCGGATGCGAGTTGCACGGATGCACAGATGCCTAGCGGATATAGCGGATGCAGAACGGATGCAGAACGGATGCGTAGCGGATGCAGAACGGACGAATTGGATACATTTTCCGCGCAAAAGTTTTGAGCAGCTCAAAACTTTCTGAGCGGATGAAACGTCAATAAACGGATGCTGGACAGATAGAGAGGAAGCAAAACGGAGGCAGTGACTACAGAACGGATACATCACGTTAACCAACAGATGGCAAGCTTTTTTGTCCGTTTTACATCCTCTTTGCATCCGTTGGTGAAGTGTGACAGGGGCTTTAGCTGGGCATATGATTCATTGTAGCAAGAAAAAAAATAAGATAGGCAAAAACAATGCCTGAAATAATGCTCTCTTTCTAGGGGTACTTGTGTATTTTGTCTACATGCTTTGCCTACTGATACAAAACTGATGTCATACCAATAGTTACACAATGTTGTATTGTTGACAATATGTGTTTGTGAAGCCACATGTATAGTGAGCAGTTGTTAGAACTCTGCAAAGGTGTAAAATCAAATTCACATTGAGAAAATGAAAAGAAAACAATAAAACATCAGGAATCTTTGATGTAGTAATGCATTATTTGTAATATATTATAGCTTGCATTTATTACAGAACAGAAAGTCAGTTCAACGTATAATTTCATGATGACAGGAGGAAAGTTAAAAAGCAACACAGCTGATGCAATTACTAAGATTTAAGAAAAAAAGGAAACACTACATTAAATTAAGTAAACTTGGAACTGAAAAGGAAAGATTTTGAAACAATCCTAAAATACTACAGGAATGACTATGAAAATGGAAACTTATATGAAGAATAAATTAAAAAGAATTAAGAATGTGTTTATTTTCTTCATCCAATGTAAGCTATACTATAGTAGCAACAGAATGGCATGCAACAAAGCATCAAATGCAATATTCTTTTTTCCAGAAGTATTCCTATTGGTCTGTTCCTGATAAATTATTCTTTGCTTAGAAAGTATTTGGAAAACAGAAAACTTAGTACTTTTTCTCTGTGGAATTCTAACTTGATAATGTACTCCTGTAACTTTGCAAATGTCCTAATTTGTTCTGCTCTTTTGAGATAAAATATCATTCTGTTTTAGAAACTATGTCATCTCTTCAGTTCAATTTGAAATTTATTGAAATTCAATACTGACTTTAAAGCCAGAACTATCCTTTCAGGTAATAGATTTTAGCTTCAGGATGAGGAAAGTAACACAGGTTTTCACCCGTACCATGAAGAGGCATAGATTTTTAACTTAATTAATTAATCTTAACTTTGAACCTATGCTTATTCAAGCATATAAATGGTCCCCAAATGAGTAGTTCTGGCTTTAAACTCAGAAAAGTCCAAACTTTCACCATGCACATTTTCTGTCTGGTCCCTCTTCTCTACCATCCCATTGGTAGATCAAGACTTGTGGGCACAGGTCACTCGCATGGCCGCTTCTCACTGAAATTGCAGGTGTGATCTTCTGCCCGTGACAGAAATTTCTCATGGTCTTCTATGAACTCCTTGACCACGCCTGGGCGCATAGGGGGTGTTATTTTAGGATTATTTACCAGCTCTATCAAGGCCAGAATTACTGCAGAAAAGATTAAAAATGACACTTCCTTAAACAGAGAAAAACATACACAAAATGACAACTGAATGAAAGCCATCCAGCAGCCCCAGCTCTATCCATCCTGCCCATATCATACCTTGGTCTATCTTCGTATTCAGTTGCCAGTTCTCTGCGCTGATGATTGGCAGGCAGAATTTACCCATCTCATCCACATTGGGGTGGTAGATCTTGGTTTTGAACCTTATTGTAGGAGGCTTGAATGGATACTCACATGGAAAATTTATCTCAATCCAGAAGGCCCCTTTATTGTATGGAGGATTATCCTGGATATAAGGACAGGAACGAAGCATGATTCATAGGAGGCTAAGGAATGCAGTTTTCCTTGCAGAGCAAATTAAAATTAAAGATGCCAGTCCCTTCCCAAATGGTGAATATGTAAGACCTTTTAATACTCCACACTGAAAATGTAATCCACTCCCACTTAAAGACTCTGATACTTTATGGTGTTTACATGACCACCCAAATCATTGTTTGAAGTGACCACATGCTAGGTTATTCTAACCAATACATTACAATCTCCTGCAAGCTGTCAGTCGCACTTGTTCTTAGCCAGCACCCTTGAGCTCACCGGCACTAAAAGTCCTTTCCAAAGAAGAACATTGGTCTTATCTTCTTGAATATTCTGAAAGCATTGCAACCCTAATTTCTTAATAGCAGCAAGTTCCTGAAAAGACAAAAATGAAAGAATAAATACAAAAAAAAAAAAAAAACAAACACCATAAAGTCGTTCCAAGATTAATGCTGACAAGCAGCCGGACACATTTCAAGCAACCCTGGCATGTTTCTAATGCCAGCCTTCCCCCCAAACCTTAAGTGCTCTCATCTTGGATTTAAGGAGGAATGACCTGAGTTGAAATCCAACTAAACTTCTTTTCGTTTTCAAGTCATTGTAAAAGCCAATGGCTGATATCCAGCATATATCCACCATATTTATGGCTTTTCTGAGTGGCGGATGGCTTCGCGTTCTTCTCTCAACAGCTTTTCAGTTTGATTCCGCTTTTCCTCCTCCCTCCTTCCCCGGAAAGCTTTCTAGCTGGCAGTAAACGAAACCGAAAGCACCCAAGAGCTCCTTTTCTCGGCCGGCTTTCGTTTCGAGCATTTTCCTTCCAAGTCGGGTCACCCGCTCGAAACTATCCCTTCTCCGGCTCGAACGGAGGCAGCCCGGACACCAAATTCTGAAAAGATGCCCGGACAGGACAGACAGATGCTCCTCCAGCCCGCGTGTCGGTGTGCATCCCGTTTCAGCTCCTTTCTCCCTCGTCAAAGCTGAAGTTAAACCTTTCAAAACTGAGGCTGAAACCATTTCTGCCGAAGGCTCTCTTAAAATAAAATAAAATAAAATAATAAAATAAAATAAAATAAAATAAAATAAAATAAAATAAAATAAAA
>BLBF01000032.1:32024009-32075804 GCA_015471245.1 Laticauda colubrina
CCACAGGTATCCCTTCCCATCCCACAGCTATCTTAACCCATCCCACAGGTATCCCTGCCCATCCCACTGCTATCTTAACCCATCCCACAAGCATGCAAAGGCTAAACCATTTCTAAAAGTTTCCACCCGGACTTTATTGAAAAAAAATAATGAAGCAAGTGTGTGAAACAAAGATAAACTTTATTGAACAACAAGCTGTAAAATAAACATGACCCAAGTCAAGTGTCCAAATAAAGTCCACAAATATCCAAGCAGCCAGTCTCTGGCACTCCTCTTGGTCACTTGGAGGTGTATGCCCAGGCTAAGATTTTAGGGAGCAGGTGCTGTGGAGGTGGGTGCTGCTGCAGTGCTGGTCTGAGGTGTTATTGGAGTGCCTAGCCCTGAGAGGACAACAGGGGATGGTGTGTTGAGGAAGGTGTCGGACAGCTGGCTCAGCCCCGTGATGCTGAGAGGTCCTTCCTCCATGCCATGGGGTGTCAGCCCCAGTACTGGGAACAGATGTACTGAGGCCGGGCTTGGCTGTGGGATGGAGGAAGGAGTAGTGTAGTGGGGCTGCCTGCTCTGCAGCGGGGTGAGGACTGTCGAGGTTGGCATCGGTGGCATCATTGGAACCGGTGGCAGCAGTGTCGCCCGATGACTCTGTGCCTGCATCTCTAAGGGCTGCTGTCTGTGCTGCTGGACCTCGGGGTAGCTGTAGCCCTGGTAGGTGAGGGGGTGTGGGAAGCCTTGGTATGGGAGGGACATCACCTGGAGTGGAGGAGCAGACCTGGACTGGGTGGGACCAGGTGCCTCTGGGTCTGGAGGGTTGTTAAGCAGCATGGTGATCCTCTCCTTCACCACCTGGTACTGGGGATCCGCCATCTCCTTGAGGGTCTGGTTCACATAATTGAGGAAGGGCTTGCAGTTGGAGGAGGAGGATTCAATGGGGACCAGCTGAGAGAGCAGACCTATACTGGTGCAGATGGTGTCCCTGATCTCCACCAGGACCTTGTGGCTTTGCCCCTCCTGCGGTCCGGCTCTCTGCCTTACTGTTGTGGCGGAAGTGTGGGTGGATGCAGCTTCGGCAGCGGTGGACTCGATGTCTCCTTTCTCCCACCACACCAGGGAGTCCTCATCGCTCTCCACCACGTTTTCAACACCAGCTCGGGGGTTCTCCGCCATGGCACGCTCCACAGAAACCTGCATGGAGACAGGGACTGACTCTCGGCCGCCAGAGGACTGGCTTCCAGCAGGCTGCCGGAGAGAGAGGGTAGAGATTTGGGCTCCTGGTGCTCCTCAGTGGCGGACCTCACCCACCAGGAAGCTGCACTTGGCCATGACGTGGTTCTCTCTGTTCGTCAGCTTAACGCTGGCCTGGCCAGATTTTTTGCGGTGCAGCTTCCCGTACCAGGTGTGCATGTGCTTCCACCAGCCGAGGAGCACCTCTGAAGTGTAGCCCAGACTCTCCATGCTCTCTCTCCAAGCAGCCTGCTTCCGCTTGGTGTCCCTGTACAGCCAGTGTCCCTTCCGCCACAGATAGTCGTTCTCTCTCAGCCACTCCAGCACCTCATCCTCGTGCGCTTCCTCGATGTAATACTGCCTCCTCTCCCGTTGTTGCATACTCCTCTTCCTCCCTTTGGCAGGACCAGATGGGCCCTCATCAGTGGGGCTTCCAGGTGGTAGGGGCTGCTCCTCCACAGCAACAGCAGCAGCAGCAGCAGCATCACCAGCAGGATCATAATCATCATCATCATCATCATCATCATCATCATCATCATCATCTTCAGCATAATCACCAGCAGGATCATAAGCAGCAGCAGCAGCAGCAGCAGCAGCAAGACCAGGATGAGCAGCAGCAGAGTAAGCACCAGCAGCAGGGTCAGCAAGACCAGGAGCACGAGCAGAACGAGCAGGACCAGCAGGACCAGGAGCAGCTTCAGCAGAGTACGCAGCAGAAGCACCACTGCCAGGAGCAGCTCCAGCAGAAGCTCCAGCAACAGAAGAGTGAGCCCAAGCAGCAGAAGCCCCAGCAGAAGCAGAGTCAGGGACAGGGGGCGGGAGGGTGGCCCTGTCCCTCTTGCCAGGGATGGCGGCAGGTTGCTGAGACTTTCGCTTCTTCCCCATGGTTGTGGGGTTGCTGGCTGGCAGGGAGGCTGGCAGGAAGGCTTGCAGGCACCAAGGCTGGCAGGAAGCCTGGCAGGAAGCCTGTTAGGAAGCCTGGCAGGAAGGCTGGCAGGAAGGCAGGCACCAAGGCTGGCAGACAGACTGGCTGGCAGGGAGGCTGGAAGGCAGGCTGGCAGCAATGCTGGCAGGGAGGCTGGAAGGCAGGCTGGCAGCAAGGCTGGCAGGGAGGCTGGAAGGCAGGCTGCCAGCAAGGCTGGCAGGGAGGCTGCCCAGGAGGCTGGGAGGCAGGCTTGGAGGCAGGCTGGCAGCAAGGCTTGGAGGCAGACATGCAGGCAAGGAACTCGAAGTGTCCAGCAGCAGGTCTTTCCTCGGAATGCTAGACGTGCGAGCTGCTTCCCTTTATATCCAGGGGGCTTGCGCAATGCATCCCCCCCCGCATGCGCAATTAACGCCAGGCATCCGCTAGGCTTCTGCTATGCATCCGCTAGGCTTCCGCTGTGCATCCGCTTCATCCGCTGTGCAACCGTTCTGCATCTGCTTTTTCCATTCTGCGTCCGCTTCGCTGAGGCCCCCCGGAAGCCTAGCGTACGCGCCATCCGCTTCCATCTGCTGTGCTTCCGTTCTGCATCCGCTTTGTATCCGCCCTGCGTCCTCCCCGCGTCCGTGTTGTCCGCTCCAATTATGCAAATTTTCTCCCCTTTTGAGCGTGGATACAACGGATGTAACATTTTTCTCTTCCGTTGTGTCCTTTTTGCATCTGTTGGGCAGTGTGACATGGCCTTTAGTTGATTTTCATCTTTGGCTGAGATTAGGACGTCGTCAAAATATGGTACGACTCCTTGTATGCCATTTAGGAGGCGTTCCATTAGACTCTGGAAAACGCCTGGGGCTACACTCACTCCAAATTGGAGTCTGTTACATTTGAAGGCCCCTTTGTGAGTAACTATGGTCTGTGCTTCGGCTGTTGCGGGGTCTACTGGGAGCTGTTGAGAAGCTTGCGCCAGATCGAGTTTAGCGAAAACTTTTCCTCTCCCCAGAGAATGTAGTAAGTGCTGCACTACTGGCACCGGGTATGCGCTCTGTTGCAGTGCGTGGTTCAGGGTAGCCTGATAGTCACCACAGATTCGAATGGACCTGTCAGGTTTAATAGGTGTAACTATAGGCGTTTCCCACTTGGCATGGTCCACAGGTTCTAACACCCCTTGGGCTATTAGTTTATCTAGCTGTTCCTCTATCTTTGCTTTTAGGGCAAAAGGAACTCGCCTGGCCTTTAGTCGCCGTGGGGTTACTTGGGGGTCTAGACTAAAAGAAATAGGATTTCCCCGATACTTGCCAAGTAAGCCATCAAAGACGTCCTGGAATTCCTGGATTAGGTTTTCTTCCCAGTCGGTTGTGGCCACTCGGTCTATCCCGGTCATCCCGATGCCCAATGGTGCGAACCATTCGATGCCCAGGAGGCTTGGTCGGTCTCGGTCGACTATGGTCAGCGGTAGCACTTCAACATGCTGTTTGTAGGCAACTCGGAAATGTCCCAGGCCGACTACAGGGATTCGGTTTCCTTGGTAGTCTTTGAGGGTTAGTCGCTGCCTCTGGAGTTCTTTAGGTTTGATATCTGGGACTAGTTGTTTGATGGTGTCCCAAGATACCACCGATAGGAAGGATCCAGAGTCTACTTCCATTTCGCAGGGCTTTCCTTCAATTTTTACGATTATTTTAACTTTCTTCCCGCTTTCCGTCTGAGCGCTTCCTATAGTGAAAGTCTGATGTGTATTCTCTCGGTTAATGGCTCGCTTGTTTCGCTGCCACTTTCTCTCAGTTCGTTTTGGCTCAGCTTGTGCGGGGGAGTTTCTGCGTCTCGTTGGGCTGTAGTTCTTTTTGTTCCTGCAGACTTTCTCGATATGCCCTTGTTTCTTGCAAGCTCTGCAAATGGCATCGAGAAACCTGCATTTGGCTCGAGTATTGGTTTCCTCCGCAGCCAGCGCATTCCCGCCAATTTCTCTTTTCGCGCTCTTTCTTGTTGGCATATAGGCGGTGGACCTCGTCGTCTTCTTCGCCTGATTCTGACGTCTCGCCATAATCTTCGTGGTGAGTGGTGGTGGGGGACTGTTTTTTTCCTCTGGCCAGGCTCGTTTCATCGCCGTTCGCGTTCATTTGCTTCATTTTGACAGCCGATTTTTTCACGGCTTCAGCAGCTGTGGCTTCCGCGATGACTTCAGCTACGGTTATGTTGGGTTTGTTTAGTAACTTGCTCTGTGTGGTCGAGTCTCTTAAACCCAACACCACTCGGTCCCTCATTGCTTCATCTAGGTTTAGGAATTCGCACTCTCCCCCTATTTGTCGGAGAGCTGCTACAAAGTCAGCGATGGTCTCTCCTTCTCTCTGGTCTCTTCGGTAGAATTCGTGTCGCCTTATGAGATTTGACACCATCAGAGCGTAGTGAGCTTTAAGCATTTGCTGTAATTCTGGCCACGTCAATTGCTTGACATCTCGGGGCTCCGCTAGAGCCTTGGCCATCTTGAAGATTGTAGGCCCGCAGTGTGTTAAGAACACAGCCCTCTTACGCTGATCTGAGATTCCTTCCATCTCATTGCTTTCCAAGTACATCTGGAAACGGTCTACATAGGATTCCCAATCCTCTTCGTTGGGATTGAAAGGTGCGGGCGGTGTGTTGTTTCCAGCCATTGTGTTGCCGTCTGGAATTCTTTATCACCGCGTGCTTGGTCTCGCGTTTAGGATGATCCCACCTTCGTCGCCAGTGTTCCGTCCGGAAAAATGTGAGGTAGACCGGGTTCCAACAACAAAGTCTTTATTTGAACAAACAGTCAGTAAAACGGAACATTGGCTCAAGCTGCGACAGTCCTTTTATACCTTCCTGTCTGCTGGCTTGTAGCCAATGACATGCCTTTGATTTTGCCGCCTTTGTGCGGCTTCAAGGATTGGTTCTATTTGAACCAATCTCCATTTGTTATTATTAACCAATCAGAATGCGTTATTTGGAGTCTACTATTTTTATACAGAACAATATAAATATGTTTTTAGTAAAGAAATAGTAAAGAAGCCCTTTACTATTAGGGAAGAATTGATTTTGCCAGTCCTTGAAAAAGTGTTTCTGTGTGAAACTGGTCCCTGGTACAAAAAAGGTTGGGGACCACTGCTTTAAATGGTCTCTCAGTCTGGTTCAGTAGGAAGCACAATGATGAGAAAGACTGCTGGCCTGACAGTTGTGCAGAAAACCATCACTGACACCCTCCATAAAGAGGGAAAGCCTCAAAAGATTATTGAAAATGAAGTTTGATGTTCCCAAAGTGCTGTATCAAAGCACATTAATAGAGTTATGTGGAAGGAAAAGTGTGGAAGAAAAAGGTGCACAAGCAGCAGGGATGACCGCAGCCTGGAGAGGATTGTCAGGAAAAAGCCATTCAAAAGTGCTGAGGACTTTCACAAGGAGTGGACTGAGGCTGGAGTCAGTGCATCAAGAGGCACCGCACACAGATGGATCCTGGACATGGGCTTCTGCAAATGTCGTATTCCTCCTGCCAAGTCACTCCTGAACAACAAACTTCAGAAGCGTCTTACCTGGGCTAAAAAATAACTGGTCTGTTGATCAGTGGTCCAAGGTCCTCTTTTCTGATGAGAGCAACTTTTGCCTCTCATTTGGAAACCAAGGACCCAGAGTCTGGAGGAAGAATGGAGAGGCACACACTGCAAGATGTTTGAAGTCCAATGTGAAGTTTCCACAGTCTGTGTTGATTTGGGGAGCCATGTCATCTTCTGGTGTTGGTCCACTGTGTTTCATTAAGTCCAAGGTCAATGCAGCCGTCTACCAGGAGATTTTGGAGCACTTCATGCTTCCTTCCACAGATGAGCTTTATGAGGATGCTGACTTCATTTTCCAGCAGGACTTGGCACCTGCCCACACTGCCAAAAGCACCAAAACCTGGTTCAATGACCATGGGATTACTGTGCTTGATTGGCCATCAAACTCACCTGACCTGAACCCCAGAGGGAATCTATGGGGCATTGCCAAGAGAAAGATGTGAGAACAATGCAGAAGAGCTGAAGGCCGCTATTGAAGCATCCTGGTCTTCCATAACACCTCAGCAGTGCCACAGGCTGATAGCTTCCATGGCACGCTGCATTGAGGCAGTAATTGCTGCAAAGGGGGCCCAAACCAAGTACTGAGTACATATGCATGCTTATACTTTTCAGAGGTCTGATATTGTTCTATGTACAATCCTTGTTTTATTGATTGCATGTAATATTCTAATTTTCTAAGATTGTGGATTTGGGGTTTTCATGAGCTGGAAGCTATCATCATCACAATTATGACAAATCACAGCTTGAACTATCTTGCTTTGCATGTAATGAGTCTATCTCATATATTAGGTTCACCTTTTAAGTTGCATTCCTAAAAAAAATGAACTTTGCATGATATTCTATTTTTTTTGAGTTTCACCTGAAGTGTAAACAGGCAAGAATATGTCCCTGGCAGTTCCTGTTTCTTCTGTACCGAGCTATTATGAGGAGCGTGTGGAAAAGATATGGGCCCTTTTCTTTCCCCCCCTTTTTTTTACTTTCAGGGAGCAAAATTCTCATGGTAAAAATTGAGATGTGGGTGACTCAAAAATATTTTCCGTTCTTGCATATGAATTGCTTCTCTGGGTTTTGTTTTCATAATGTCTTCGAAGAATGTCGTTCGATCGCTTTTGTATAGGAGCAGAAGCAGGGTCAGCCTTCCATCAACTTGGTTGAGGAAGATGGGAACTGTGGCTTAATACATGAAGGTGCCCGATGGTTACAGCTGGCATTTCTGAACTGCAAAACCAAAACTCCAGATAACCACTAGATGGTAGTAAGAAGTAAAAAAAAAAAAAAACTTTAGTGTTTTGCTACCATCTAGTCAGTGACAGGATTCAAAAATTTTTACTACTGGTTCTATGGGCGTGGCGTGGCGTGGTGTGGTCTGGTAGGCGTGGCAAGGGAAAGGATACTGCAAAATCCTCATTCCCTCCCCATCCTACTAACCTCCTTTCCAGCTCTGTTCTCTTATGCAAGGCAACCAAAGAACACCCAGCCAATCAGCTGGGACTCAGGAGGCAGAGAATAGATGGGGGCAGGGCCAGTCAGAGGTGGCATTTGCTGGTTCTCCGAACTATTCCAAATTTCTGCTACCGGTTCTCCAGAACTGGGCAGAACCTGCTGAATACCATCTCTGCATCTAGTGAATTTTAGGATTTTTGCAAATCTGATAGGATAGCCAGAACATGGAGAAAGCAAGTAGATGTGCCCTAGAGTCAACAATTTTGGGTCATTTAAAATATTATTTATGGATATATGGGTGAGCAGTTTCCCTTAGCTTGAGAAGTGCATGAGGCATTGCATTGCATGCTTTATTTTATTTCCTGTTGGACTCTGGATGGTTTATAGTACATATGTATGTATGTAATATTGCTAATATTAAAAAAATAATAGCTCATAAGGTTACACTAGAAATAACATTAAAAGCATATGTCTCCATTCACACTATTTTCTGGGGGAGTGGAAGGAAAAGTACCATTAATGAGGAAAACTCCAAATTCAGCAAATATACAATTGTCAGCAACTATGAGCAGAAAGAATTTTCAACAGTCTTGTGAATTGGACTTTGAAGATGCAGGACAGAAAAAGTATTAACACGTTTGAAATTGGGTATCTGAGAAAGCTCTTTTGAAAATACCATGGACAGCCAGGAAAACAGACAAATCATCAGACAAAGCCAGAAATTCTCACTCAGGGGGTAATGATTAGACTTAAATCATCCCACTTCAGACACACTTGTAAGCTTACTTTCTGAAGAAGGTTTGGATGTTGGAAAAGGTGAAAAGAAAGAGAAGAGGATGAGCAGCAGCAAAGTAGGTAGTTACAATGGAGATGGGTACACCATGGGAGACTGAAAGACCAGGTTGAGGACAGATAATCATGAAGAAAATCTATAGATGCAGTCAGAGAAGTTAAAAGCAGCTTAACGGCACACAATCAGGTAAAGAACTGCACGTATTCTTAAAAACCTATCCACCAAGTTCTCACTAGTTAAAATAAATGGTATGGTATGCCTAAAACTCAGTATAATTCCTGGTCATAAAAACATAGCAGAATGGTTTAATTAGAGTAATGCAATAAAGCCAAGACCTTCACTGAGGCGCTTCAAGGCCAAACATTTTAGCTGGCATCTAGCTTTTGTGTAAAGAAGTCTGCTCAAGCTGGTATTGTCCCAAGCTGAAAAGAAGGAGTTCCTATTTGATACTTTCAAGCTGAGGGATGATTTCTTGAGGAAAGGCACATCTTCTTCAGTGCAGACAGGACCTCTCTCCTCACAGACATGAATTTATCCCTACCTGAACTGAATGACATGTCACCTCCCAGAAGAAAGTGGAACCAAACTACACATTATTCTATTGCATATGTTAGATCTTGATGACTTCCTTATTAATATTTCATGCTGTTCGCTCCTGGGATTAATTCTAGTCTTTCTGCTGTAAAATAAAAAAATGGAATATGCACTACTTATTGTTCTGTAACTTGTTTGATTTTGTCAGAATTATATTCAGGAAAACATATTTTAAACTCTAAAATGAACTGTATGGTAAATATATCTGACAGCTATCAAACTAAATAGAGTATTACAGTCTAGTTTTTTTCTATATAGGATCTTCTAAATCTATAATCCAAAATATTTAATCATAATTTCCTACAAATGGAGCTAGAATAAACAAAGTTAGAGTACAAATTGAACACCAGTTTTTCTGCATTTAATCCATTTGTAAAATAAAGTTGCTCCCAATCGTCTATACAAATGAAGACAATGTCATCTGCAAAACAACATCAAAATAAAATACATGATGGAAAACAATTGAATTCCTTTTAAGGGATCATTGGTGCTTTCTGAGCTTGATTGATTGGTGCTTTCTGAGCATGCGCAGTGGGGCTCTTCCAGGGGACCTCTTACATGCCAGCAGAAGTGGCTTTGCATGTCACTTTTGGCATGCATGCCATAGGTTCGCCATCATGGTTCTAGAACCATGCAACCATCATTGTGTTAAAATACCAGCATAATAAAATATCCCTTCAATATAACTGATATAAATAAATCACTAGTGTAGAAATAAAGTGACTCAAAATCTGGTTGCAAAGTCTAGTTAAAATATCTCTTTTGGAGCTTGCATAATGTTTGAGATGTCATAATAGTAATACACAGGGACAAAGGGTAGGTTGCATGTTTGACATATTTTTGCAAGAATAGAAGGTGAGTCAGACCATGTTTGCAGAAGATTCTGAATGGAAACAATCTCTGGTTTGGCAGAGACAAACCCCAGTCACAAACTATGAGAAGCTTGATGCTATTTTTCTAGTCATGGTGGTAAAATAATATAAAAGCTTTGTTAAATTTTGGGCCCTTGTGAAAAAGAAACAATATATTTCAGCACAGTCATGATCAAAAGAAGAAAAACTGAAATTAAGCTGTAGATAACTCTTGATGAGGTTTATGAAAGCATGCATCCAGGGGTGGGATTCTACCACTTCGCACCTATTTGTTAGAACTGGTTGTTAACATTCTAAGCAGTTCGGAGAAGAAATTACTGGCCTAATCCTGTAAGGAAGGCAGGAAGGAAACATTCTGGTGTTGCTTACAGAAACTGCCTCTCCATTAACCCTCATTACATTCTTGGCAGGACTAGACTTTCTGTCTCAGGAATGTCTCTGGAGTTTTTTCCCCCTCCTTTGCTGGTACTTTGCTTGTGTGGAGTGACCATTCAAAGTTACAATGGCACTGAAAAAAGTGACTTATGACCATTTTTCACACTTACAACTGTTGCAGCATCCTCACAATCATGAGAGGCCAGGCGAGGAGATTGCATGCTTCGATATGAGTGATATTGAGTTGGCCAACCCAGCCAATAACATGACCACCAAGCCATGTCCACCTAGTCACATGACCACCAAGCCACACCCACCAACTAAGCCACGCCCATAGAACCGGTTGTTAAAAATGTGAATCCCACCTCTGCATGCATCCCTGAATCTATGTACATACCACACATGCTTTGTTGGTTTTGCTGAAATGAACCGGGTGCAGGGTCAGAAATGGAAAAAAATTGACACACTGAAGTGTAAAGTTGCTAAAGAATGTGCTTCTGCAGTTAAACTAAAATTTGTAGTTTTTGAAGCAAAGGCCTTTGTAGATCTCCATGCTATTTCAAAAACAACCCACGACAGAAGGCTACTTGCAAGTGATACCCTAACAATTCTGGAAATTGAAGTCCACATATCTTAAAGATGCCATGATTGAGAAATACTGTCCCATATAATGAGGCGATCATCCAAAAGGATTGTGTTTCTGCACTTAACCCAAAGTCATGTGCAGTGACAGATAGAAATGACAGAAAGAAGCAGTGATAGGGTTGAAAACTGCTATGGAAATACCTTTTAGTCACATTTCATTTCAAAAGAAGCAATTTTTCAAAAATGAGGAAATTAGCAGAAAGGAAGTAAGAAACATTAAGTCAACATAATATGAACTAAGAAAGTATAATGCAAATCAGGAAAGTCTAGGGAATCAGCAGCATGTTTAATAAGCAACATGAATAAAACTATTAGACACATGGAAGCACTCAAAGACCATATTAGAAAATGGAGGTTTGATCAAATGCAGATAACAAAAAACAATATATAGGTATGAAAAAAGAAAGGCAAATACGCAATAATGATTTTTAAAATGATTTTGATTTCACATATTCATGAATCATAATTTAATTGCTTCATGAAATAACTCAGATGGGATTCAAAGGTTTTTACTAACGGTTCTATGGGCGTGGGTTGGTGCGTGTGGCAGGGGAAGGACACTGCAAAATCTCCAGTCAGAGGTGGTAGTTTTATCCTCAGATATAACTGTGTAATAGTTCACGGGTAACTGTATCACTCTTTTGCCCAACTGACCTGCACAACCTCTTCCCCCTATTCAGCTACTATGGTTTGTAAACCATGGTTTATGGATGACCATGGGATGATATAATATGCAAGAGTAGCAGCAGCAGTTACCTTCTAAAGCTAATTGGCTTAGTGGATGAAGATTCCCAGAAGCTCATAACTTCACAAGGACATTCAATTGCCCATCTAGGTGTAAAGCTGCCCTGGCATGCAGAAAAATCAAGAATATTTGCAGTAGAAGCAAAAGTATTTCCTACAGCATTATGAAGACAGATACATTCACTTTTATAAATTTTTATGGACCACACAGCCATTTTGTTTAATGCAGTTGAGAAAGTGATCCTTTAATAATTTTGAGTAGAAATTTTGAGTAGTTCAGAGAACTGGCAAATACCACCTCTGACTGGCTCTGCCTCCATCTATTATCTGCCTCCCAAATCCCAGCTGATTGGTTGGGTCTTCTTTTGTTGCCTTGCACAGAAGAACAGAGCTGGAAAGCAGGTTAGTGGGGTGCGGAGGGAATGGAGATTTTGCGGTGTCCTTCCCCTGCCACATCCACCAAGTCACAACACACCCACCAAGTCATGCCCATAAAACTGGTAGTAAAAAAATTTGAATCCCACCACTGGTCTAATCCATAATTGATTGGGTTTAAAGAACATGCTGAAGCCAAATCAAACCAATCACTTTATGACGTGTCCTTGAATGCACCAAGATAGTGCATTATTGGTTAGTCGCTTCTAGAGGAAAAGTTCTCCTAAATTTTCATCTTCATCTCATCCCTCACCCACTCCTTAGCCATTCCAGTTTTAAAGTAGTTTATTCTGTCTTCTCTCGGCACAAGACTGCCAAAGAAATAATTTCTGACACTTTGCACACAATATTGGTGCTAGCAACTATCAGGAATATTTTAAGTGCAAGTAGAATAAAGAGGCTTCAAACTTTGCAGGAACTTGAGAAATTCCACAGAGGGAGTTACATGAAAACTCAGATCAAGGACAAGTGAACATGTGCAATGTTCACATTTTATTTCACTGTGCAATGAAATAAGAAAAGGAGGAACTGGTGCTGGATTTGCTACATGACGAGATATTTAATATATATAACTGAATAGGAATAAAAATCATATATGCATCATCGCATTTTGCTACATGTTTGCAACTAAGGATCATAAAGTGCAAACTAGATATGCACAGTTGAATTGTTATGAGACATGGAGGATTTTTTTTTTACCGTGCTGTTATTTCTGTTCATAGAAATGGTTTCTGTATAAAAACCTGTAGCCTATAGGTTGCATTTTCAGATCAAGTTTACAGTTGCAAAATATCATTTACTGAATTATCTTCCAAGTTCACAGAGCCCTCTCAAAGCAAACTTAACAATAATAATTTGTTAACACTATGCAAAGCATTTATTTGATTTAAGCCATCTTTTAAAAATAGGTTGTGAGAACACAATAAGCAGTTCACAGTCATAGCTTGTTACTGTTTACCTGTGTTATCTTTCTTTTTTGTGCTTAGTAGACTATTCTATAGGCTGACCTATGACTATTTTTTTATCCCCACCCTCTTGATTTACAGGAATTCTCATTGAGAGGGAAATCAATCATCTTTAATTTTTAACTGATTATATTTAAAGCCAACCAATGGACTGTTCACAGTTCTCCAATTTCACTCCCTTTTGTGCCATACTCTCAAGGTAAGGTAATATATGTCACAGCTGTTTGGTTCTATTATCTATAGAAGTTTGCACAAAGAAAGTTGTTTCTTGTTCTCTTGTTTTTCTTCCATTCAGAGAACTTCCTGTTTCCTCTCCTTGTTTGAAAAAAAAATCTCTTTATTTCATCATATTTTTCTAATTGTTTCTTTTCAGTAAGATCTGCTGGAGTAATGGAATTCCCCCAAAGAGAGTGAAACTAAGTTGGGCTTAATCACGTGATCAGAGATTGCGAAAAATGGGAGAGAGGAACTTGCCAACAGCCAGAGAAGAACAACAAGGAGTTGTTTGAGACAGGGAGAAAATAAGTGGCTGCTCTTCAGAATTCCTCCAGCAAGAAATTGTTTTAATATTTTTCAAGGAAGAAGATCTGAGAAGTAGGAGAGAGGCCTCCATCTTTGGTTGGGATTAAAAACAAGAGTCATTTATTTGGTAGGCTTTCTGCCATCATGAAGACCTGGCTGATCCTTCTGTGTTTGGCCATTATGACCATATCAAGTCTTCAGCAGGTGAGTGCCAGTTATTTGCCTTATTAATAGCAATGGAGAAGATTTTAACTTTTATTAGATTTCTAAGAGTAGGCACCATCCTAATATTGGCTGTTGGGATAAAATTAGATAGATCACAATCACAGGGGAAAGCCAAGATCATGGGGGCAAACATTGGGGAACAAAGTACTGCTGATGTGGTTGATCATGCAGCTAGAGGCTGGGATCTATCCTGCTTTTTGGACCCCTTTAAGCTGGTATATGAAACCCCCTTCAGGGCATCACCATCCATTCCCATTTTTGAGCAGGGCTATAGAAGAGAGCAGAAAATGAGAATCTGATTCTGTTATTAGCATCTGTCTATGTAATGCCTTACCAATGCTTTTATGATACTTGTTGGGTTTTATATATGCTCTTCTTATGTACAGCTTTAGTGATGAAAGTTCTAGCCTTGTAGTGCTGAGAAGATAGTTTGAAACGGGAGAAAACTGCATTCTGGCAGCTTATGTGTTGCTGATTCTGTCACCAATAAATGCTTTGCAGGGGTGGGATGGAGGGTTATTCTTCTGACTGAGGATTTCTTATGACCATTTTCTGGTTATTAGTTCTTGGGGGTGTGTGAAGGTTCTTTGCTTTCCAAGGGCTGGATACACCACATCATAGCAAATCTATACATAGTGCTTTACTGCACCACACACTTTCCCCAACAGCAGGCTATTTATTGTTCTGGGTCAACTCTACCCTTCTAGGACTTGTGAGTTGCTGCTGCCACTCAATCCTTTATGCTCAGTCTTTCAATACTCAATCCTACAATGTTCAGTTCAAACAAAAGTCTTAAAATGTATAATATAGCAAACAATCATTCTCTTTTTCTGAAAAGTTGTGCAGTGATTGGCTGTTTCAGTGTGGTTGCTCCTTTTCTGGTTGCGATTCAGCTCCCAGCAAAGTTCCAAACTCCAGGCAGGAGTCTCCTCAGGATATGCTGCCCCAACATAGCGACTCAACATAGTGACTCTGGCAATTGAACCCTCTTGCCTGCTTGCCATAGCTACCAGTTTCCAGATGTCGCCTCTGTTTCCCTGTTTGTATGCCATTCGGTTAATACACCACCACCCCGCCTTAGCATTTGCTTTTGTGAGGTAAGCTCAGGTGAAGCTGCCCTTAGATAATGACACACCCTTAAAACACCAAAGTGTGGCTCCATTGTCACAGGCAGCTGGACACACTGGCTTGAATGCTTGTGAGTAAAGTTGGGAGCGAATGTATGGTTGCATAATAAGGGAAATGGTGGTGGGAAGCATTTTTGTCTGGCTGCAGCTCTTTTCCAGAGCACCCCAACTTCACTCCCTGATGGGGCAAGGGATTAGGCAGGCCATTTTGCCTATTCTGTTATTGGTCATTGTCAGCACTGAATTTTTTTTGCAGCACTTGCTCCTGCAAAAATAGTTACTGACCTGAACGTCTCTGCCTTCCATCCCAGAGTCTTCCTCTGTGCCTAGACTCACAAACATAGGCAAAAATTGTGGGAATTTTTGTGTGGGAAAGAGCACCCCGATGGTTCTCATGAGCCCACCTCCGTGCCTGTCACCTCTTCCAAACACAGGTCTGATTACTTTTGAAAGTGCACTAAACTCATGTCCAAAACTAGCCACGATGATAGATTAAAAATGAGAAGGAAAGGCACATTATGAAACTGGAGGACATCTCCATATTTATAAACTGTTGGGCAACTAGACAGCTGGCTAAACCCATTGCTCAAAGCACTTTCCTTTATTTGTCCCACCCATCCAACCATACATTAGAGAGAGCAATTGCTAGATGGTCTCCCACTAGCATATTGTATTTAATGCTAGGGGAAATAACACCAGAAGAATACACCAATTGCTTTCCTTATATTTGTCTTCATTAAAACTGCTAAAGACAGCAACACATATTAGCCTTGCATTGCAGCTCAATAGGGCTCAGATGTCAGGGCAGTGTCATTTATATCAGTACACTCTCCTGCCAGCTCATGGACTGGAGAAAAGCACACTAACATGCCCAAGAGAAACAGTCCCTAGTTCGCTCCCTAGAGAGGAGCCAAGAAGCCAAAGTATTCCTAGTTCATGTCCTTTGTGACCTGACACTGCCACCTTGTGGTTCAAATCAGATTTTAAATGTTTTCTTGGACACTGGAACAGAACAGAACAGAACAGAACAGAACAGAACAGAACAGAACAGAACAGAACAGAATAGAATAGAATAGAATAGAATATTTAGTGTTGATATAAGAAATGCATAGTTACAACTGAGGGTTTTAAAAGGAAAAATATGCATTTAAATAACGGATGTATTTCTCCATGATACCTTACACCAAGGTTGACTTCAGACGAGAAGTAGTTGCTGAGAGGACTGAAGAACCTAAAGTAGTCAAATGCCAGGATGAAACCAGATGGCAGCGATTCTTGTCATGGCTTTCAAAGTGGAGGAAGGTGTGATTCAAAATTCAGATCACAGCTAATTCTATCAACTAACACAATTTTGTTAATTCTCCAAAAGCATGTCCTCTAACATTTCCTCCAAACTTTGAGCTAAAAAATAACATAATATAACTAACTTCTCTTTTAAATCAGAAAGAAAATGTATTGTTCATGATGAAAGCAGACCACATTGGTTTATCTAATGAGAATTTATTTTTCTAAGACATCTTGCGTCAAAGAAGAGATAGATAATAGAAATGATATAACACCCACTCCCCTTCAAGATGCTGAGAGAAGTGAAGAAATTGAGCAAACTCAATATTCAGATACCGGTATCAATTTTCACTCTGATGGACAGCTTGGGACAGGGAACTTGGATCATCAGGTGTGTTGGCTAATAGAGACCAGAAAAAGGAATTTTTAACTGAGCTTTCTTTTGCATTGAAAGTAATAATGAATTTATTTTAAAAATGTATCTATTTTACTATCTTAAATTTATTAAGGCATTACTCGCCAACAGCATTTTCATTCTGTTTTAGAAATATTATTGATAAGTTTCAAACTATTAACCATATGGTCATGAAAAAATAAAAGAAAACATTTATTTATGTGCTCTGGTCAGCATGCAGGAGAAGATATGTATTTTCCATGTCTCAGAATCAAAAATTTAGAAAGAGTCATTTAAGATAAAATATCTAATCTACTCACAGCAATAATCAGGGTCCAGAACTGTCTAATTCTGAAAATCCATTCTGCGACTTTTCCCAGGAGAAAGCAATGAAATCAATGTAGCAGGCTATCTGTGTCAGCCTGTTGAAAAATCTAACTTGTAATGAACTTAAACTTATAATTTATTTTGTTTTGTTTTAAGAAACAAGGTATTGAAGTTTAATCTTTTAGAGGTTCTTTTCTATAAAATATTTTCCAAAAATGATTATATGTCAAACCCATCTAAACTGCAAAATGTCAAAATATTTAATTGTGACTACTGTGCAATATAATACCAAATATGCTTATTTTTAATTTAAAACCTAGATATTTGGAGTCAGAAAAAGCGCCAATCATTTTTGCTTTTACTGATAAATAAAGCACAAATTCATTTGTGTATGTAATCCACCATTATTTAACATCAACATTTTATAGGAGACTTCAGATAATATTGCACAAGGACCAATCCACAAGGAAAATGGAAAAGTGATAATCGATAATCCGGATACGGAATTTTCAAATGGCAAAAAAGAATCTGCTGAAGTTCCAACAGAAGGACCAACCACAGCAAATACTACCCCCATTCCCACAGTGTCTGACACCAGTTGTCCACCCAATTCATGCTCACAGCGCTGGAAACCATGGCCTACATGTGCTCAATCCACTCTAGAAGATGAACAGAAGCTGGTTGAGGCTCTATCCAGATTTTCGCTTGAATTCTATAAAATAGCAGTCCAGAAATATGATGGTAACATGGTTTTCTCACCCCTTAGCATCATAACAACGCTTTCTAATCTCCTATTAGGTAAGAATACACCACTGGGGCTTCTGCATACCCCTCTTACCTGTAGGATCTGAAGGGCAGTGTGTCATACATACCCTCTTGTCATATGCATCCCTGTTTCAAATAGCATTGCTAATATAGGAGACACATTTCTATCTTCCAATCTCATTCTTGTTATAAAAACTTTATAGTATTAAACTATGGGCATCTTAATTTAAATTAAGTATAAAGTTCCTATCTTTCTAGAAATGAGTCAGATTCATTTGGGAATCATTGGTAACCTAAATAAAGCTTTAGATAATTTTTTCCAGTATTGTTCAGGATATATTTGTCTCTATATTGTGTCAGGTTGCTAAGCACAATCTATTATTCTGATTACTATTGCTGAAAATCCCAGGGACACAATTCATTTTTCACTAAAAGGTTTTGCTCCATCAACCAAATTCCAGCTTCCTTTGATCCAATCTGTTTCACCATTTTTATCTAATTTCTTTCCTTCTACATGAGTCCTTCAGAACTATGAGTCAGTGCTGCAAAATGAACTTCTTGTTCTCTGATCTAGGCAGTTTTCTGCTCCTCAGAAAACGAACAGTCAGATCTCACTCAGATATCTTGGGCTACAGCACCAACAATTTTTTGTCCATTGGCCATACCAACTGAAGCTGATAATGTTAAGGTCCAAAATATCTTAGGCCACTAGAATGTTTTACTATATCTGAAAAGAAACAATTGCCGCACTTTCACTTAATCTACATCTCAAATGCTGGCAACAACAAGCTGGGAAACTGGTTGCATTGTCATACTAAATCATCCAATGGTTAATGATTAATGTCACATGAGTTTAACATTCTTTGTTGTTGGGAATTGTGTTAATATAGCTGGAAAATGTATCATCTAGCTCAGGGGTCCCCAACCACCGGGCCCCATGGATCATTTTGTACCAGGCCGCAAAGAATGAATCATCGTGATTAAAATATATAAAAATATGTTTTTAGTAAAGAAGCCCTTTACTATTGGGGAAGAATTGATTTTGCCGGTCCTTGAAAAAGTGTTTCTGCGTGAAACTGGTCCCTGGTACAAAAAAGGTTGGGAACCACTGATCTACCTGATTAACACCAGTACTGGTGTGATCTATACGATGTTAAAATTCAAATGTGGCTTTGAAACATGAAAGTCTATTAAAGTGAAGGGTAAGATTAATGAAGAGATATATCTCTGTCTACATCTCAAAATTAAGCCCATGAGTTACACTTGACAGCTTGAAAAGTAATTATCATAGCAAAGGCATTGTTATAAAATCCAAGAATTTGGGAGTTGAAAGAATAAGTGCATTGCAGGAAAAAAAAATCTATGTTTTTGCACAATGACACATAACCTCTCCATACACATATCTTTGCCATTCAGGAGCCTGTAATGAAACCAAAGATCGCCTTGAGAATTTGTTGTTTTATCCTAAAGACTTTGCATGTGTGCATAGAGCCTTGAAAGTACTTGGCAAGTCTGAAGCCCTGACTTCAGCCAATGCAATTTTTTACCAACCGGGTGAGTAACAGTTGGTTTATTTTAACTAAAGGCCTAATTTTTAAAAGTCAGCATGTTCCCAAATAGAAAGGAAAAATCTTCTTGGAATGTAACTGAAATCTGGCCTATGCTGGAAATTACACTCTCCATGTATCTCCATGAATTCATCAATAGATTAACACATAAATCCCAAAATTATTTACTCCAGATTGTAAATTTAAATTCTGCGGACATATAAAATATGTTCTGCCAGATGTTTAGTATCATCACCAGGTAAAATTATAGGACTAGTCTACCTTGGAATCTAAGGGAGATTCCAAGACAACATTTCAAAAGGCCTTTTTTTAGCCTGCTTTCAGTTTGATGAGCAAATGCTATAGTAGCCTTCTCTTACCTGTTATCCTTTGGGGCCACAGTTCCTCCAGGTTTTGAAAAAACTAACTTATTATAATTGGATTTCTAGCTAATAAATGTTACTTGTAATAGTTTCTGTTCCCCCCACTATTTATATATTCCTAAGGCCCTGCAAAAATATTTGTGTGTGTAAGTAAGTTATAAGCATTTTTGAATTTTGAACTTTTTAATATTATTATAACTATATTTTCTTTGCCCCTTTGACAGACTCAGTCGAAAACTAACGTAAGCACATTTTAAAATCATGCAAATATAAAATACGGCAACAGAACATAAGTGAAGGCACAGTAATTTAAACTATTATGCCTCTCCTTTCTTCTTCTAGTGACATTTTTGGACTTATTATGATTGAACATTTTTGTTGCTGACTTTCCCTTTTTTGAACATCCATAAATATACCTTTTATCTGGATCCATAAGCAGGGTTCTATTTCACTGCTATTTATAGGTTTGAGCTAAGAGATCATTTCCCATAGTGCTCATCTATAAATCACATGTTAATTCATAGAATGTACAGTGATAGGGAAGGGACCTTGAAGGTCTTTTAGTCCAACCTCCTGGCCATGGCACGAGGTCCTATACCATTCTGGACAAATGGCTGTCCAGTCTCTTATTGAAAACTTCCAATGGTGGAGTACCTACAATTTCCAGAGATAAGCCAATTAATGTCACTGATTAATGGTTCTCCATTGTTAGGAAATTTCTCCTTGGTCCAACCTCTTTTTGATGATCTTACACCTGTTACTTCTTGTCCTGTCCTCAGGTGCTTTAGAATAACTTGATTCCCTCTTCTCTATGACAGCCCCTCAAATACTGGAAGAATGCTATCATATCACCTCCTAGCCCTTCTCTTTGTTAGACTAGACTTGCCTAGTTCCCTCGTTCATTCTTCATATGGTTTAGCCTCCAGACCCCTTATCATTTTTGTTGTTCTTCTCTGCACTCTTTCTAGAGTTTCAACCTTTTTTTTTTTTTTTTGTATTGTGGAAGCCAGAATTGGAAGCAGCTTTATCACTTGAAGTGATCTTGAAACTAACCCTCTGTTGATGCAACTTAGGCTACATTTAGCCTTTTTGGCAGCTGCAGCACACTGCTGGCTTATATTTAAGTGAAGGTCTACTATAGGGGTCCTCAAACTTGGCAACTTTTAAGACTTGTAGGCTTCAACTCCCAAAATTCCTCAGCCAGCATAGCTTAGTCTTAAAGTTGCCAAGTTTGGAGACCTCTAGTCTACTAGGACACCTACATTAACTCTCACAGTTGCTTGTCTAAATGGATAGGTGTTCTGTTACCACTTTCTTGTCTGTTTTGAGTTTCATTTCTGTTCTGTCTTCTACGATGCTGCTTTTGGTAGTTTGGACTATTGTTTCCTTTTGCATGAAGACAGATGCAAAGAATGAATTAATGCTTTCCAGATGAGTATTTCCAAAGGAAATTCTATAGCTTATAAAGGAATTTATTACAATTCTCATATAAGAACCTCCTTAAAAAGCACTCTTCTGGTCCCTTAAAGAAAATGGATTGACAGTATAACATATTCTCTGTAAATGAGCCACAGTTGGCAACTATCCATCTTTATCTTTTAAATGAACAGCAAACTATAAAATCTTAGGAGAGCAAGAATTATATTTATCTGAATTGTAATTGGTACATGCCTACTATTTTAATTTTTTTTAATCTACAATTTTTACATACAGCACTTAAGATGAGCAGTGGATTTCATAATCTAACGAGTACATTCTATCAAACCAAGCTGAAGTTCCTTAGTAACAACACTAACCAGGCAGTGACTGATATCAACTCATGGGTGAGTGAACATACTGATAACAAGATCAAGAAACTCTTGGATGACTTAGATCCTGATGCCCAAATGGTGCTCCTCAACGCTGTCTACTTCCATTGTAAGTAAAATATTTCTAACTCTCTCTGCTTTGCTATAAAAGGAAAGTGCTACAGAAAGGGAGTCAATTAATCTAGAACTCTCTGCCATCATCATTTTCTCAAATAAACAAACAAATAAACAAACAAATAAATAAATAAATAATAAATAAATAAATAATTGTATTCATTGTACTGTGCATAAAGTGTTGCCGGATTTGGGATTAAGGGTGGCAATCATTAAAGGATTAAAAATATAACAACCCTGTTATATTGTTATTATGTTGTTAAAGCACATATAGAAATTAGAAGTTCAGATACTGGCATATATTGGTTAGCTTGTGCAAAATGATTATAGTTGGACTCAGTGTAGTGCCTCAGGGGCAATATGATTGATCACACTTCATAACACCAAAGGCCTCATATGGCAATTCCAGTATCCAAAGAGCCTTTTTCACCTGTATTGCGTAAGATTTATGATAGATTTATGGTACTTCCGGTAGCTGAACTGCTGAATAAAATCTAGAGCAATATGTAGCGAAGCAAATGTCAGCCTTGCTTCCTATTTATAAGTGGAGAAGGATAATTGCTTCTCAGGGCAAGTTTTGCCAAATGAAAGAAAACTTCTGATGCTTTGTACAATCCATTGTTGAGATACTTTTACAAAATTCTAACAAGAGGTAAGAAACATGGAAGAGGGGCTGTGACAATAGTACTTTCCACACTTTTTTAATTACCTTCCTTAATTCTTTAAGGAATTTCCTACTAAATATTGCCAAGCCAAACTGTATCCTTATAACCTAACTACTATCTGGTTTATATTTACATAAAACATGCTCTTTGGCAGTTCAGATGCCTTACTCAAAGGAACGCTAGCAATTTCTTGTGTGCTGCACAGATGTCACGTCAGATTCTCTTGCACCATTTCCTCTATACTGGAATGTCATTTGTCCCCAATGCATAGAATTTCCTTTCGGGTCTTCTGGTACAAGAAGTAACTTTCGTCTTTTGTCCCTCAGGATATTCTTATTACTTTTTCTTCCAAACCCTTTTGATAATCTGTCCCTCTGTTGCTACCACTGTTTGAATATTATTATCTTTCGTTCAGCATTCCTTAGACAACTTGTCCCAGTGACCAATGTGTAACTGAGGTGACACTAAGAGTTTCCCATGCACATTGAATTTCTAATTTACATCATGAAACCTGATTTGATGCAAAAAACTTAGTTAGCTAGACCATCAAGTTAGGCCTGAACATTCATGACAATATGGGCAAATATCTGCCATGCTGACCTGTGTCCAGTAGTAAACCAAGGACGAACCAAGTAAAGTTTGTCTGGTAATCATTTGGGTCCCCAAATTGTTCCCAAACTCTTTCATAAGGCAATCATCCGTTATTTTGAGATCATTCTTAAAATTGATTCATGCTGCATCTCCTCAGAATGATGAGACTAGCAATTGATTTTGAATGAATTTATATGGCTGTCCAACACATCCATGGATTGTTGTTACTCTAGTGGATGACAAAATTAAAATTCCTCAATACAGAAAGCCATACGCTCACTCCATCCCCTATTGATGTGATTCCACACATCTTGGAACCTTGTTCAAATTGTTGATTATTCTGCAGAAAAGGAAATGGAAAGAGATGATTAAGCTTCATCCCTCTAACTGTGAAACACCAAGGAATACCATAGGTCTGCATCATGTATGAACCCAGCCACAAGACAAGTTACCAGAAAAAGAAAGTGCATGTTCTGAGCCTATCAATTTCTACTTCAAAAAGAGGACTTCTTTACAGCATTATACAAATAATGGTGTCAGTTGTTTCCAAAAATGTTCCATCTTGGAGCAGCCAAGCTTTGAGTGAGACTAGCATATTTATTTTATATATTTATTTTGACATTCATGTTCTCTTTCATGCAAGCTAGTTTTCAATAGTATAAAATAACTATATGTACATATACACATGACTAACTAATAAAACCTGTTGGGAAAATTTCAAAGCAAACAAAAGGAAATATTTTTTCATTATAGGACATACACTGTCCATATAATCTGTTGCCAAACATACAGCTATAACCACATCATATATCTTGCTCAGGGGCTTCCTAGAAGTAACTGAATGGCAGCTTGAATGATCTGTGTAGTAAATTGCATTAATTTTTAGTGAGACTCAGCAGTGCTCTTCCTATTTTCTTACATAGATTTTATACACACACACACACACACACGCACACACACACATATAGGGTATTCAGCTTTGTTCGGGTATTTTCCCATGTCATCACAGTTGTGCTTTTAAAGCTATAGCAACGTTTTGGCAGAATCTCATCTGCCATCATCAGGTTTCTGGATTGTGTTCGTCTGTGAGTCAGACTTTCATAGCCATTTCAGTTTTAAATTTGGGACTAGCCTACTGCTGTGCCAGAATGGTTTTTTCTTCATCCTGATTGGTTGGGAGTTTTGGCCTGTGTTTATTGGTCTCTGTCTGTTTTGAAGGCACCCTGACTAAAGTACTGACAGGCAATAGCTTCCACAAAAGCAAAATCACCAGCTTGATCCATAAAAACACACTGAGACATAATGGAGACCTAGAAGAAGACCTATGGAACAGCTGTCCTGCCCTACATTATAGGTACTAGAGACAAAATCAGTAAGATACTACACAGGCATCACATCAAGAGTGCCTTCAAAACAGACAGAAAAATAGCAGCCATCCTAAGAAACCCTAAAGATAAAACTGACTTGGAAAACCAAGGCATATATGAAGTCCCCTGTGTGTCATGCCCTGCAACATACATTGGACAGACCAATAGAAGAATAAGTACCTGCCTGGTTGAACACAAAAATGCAGTAAAAAGAGCTGGAACACACTTCCTCAGTAGTCCAACACATGAAAGCCACAGGTCATAGCATCAACTTCAATGGCACCAAAACCCTAGCCATTATAGAAAACCTCAGCCACAGAATCATCAGAGAAGCCATAGAGATTGAAAAAAGACCTGAAAGCATGAATAGAAGAGATGATTCCACCAGACTGTCAATCATTTGGAAGCCTGCACTCTCAAACAGAAAGATCTCCACACCACAAGCCAGGAAAACACCTGGGCACAAACAGACTCCCCCTGATACCTCCAGCTCAAACACACCCCAACCAGGCACCCAGATAAAACCTAGCTTCCTAACAAATGATAGCCATCCATTTACTTGGAGCCAAGCTGCACTAAAAGCCTCCAACACAGGAACACAATGTTGCCAGCAAATCAAGACAAAAAAAGCCACAAAATAGACAGAAGATATTAGAAACACCAATCAAGCAGAACACAGCAAACTCCAAGACCAATAAACACAGACCAAGACTCCCAACCAATCAGGAGGAAGAAAAAAACATTCTGGCACAGCAGTAGGTTACCCCAAAATTTAAAACTGAAATGGCTGTGATAGCCTGACTCACAGACGAACACAATACAGAAGCCTGATGATGGCAGATGAGATTCTGCCGAAACATTGCTACAACTTTAAAAGCACAACTACAATGACATGGGATAATACCTGAAGAAAGCTGAACACCATACATGTAAGTACCCGCAAAAACTATATATATATATATATATATATATATGTATGTATGTATGTATGTATGTATGTATGTATGTATGCAAAAAGAGATTCCTTCTTATCCAAGTTGTTTAACTTTTCAGCCAAATGGAAAACTATATTTAGAAAAAAGAATACAATCCATGAAGAATTCCACCGTCCTGGTCTCCCTTCCATCAAGGTACCCATGATGACCAGTAAGAAATATCCAGTGGCTTCCTACTTTGACTACAATTTGCAGGCTAAGGTAATGTGCACATGGCAGGGACAGCCTCTTTCAAGTCCCTTTTATCTGACCCATGCTTTCTACAAAGTACTCACATTCCGTGAATTCCTTGACAGATAAGTTCTAACAAGGACCTCAGAAGTAAGACTTTTCTTTCACAAGATCTGCCCTCTGGAACACCTGGCTGGTCCCAACGTGCAGACATTTTGTAAAGGGAGCTGGGAAGTTAATTGGTTCTGGGAAATGGATGATGTCATCTGCTGATGTTTTATGTGGTTCTCAATTGCCATTACATATATATATTGTTTAGTTACAATTGAGTTTTTAATCCTTTTTAGCTGCCTAGAAATATAAAACAAAAAATAAAAAGTAGGCATGGGGACAACAATGGAGGCAATACATTTAAATGCATACCCTGACTGCCCAGGGTTTTGATCCTCACTGGCTCAAGGTTGACTCAACCTTCCATCCTTCCAGGTTGGTAAAATGAGGACCCAGATTGTTGAAGGCAATATGCTAATGCTGAAAACTGCTTTGAGAGGGCTGTTAAGGCACTGTGAAGCGGTATATAAGTCTAAGTGCTATTGCTATTGCTAAACACTCTACCTATACCATGAGAGTTATTGTTCTCTAGGGATATATGATTCCTAAAGCATTTATGGGGTTTCACTTTCATGTCCAGCATTTTTGCTCTTTTGAGTTAAAAACCATTATTGAACTGGATATCGGTTATATTGTCTATTGTTAATGTACAAGCAGGAGATCTTTCTTTTTTTTAGTATTTTAAAGACCCGAATAACAAATGCTGCAGCAAAGGATTGCAGAGAGCATTCTTCTTGTACCTCTAGTAAAACAACAACATAAAGATAAAAGGTAGAATTAATCCAGAATTTTCAAACAAGTCTATTGACCATGCCATTCAGATGGATGGATGACTGAATGGACAGACAAACAGATAACTAGATAATCACATCTTCTCACTCCTCTGCATTAGCCAGACTTGGTTCATTTTGCTGGAATGAGATGGGCAATCTAAAGCCAAGGTATTCCTCAAACCTTTATTTGTCATCTTTGGAATCACTCTGATCATGGCTGCTGAAAATTGGCAATAAGTATAAACGATAGAAACTTAACTTACTTTAAAACACAAATAAACTCATAAAATTGAGTTTTATGAGAAAAGCATGGCCCAATCTACTTTGCAGCATTATCTCCCACTTCAGCCTTCCAAAAATATTAAGCACAACCCCAACCATGAAAAAGTAAGTACCCTATGAACTGCCTTGGAGCAATAATCACAACTCGAGTTTCAGACAAATTCTGGGTCAAATTCTAGTACCTTCCTAATATCAATTTACTTAGTGATTTTGGCTGATGTCCAAATACTTTTAGAAATTGTAATTCTATATCAAAGCAGACAATTTTTTCGGTTCCCAGGAATGATATTTTTAAAATGTTACTGTACTGACATTTTTTTTAGCAATCAGATGGACAATGAGACATATGTCACACAAGTAGGTGAGATCTGTATTTCCATGGAGAGGGTTGTCCCATTAAATCTAAAAGAAAGGCTGCATATTCTTTAATGTTCTGTCAAGTAGTGTTAAAAGCAGTGCATTTCTCAGCAGTTTGTGTCTAACTTTTGACTGGGTGAGTTCTACAGTTCTGAGATCCACAAAATAGGCATTTGGACTAGGTTGTCTATACTGCTCTTTTGTATGAAGAACATAAAAATAACCTGAGTTTCATAACAAAACTTTAGTTTGATGGTTTCTTCAGGAATGAATGTAAAATTGGTTTGACACCTAAATTGGGTATGTATTCTAATCCCTAAACAATTTTCTCAATTTAAGGCTTTTCATATATGATGGCCTTTTATCTCTAGTCCTGTTATTTGCACATTTCAGCACATCAGGAGAGCACCAGATAAGGGATGGCTGTCTCCAAAGTCATAAGAGATCACCTTCTACTATTTTTCCACCAGGTTAATAAAGTTGTGCCTGCCTAATTATTCAATGCAGGACTCCTGCTGCTGAACTGGGCAAATATATATTTAAACTCTTATTCACGACATTCTCTGTAAAGAATGATTTTGTGGAATTTCTTAATGTTTAAGCCAGTCTTTGACTCCACAAAACCCCTTGTCATTCCCCAAAGTGCAAAGTTAGAGAACCACGGCCATGGAAAATAGCAATTACTATGTAAGACTTATTGCAGTAAAATGAAAGGGAAATGAATGTTTTTCTAATGAATGAGAATATGGGAGACAGATTAGAGGCTGATGGATATTTGCTTTATCAGGTTGGCCGGTTTCAGTTGCAGCACAATTTGAGTTTGGTGATCCTCATCCCTCGCTCCCAGTTCACAAACCTTGCGGAGATAGAGGAACGTCTCACTGCAACAACCATCATGTCAGCTCTGAACAGGCTGGAGGAATTGCCTTTGAAGCCAACAATAGTAACTCTGCCAAAGTTTAAGTTGGAATCATCTCAGGATTTTACCAAAATCATTGGAGAAATGGGTAAGAAAAATTTAAGAAATTAAATCATTAGAGATGAGGACAATATATTTGCTACTTCCAAGTCAACCAGGTCAGTCAATGGAGAGGAAAAAAAACATTCTCAGTGCCAATCCTAATCATATTTAATTCACTTCAGTTATGTAGGTTTATTCTGAGAAGAAATAGCTGTCATCTGTTTTGCACCTAGAGGGGTCTTTTGGCATCATCCAAAACAGAACAAGAAGGATACCTGGCACTGGCATTGCTCAAAACCTACTGGAAATAAATCATTTTGTTTTCTCTTACCTGTATTTTCTTCTTCCTTGAAAAAGTGAAGCCAATTAGGGCTCACGTCTCATCTCTGTTTCTGGGATTATGAGTAGTCCTCAATTTACGAACACAATTAGGACCAGATTTTCTGTTGCTAAAGAAAGCAGATGTTAAGTGAGTTGCACTTGATTTTATGATGGTTTTTGCCATGATTATTAAGTGAATCCATGTATCATTGCGAATTCAATCCCAAATCCAGCTTTCCCATTGACTTTTCTTGTTGGAAGCCAGCTGGGACATTTGCAAATAGTGATCACATAACCCTGGGATACTACAACCATTCTAAATACATTCTGGTTACCAAACACCTGAATTTTGATTACATGACCATGGAGATGCTACAACGGTTATGAATGCAAAACACTAGTCATAAATTACTTTTTTCAGTGCTGTTGCAGTAAATGAATGGTTGTAAGTCAAGGACTATCTGTATCTTTGGAAGATAATGAGGAAATAGAAAAAAAAATTCCCTCTGGTTCTATTTTCAGTACAGTTCTCTTGAATAATAGAAAGCAATTAGCGTTGGGGAAAGGAAAATACTTCTGAGAATTTTTAGGGTTGTTTTAATGTTAGTCATTTTGGCCTCCCTTGTGAGAGGGTACTTAGAATTGGAAAGATGGCTGTAAAAGAAAGGAAGAAGGAGATAACAGGAAACGATTTAAAAATATGTCATGTGCATAAACATTAGGTAATAGAAGTTGACTGAATATAATATTGAGTTTAATTAATGTTTAATTAAATAGAAATTATTCTAACTGGAAGACATGGGACTGATTTGCCAATATGTGTCACAGAAAGACCTTTACAATGAGGGAGGGCATTGCCAGTTTTAAGAATAGTGTTTTTCAAATAAATGTCATAATTCCTCTTTAAATAATTCTAGGAAAGGGTCTTCCGGTTTGAGCTTCTTCAGTGATAGACTGAAACCTCGTTTCTGTGAGGCTTCGATCCATGCTCACCACTGGAGCACCCCGAGCCGGCTGGTTTAAGGGCTAAGCCACCCCGTAGAGGTAGTGAAGAGGGGGGAGACTGCCAGCAGGGTTGAGGAGAGCCGCATCTCTCCTCCCCAGCTGGCCATTACTCCCTTTCCCAAAGACAGTTTCAGCAGTGGTCAGAAATGGCCACCACAAAGAAGAACTCGACCGGAAAAGAATGTGCAGGAGGAAGATAAAAAGAGAAAGTTTTGGTTGACTGGGTCAAACAGCAAAAGCAACTAATAAGGTACCCTGGAACTGAAACTGTTAAAAAACAATAACATTGTTACCTAAGAAGATTTTTAAGCTGTGAAGGAGAGAGAAAAGGGAAAAGATTTGGTTTTCTCCTTTTCCTATACTGACAGTTAAGAGACTTAAGTAAGAAATTAGAAAAAAATCCACTTTGACATCAATAGTCACAGGGATAATAAAGATTTCTGGATAATTAAAAGCTTTCAAAAACAGGAAAGGAGAGAAAAAGAATAAAAGGGTAGGATCTGGAAGGGAGGAGACTGACTGGAATTAAAAAGAACTTACAGCAAAATCTCAACAAGACTTTCAAAAGATACATTCTAACTGAAATATCACAACAAAAACCCCAGGAAGAGAAAGTCGAAAAAGATATAAGAAGATATAATTCGGGACTATCTGGATTACTTGATGATTTCTGGATTCTTGGTTATTGTTTTGAATGACTAAAATCAATCGGGTGGTTGTTGAAAACTGTTTAAAATGGCTCCACTTTTAGAACTGAAAATGGAACTTAAAAAGTACAAAGAAGATGCACAAGAAGGGAGAGGTTCTTTTGGCTTCGTATTTCAGTTTTTAGAAATGGAGATTTGGAATTATGAGAAACAACAAGAAATGCCTGCAGAACAAGAAGATTGCGACAAAGAAGTCATCTTTAATGAACAAGTAATCTTAGATGGGGGGGGAAGAAAGAGGGGAAAGAGAATGGAAAGTTTAAGATTGGGAAAAACACCCCCCCCCAAAAAAAAATAGAATGAAAAATAAGTATAAAATCAGAAAGCAACAGAAGAGGGAAATGCAGAAGAGAGACTTAGAATTAGAGAGACAAGGGGGTAAAAAGGGGAGGGAGAAGATGAGAGGGAAGAAAGAAAGGAAAAGAAGTTATAAAGGACAGAAACAAAATATAGAGAAACAGGGCCTATTTAGAGATAATGGGTGAAAACTTAATGGAAAAAGGGATTCTGCAAAGGTACATAAGATAGTATGGTTATATTAGAAGGAGAAATAATTTTAGAAAATATGAAACAATGTATGATTAAAATGTCTGATAAAATAGCTATTGTAATTCAGTGGAATGCTTATCAATAAATAAATGTAACAAAAGGTATACTTAATGATTTATAAAACATATGTGAAGAGAAATAAGGGAAAAATTAATTATGGAGATTATACGTGTTTTTAAGGAAGTATGATATTGAAAAGAAGTGTTAAAGATGTTAAGATTTTAATGATTATTAATGATAGAACTGAACTGGAATAGAATGAGGGTTTATAATTACATATATTTATAATCTTTCTTTAAAAAAAAAAAAAAGAATATAGTGTGTATTATACGAATGTACCAAGCAGAATTCGATTGGAAGTTATGTATTATGTATTATATTGAAGGTCATAAACTTGAGGTATATATTGAAGTTTAAATAAGAGTTGAATGGATGTAATTAAAAGATATAAAGGTGTCATACTCCAATTAGTAACTACAGGAGAAAATTTGTTTTACAAGAAAAGATAATATGAAATTGAAACAGAACAGACAAAAGTATAATGATTTGAATTGAGATGAGATAATCAAAATAAAATTGAGAAAATTAAAAGAGGGGAAAAACTATATAGAAAATGTAAAATAGTATAAGATATGGAATAGTGTACAAAAAGGAGCATGAAATTGAGTTTTGTGTCTGTATAAATAAATTCAACCCGGGACCATGCTGTTTTCAAAAAGATGTTTTACTTGTATTTTGTGTGTGAAAACCCAAATAAAACTTTATTTAAAAAATAATAATAATTCTGGGAAAGCAGCATACCTCAGCTATGTATAAGCATGTAATATAGAAATTACCTGAACATGGTGTTTGGCAAATTTAGATCTGTTTTAGTTCTGTTTTTCTTTCAAACGTTGAGCCATTTCTTATGCATTCTTTCAATGTTTCCTTTCAGATTTTGGGCTTTTCTATGATGCTGATTTGTGTGGAATTGCTCAGAATGAAGCAATAGCCGTGTCCAGTGCCAAGCACAAGGCTGTCCTACAAGTCTCGGAGGAGGGAGTAGAGGGAGCTGCTGCAACAACAATCAGCCTAGCACGTACAGCCACAATCTTTGAAGTGCAACAGCCGTTCATCTTTTTGTTTTTGAGGGATCATAGAGTCCCAGTCTTTCTGGGACGTGTCACCAACCCACTGGCATCATAACTTTTCCATGTCCCCTCAACTTCCATTAGTGGGACAAAGCCAGCTTGCAGATTGCCCTAGCTCAACCTGAAAAATATAGTCAGGAGGTTTGTGGAACTGTGATTCCATAGAGCACATTTATTTAGCCTCTTCCATTAAAAAGTTCTTTTATATTTTCATTTTATCTTTTTTTTAAAAGATCTGTTCCCTGCTTCTGTGCCTGTTTTATATATTCTTCTGCATCTATGAGCCCAAGAGAAATCCACCTCATTTATGCCAGGCATGAAGTAAATGAGATGGGCTCCACCATGCCTGTATGTTTGACCTCTTCTATCTCTTTTGGTCTTCTAAGAAATAAAGTATAATTGTATTATCTCCTTGGACAGTTATTGCTGTATCTGAAACTAGGATTTGCTGGAGAGAATTTGGGGTAAAAGAGCCATTATCATATAGCCAGGTCTACCCATGATGACCTCAGAATCTTAAAACCAACTTTCAGTGTCCATGATTATATATGACAGTAGCTAATTTAGAGGACAGTAGCTAACTTAGAGCTAATTCAATCTTTTCTTTGCTCAACAATATCTGAATCTGAAATTGGAGGAAAGTTGAAGTTTCATCTAAAACACTGTGGTTGGGAGATTGTGGATGATTTGTGCTCTCACTGGAGGGAACCTCTGCTTTGTGTTGCCTACCAAATTCTAACTCTTCCCTCCCCAGCTGCCACCCAGTATATTTCTGGAGTCTGAAGTTTGCATTTAAACCATTCTCTTTCCCCCATGCAACCTTCTGGGTACTGTTCAGGGCAGCCCCAAGTAGAGCACACTGCAGTAATCCAAATGGAAAATTACCAAAGCATGAGTGACTGTGAGCAAGGCCTCCCAGTCCAGAAAGGGATGCAATTGGTCCACCAGATGAATCTATGCAAATGTACATTTAGCCATGGCTGCCCCCTGCTCTTTGAGCAGGAGACATGAGTCTAGGAGGACTCAAAATTGCATAGTAGCATGATTTGGAGGATTGCTACTCTGTCCAGAGTCAAAGAAGAAATATCTGAATCTGGGCATGGGTGGCCACCTATTTTGCTAGGGTTGAGTATCAAAGCCAATTCCTCCCCACCAAGACCCTTGGCCAACACTGCCATACAATCAACAGTATATCTGGGGATGGAGGTATTTAACTGAATATTACCATTAGATTGATGATACTGACAGATGACCTTCCCAACGGTTTCATTATGTTTAAAAGGAGCAGCAAAAGGCTCAAGTCCCAATGCAACCCACATTACAGTGGCCTAGGCCTTGACTTCCCCCCTTGCACCAACACCAAGGAAGTAGCTAGAAGGAAAGAGGAGAACCACCATCCTACTCTGAATCCCCAAAGATCATCTAGAACAATGCTGTGACTTGGGGCAGTTGCTCTCACTCAGCCCAGCCCACTTCACAGGGTTGTTGTTGTGGGGAAGATAGAACGAGGAAGGAGGACTGGGTATGTTCACCACTGTGAGCAGAACCGAAGCCATGTTGGATGGCCCATTGAATTGAATAAGGAAGTGTGTCTCAAAACTCAGTAGTTCTGCTAAATACGAAAGTGTTCCAGTTTGTGCACAAGAGAAAAAAACAAGATAAAGCTAGAACAATGGGGAACTGTAATAAAGTGCTGCGATGTCAGAAACCGTATAACTACTTTTGCTAGATAAAGAGCTAGTATGAACCTTCGAAATATATGTATCAATTTGAAAACAGAAAGAATGTGAGCCAAGGCCTCGTAAGAGGGGATAAAAATGCTGCCTGAATTTTGCTCTATGTTCCTTCAATGCCTGAGGGGACCCGTCTCTGCAGACACGTGAATGAAACCTTGTTTTCCTTGGATCAATGAATCTTTTGGTGTTTTTTTTATCTGCTTCCACCTCACAATTTGGCGCTCAACGTGGGCCCCAACGGAATTTCGACTGGAGAAAAGGGACTGGGTAAGTGTGGCGCCACTGCCTCCCATTGTAGAGGGGCCCCTCCCTTGTCTCAGTTGGATCCCGGGGTAACTGCACTCAGCAGACGATCCTTGGAAACAAGAGAGAGAGAAGCCGGCCTGATGCTCTGGGAGTATCGTTGATCACCTGAAGTGGGGACGCCCACACTCCTTTCGTCTCCAGGAGACCAGGAGTGTATCAGGTGAGTTTGTTGCCTTTTGGGATAGAAGAAGGGATATACTGTCCTTAAACTCTGGGAATCCAGCGCCTGCTGGAGGACAGTGTAAATCCCTGAGTTGGGAATCTCTGGGAGATTGTTGGCGGGCAGCGTGGAGAATGGGAAAGGGACAAAGCAAGTGTGAAATGTTCCAAGAGGGAATGGGTATTGAGATAGAAAAGACCCCGAGAAGGCTGATTCCGACTGACTCCCCATTGGGTCAACTACTACAACAATGGTCGTTGCCCCATCTGAGGACTTACACTCGGAGTCTAGAGAAAAAGAAAATGATCTAGCTATGCCAAAATAGGTGGCCGAAATATCCCCTAGTAGACCCTGAGTTTCCTTACCACTGGGATCCCGAAGGGAATACCAGCACGTACTGGATAACACAGTTGAAAGAGTATATAGTGAAACACTGGGTGAAGGAGCAAATACCCTATGTGGAGGTATGGTATCATGCTCACTTTGAAGGTCCAGTTCCACCAGAAACAGAAGTAGGACAGTTTGTCAGCAAGGTGGAGGAAAGCGAAACAGGACTGGATGGGGAGTCCACTGGCATTGGCTCCGGCAGTCCCGGCACCACCACCCCTGCCGGCTTCAGTTGCTCAGGCTCCACCTCCACCTGCATATCCAGGGCTCAGAAGGGAACTGGCTCAATTAAACAAGGACCTAGAGAATTTGCCTCTAGGAGGAAGGTCGGCCAATCCCGTGTCGGCTTTCCCAGTCAGAGAAGTCCCAAATGGCATGAATGCGCAGGAGAATCCAGTCACCGTTTTCGTGGCTGTCCCCATAAAATCTGCTGAGTTATGGGATCTGAAAAAGACCCTTCCGAAACTCCATGAGAATGCTCATGAAGTGGCGGAACAGTTGGAATTGTTTCTGGGGCCCAATGAATACACATACCAAGAATTGATGTATATTCTTGGACACCTTTTCACCCCCGAAGAGAGGAACCTCATTAGGAGGGCAGCAATGGCTGCCCGGGATAGGAGACATGCAGGGCAACAGGGAGCAGTGGCTGCAGACACAAAGTTCCCCATAGCCGATCCAAATTGGAACATCAATGATGATGCTCATAGGGAGCACATGAGAGATATGAAACACATGATCATTGAAGGAATTAAATTGGCCATCCCTCAAGGGAAAAACTTGACCAAAGCATTTGAAATAACACAAGGAAAGGATGAGTCCCTGGGGGATTTCTGTGCTCGGGTCCGTGAAGGGTTAACCAAGTACTCCGGAGTGGAGCCAGAAACCCCTGCCTTCGAGACTCTCCTGAAGATGCAATTCGTCACCAAAGCATGGCCAGATATTCAGAAAAAGATCCAGAAGACAGAGGGATGGACTGATTTGGGCATGACAGATTTGATGAGAGCAGCCCAACAAGTTTTTGTGAACTGAGACTCCGTTAAAACCAAACAGAAGTCTCAGATGATGGTAGCTGCTGTGCAAACGGCAGCCAAGAATGAAGTTAGGAAAAACAGGGAGACCCAGATGTCAGATCCGAGGCCAAGGTGGAGAGATGAAAGATCTCCCAGCAGGGAGTGGAGACCCCCGGTTAGGCGAGGAGGTCCAGGGGGCAATCGAGGCGGTCGATTCCAACGGCCGTCCCAGAGTAGAACTTGCTTCAGATGCGGGAAAGAGGGACATTTTGCACGTGAATGTCCCAAAACCCCAGAGGAACGAAGCTATGCCCTATACGATTAGGGAAGTTCCAGCTCCCCAAGAGGGACCCGCGGGGAGCCACTGATAAATGTGTTAGTGGGTCCTGACCATCAGGAACGGCTGTTCCTGATCAGGAACGGCTGTTCCTGATCAACACCGGCGCAAGCCGGACATTTGTATGTGATCCGGTAGAGGGAGCATGCAGGTCAAAGCAGACTTAAAAGGTGGTTGGGGTGAGTGGGAAATCCCAAGAGGTCAAGATTTTGGAAGAGGTGAGATTGGAATTGAATGATGTGGTTACTAAAGCCGAAATATTATATATTCTGGATTCAGGGGTGAACTTGCTAGGAAGTGATCCTGAGAGTGGAAGGAAACAGCAGTTGAGGTGGACAGTACTTCCTCAGGGATATACCGAGAGCCCTTTGTTGTTTGGACAGGCGTTGGAAGAAAAATTGGTGTCGTTTGAGAGAGAGAAAGGAATCACCCTAATTCAGTACGTGGATGACTTGTTGTTAACTGGGGAGAAAGAGAAGGAAATGAGAGCAGCTTCTGTGAGTCTGTTGAATTGGCTGAAGGAGCAGGGGCTGAAAGTCTCAAAAGAGAAGCTTCAGTTTGTTGAAAAAAAGGTGAAATATTTGGGACATTACATTCAGCAGGGGGTGAGGTCCTTGGACCCTGAAAGGGTGAGGGGGATCATGAGCTTGGCTCCTCCCAGGAACAAGACAGAGGTGCGGAAAGCGTTGGGATTATTGGGGTATTGTAGAATCTGAGTAGACCAATTCACAGTGTTGGCACAATTTTTGCATAGAAAGCTGCCTGGAAAGGGAGAGCACATAGAATGGGAGGAGGGAGATAGTGAAAGGTGGGAAGAGCTAAAGAAGGCTTTGTCAACCGCTCCGGTTTTAGCCTTGCCAAACCTGAAATTACCATTTCATTTGTATGTGGCGGTGGCTCAGGGAACAGCAGTTGGAGTCCTTGCCCAAAAGAGGGGGGGGGCAGTACCAGCCGGTAGCCTTCTTAAGCAAGGGTTTGGAGCCGGTTGTGAAAGGATGGCCAGTTTGTGTTCAGGCTGTGGCAGCAACAGCGATGTTGGTGGTGGAGAGCAAAAAGTTAACCTTTGGGGGAGCTTTGGTGGTGCATTTGCCTCATCAGGTCAACTCAGTGTTGAGCCAGCTGGCTACCACTTGGATGACCGAAGGGAGGATATTGAAGTATGAAACCATTTTGAGAACCAGTCCTGATGTGGTGATAGGAACAGACAAGAATCTAAATCCAGCAGAATTCTTGGAGGGGAGAAGGCAGGCGTGGGAACCGGAAGACTATGATTGTCTATTGCAAGTGGATCTCATGACGAAGGTTAGAGAGGATTTGGAAGAGACTCCTTTGGAGAAGGGAGAGAGGTGGTTTATAGATGGATCTAGCAGGGTAGAAAATGGAAAGCGAAAATCTGGGTTTGCAATAGTAACCGGGGAAGGTGAGGTAATAGAGAAAGGGTCACTCCCAGCTGCTTGGTCAGCTCAGAAATGTGAATTGTTTGCCCTGACCAGAGCATTGGAATTGGCTGAGGGGATGGAAGTAACGATTTGGACTGATTCCAAGTATGCATGGGGGGTGGTGCACACGTTTGGGAAAATCTGGAAAGAAAGAGGGTATATCAAGGCGGATGGGAAGCAAATAGAGCAAGTGCAGTTAGTAGAGCAAACCTTAGAGGCATTGCAACTCCCCAGCCAAGTATCAATTGTCCATGTGAGCGCACATCAGAAGGGAAACACACCGGAGGTTGTGGGAAACCGATGGGCGGACAAATGGGCGAAGGAAGCTGCAGGGGAGATAGAGTTGGTAATAGTATCTATACCAATACTGGAAAAGGAGGACGAGAGGGAGGAATGGGAGCCAGAGAAAAAGGAAAAGTTGGAGTTGGAGAAAGAGGGATGTGTCAAAACCCCAGAGGGATGGAAGACGTCGGAGGGAGTCAAGATGGTGTCACCCATTGTTATGAGGGGAATATTGGAGAAAGTTCATGAAGGAGGACATTGGGGAACGGAGGCCTTGGTCATGTCCGTTAAACCTCACTATTGGAGTCTGAGGATGTGGACGGTAGCTCAGAGCATCTGCTGGAAATGTTTGATTTGTTTGAAAGTAAATAAGAAAGCGGCATGCAAGAAAGAGATGGGAGGGCGACCCTTAGTGGGTTGGCCTTTTCAGAGAGCACAAATTGATTTCACTGAGTTGCCAGAAAAGGGGGGTTGGAAATACCTGCTTGTGATCAAAGATCAACTAACGGAGTGTGTAGAGGCTTATCCCACTAGAAGAGCCACAGCTCCCACAGTAACCAAGATCTTACTAGAACAGATTATCCCACGATATGGAATGATGGAAGCAATAGATTCAGACAGAGGAACTCATTTCACCCAAAAGGTTCTGCAAAGGGTAATGGAGGTGGTGGGGGTGAAATGGGAATTACACACGCCATGGCATCCTGAATCCAGTGGAAAAATTGAAAAAGCAAACGCGGAACTGAAGAAACACTTGACCAAACTACAACTTGAAAATGGCTTGCCATGGACAAAGAATCTTCCCTTAGCTCTGCTCAGGATCAGAACTTGTCCAAGGAAAGACACAGGGGTTTCTCCTTTTGAAATGCTGATGGGGAGACCCTATTTGGCCAAACTAGGCAATCCCATACCAGAGTTCAGGGACTTGTTCCTTTGGAAATATTTGCTGGCACTGTCTCGGTCTTTGCTTTCTCTTCACAAACAGGGACTGTTGGTGCAATGACCACCTTTGGCTGGTAGCCAACACCCACACAAGGCTGGAGACTGGGTCCTGATAAAGACTTGGAGGAGTGAAAAACTGCAACCTAGCTGGGAAGGTCCGTACCAGGTGCTACTGACGACTGAATCTGCAGTCCGTACTCGGTAAGGAGGCTGGACGCATTACAGCAGAGTCAAGAAAGCACCAGAACCAGAAAAACCTTGGAAGGCAATCCCAGTGGATGGTCAGCCATTAAAGGTAACCTTGAAGAAATAGCCAGCAGAAACCACCATGGAGATGTCGGCTGAACTCTGGAAAGGACTATTTGTTGCAACTATATTTACACTAATACATCAAAGAAGTTCACAATATGTTGGACCTGCAGGTGACTGGGAACGGACTTGTGGGATGACAATGTGTTCATAAAGGATCTCAAGAAGTTCTCACATTCCTTGAACATCACCAATGGCTGGTTATGCATGCACCTGCCAGGAAGAACAGGTGAAGGATTAATCCTACACGCAATTCCACTTGATCAGAACAGACTAAGACCACAGGGGCACGGGACAGAAAAATATGGTGTAGAACGAAATATAACAGGAAGGATTTTGTTCATTTAAGGGAAACGGCATATGTGTGTTTTAGGAGAAATGAAACTAGAGGGCTCCATTTAGGAGATTGGGAAAAATGTAATAAGACTTTTGATATGCCATCATCCTGTAGTAACCATAGCTATACCAAGAATTATCATAAATTAGATTATTTTAATCAAGATCAGTATCAGATGTGTATGCATTTTGAAGATATGATCAGTTGGACCCAAACATCACAACAGACCTATGCTATGGAAAACTTTAGGTGGGTATTGTGTGGGAAATATGCATACAGGGAGATGTCACCTTACTGGAGTGGCACATGTACACTCGGGTATGTGATACCGGTGATATATAAACTTGATGGCCTTCCCCAAGGCCGAATACATAATAAAAGAGACCCAGAATCTGGCCTTACCTGGAGACTCTGGACCCAAATCTCCCGTGGTATAATAACACCATTGGGAGTAGCCATGAACTAACGAGATATACATATTCTAAATAACTTCACGGTAACAATGTTCAATGATACAATAAAGAATATTAAAATGATTAACACCGAGCTTTCTGAAGTAAGACAGGTTGCTCTACAAAATAGGTATGCTTTAGACATTGTATTAGCTACAAAAAGGGGGTGTGTGTGCTCTGATTCATTCACATTGCTGTGTATACATCCATGATTTCCAACCCAATATTACAAAGACAGTAAAAGTAATGGAAGAACGTATTCGTTCTAATCCATTATCACAAAGAGGTGACTCCTCATTGCCAGACCTGTGGGGAGCACTATGGTCTTGGCTTCCCAGTTCCACTTGGTTTAGATCTACCATAATGGGAATTATATTGATTATTATATGCTGTGTATTGGTGTGTTGTTGTCTTCAGTGTCTCCCTGGTGCAATAACGACGTGTGGGAAGATAGGGAAATCCTTGGGTTCAAGATTTGAGAAGAAGCAGGAAGCAGAACCTCTAATGATGTATCAGAGAGAAATCACTCTGAAAGAAGCAGAGGATCTGCTCTTTGAGTTTGAGACAAGAGTGGAAAAAGAAAAAGGGGGGATTTGTGAGCAGAACCGAAGCCATGTTGGATGGCCCATTGAATTGAATAAGGAAGTGTGTCTCAAAACTCAGTAGTTCTGCTAAATAAGAAAGTGTTCCAGTTTGTGCACAAGAGAAAAAAACAAGATAAGGCTAGAACAATGGGGAACTGTAATAAAGTGCTGCGATGTCAGAAACCGTATAACTACTTTTGCTAGATAAGGAGCTAGTATGAACCTTCGAAATACATGTATCAATTTGAAAACAGATAGAATGTGAGCCAAGGCCTCGTAAGAGGGTATAAAAATGCTGCCTGAATTTTGCTCTGTGTTCCTTCAATGCCTGAGGGGACCCGTCTCTGCAGACACGTGAATAAAACCTTGTTTTCCTTGGATCAACAAATATTTTGGTGGTTTTTTTATCTGCTTCCACCTCACACCACCTTGAATTGTTTATAAAAATAAAGGTGGGATATAAATAAATGAATGAATTAAAAGAATTATCAAAAGCCACTGCTCCAGGAGAGCCAGAATGGTTGAACCACTCCCATCTCTAGCCCTCCAAAGATCATCCACAAGTGCAACCAAAATCATTTCAGTACTGTGCTCCAACTTGAACCCAGCTTGAAAAAGACTCAGATAGTCTATTTTATCCAGGGCCTTTTGTACCTGTGTGCCAACCACCCCTCAGTGATCTTCCCTAAAAAGGGAAGATTGGAGACTGGACAAAGCTTGTCTAATATCGTAAGGTCAAGGGATGGCCTCTTGAGAAAGGGGTGCACCAACTGTCTCCTACAGATCAGACAGCACTACCCTGTTTGACAAAGAAATACTTTATAATATTTGCTCTTCGCATAATAACTGCCCTTAATCTCCAACATAAAATGGGGTGAGAAGCAGAGGGCAGGAAAGTACTGCCATCTTTAAAATTATCCTTACAGACCAGAGGTATAACTATGGCCCCTTTATGAGGCAGCAGGCTGGCTCAGAAATTCTGAAAGTTGATCCATAAGTCATAAAGGGGCCATAATTGCCCACTCATGTCATAGGCACAAAGAAGGGGAGAGTAGAGTTGCTGCCTGAGTATCTCAGAAGACAAAGTGTTGACTGAACAATTACTTTGCACATTTTGGTTGGTTTGCTGGAGAATGAAAACAATATTGTGTAAATGTGTTCCTAAACTAGTTCTCACACAAAAGTGGGAGGAATGATTAAGCTGGGTTAAATTGTTTAGACTGCAAATGGGCCTTAGCCCATTTAATAATAATAACAATTATTATAATAATAATTTCTCCCATTTCAGTGAGCCACTGGGGCCTTGTAAACAATGGACTGTAGATGCAGTATTATTAATTAACAACAACCAGGGAGCAATGCTGTCCGAGACCTAGCCATAATCCTGGTTTCTTATATTTTCAATCGCGTTTTTTTAAGCATTTTTTTTTCTAAATAAATAAACAAACTGTATCGCCACTTGCAATATTCCAACCCAAAAGCATTTGTTTTATTTGGAGCTCTTGTCTAAATTGGCTGATTTAAGGATTATCACTTATGCCAATGTAGCTTTCTTAAGATTTAGCAAGCATCATTTTCATAATACTACTAAGAAAGAGTACTACTAGGTACACTAAGTACTACTTGTCTGCCTAATATTTGTGGATGAATATGAGTCTAACGCTGCAGGATGAAGGTATCTGAATAAAATGAACTATTTTTCTTTTGGAAGGAGCTGCAATTTTCTGTGGACCATTCACACTATTATCCTGAGAGTCTTTCAAGACTTCCAAATAAATAATTATTTCACTATCAAACTTTATGATGAGGTAACAGGTGGGATCTTTCATGGAGTTATGGAATTACATGGAAGCAACTGATTAGACAACACAGCAATGGACAGACATTATTCTAGTCAATAAGAATGTTCAGATCACTCAGGAAATTTCTATTTCTTTGAGAAATACTGTGCAATCAAGTATTTAGAAAAGAATCCAAGTTTATTTTAAATGTTAAAGTTTTGTACTCTGTCCTTACAGTTGTCAGAGAACATAATGACTAACCAAAAAAAATATTATTAATCATTATTATTATTATTATTTGCATTTATATATAAATAATCAAATAACAAAAATCAATCCAGCTGCTTTTATCTCTAAGTTGCACATTGTGTCAACTTTCCTGAAACAGTTACTTCATTCCAGATGAGAAAGCGCCATTAAACTCAATGAGACTGACTTCCTAAAAAGATATGTACAGTATTGCACTATTACAGATCATTTCTGCTTCTACAAAACACCGCTTCAAACACATATCGAAACTGCCTTTCCACTATGACAAAGTATAACATAAATGATGTCAATTGTTCCTAAGAAAACATTGACCTCTGCTGCATGACCTAAGGCAATAATCATTCAGTTCCATCGTGCTAGTCATCTCAGCTGCAAGAAAGATTGAGCTGCTCCAAATATGCAAGCAATTCCTGGGCCAAGTGGGGCCCTTTGATGAGGTCCTGCCATCGGAGATCAGTGGAAGACCAGGAGATTCTGCAGTATGTGGTACACAAGGCTGAGGGGTGTAGCTGAAGAAAGAGTGGGCGGAAAAATATTACATGACGATCTACTTTTTTGCGAGGAGTTTAAGGTAGCATACATCTTAGACCCCAATAACAATTCTATGAGGTAAATTGGACTGAGAAAGAGAGCACTGGACCCAGTGTCATCAAATGAACTTCATGTTCATATGAACTTCTGAATTTAGCTTTCTCCTCCTGAGTCCCAATTTAATATTCTAAAACTGTACAAGAGAAAGAGTCAACTGTCCCAATTTACTTATGCAAATTCAGCAACGTTGAGTGAGATGTAGGGTGATACATGCAAATGAAGAGGGAGAAAATCCTAGTCAATGTGATTTTTTAAAAGTCTAAATGTTAGACAATCCCATTGTTGGAGCTTGCTAAGGTTTCCCTAAATTTTGCTCTAGGACAGGGGTGTCAAACTCACGGCCTGCAGGCCAGATGCATCATACGCTGGCCAGTGGTGGGATTCAAATATTTTTGCCACCAGTTTGGTGGGCTAGCTTGGTGGGTGCACTTTGCACATGTGCACACACTTTGCATGCACGTGTGCACCAAACACACATTTTGTGCAGGTGCAGAGGTGTTCTAACTTGCCTCCTGCAAGCCTGCACGATGCCGGTCACTTCAGCAGCTGCCTCACAGCACTATTCTATGCCATGCAAAGCAGCTACGCTTCAAATACAGTGGATAAAAGTGAGTATGGGAGCCTGGGCGGGTGGGTGGGCACAACAGTAGAGTGGCGGAGAGAACTGATTGGGTGTCTGCTGCTCATCGCTGCTACCGGCTTGCCAGAACCAGGCCAAACCGGTAGAATACCACCACTGCACCTGGCCATGCCCATGCCCTATTCAGCAAAGAGGAGGAAATATATCATGTGACGCTGTGATGACACAAGTTTGACACCCCTGCTCTAGGACCACTCTTTTTTTTAACAGGCAGAGCCTGAAAGTCATTTTGGAAAACCAGTAATTGCCCGAATAGGTCCAAAGGAACCATTCTTACCTTCATTTTTTTAATAGTATTTTCCAGTTGATTGAGGTACTTCCGACAATATTCAATGCTGGGTTGCAGTGCCCTGGACTCTCCAACGATACCTGCAAAATGCTGAAAGCATCTGCTGTATTGGCACAACCGTGTCTCCTGTAAATACAAATGGAGGAAGGGGAGAGGGACACTAAGCAACGACATCACTGGCCAGACTCAGGTCATTTCTTCATTGGTGATTTATATTCCTTCCTAACGTTAGCCTCATCTAAACACTGTGCCTGTGTAGCAGTCATGAGGACAGGGCTTATATTTTTCAGTGGTGGCTTATGACATTAGAAGACTCTAAAAACCACTAGTGAAAAATGTTTTAGTAACATCTTCAAGCAGAAGAAAAAATCTTTGTCCTTGGTGGGAACAAAATTCAGGGCTTTCACGAACACATATATTCCTTCTCTGGAGCTTCAAGAATAGAAACCTTTTGCTTGTGACAGATAAGATAACAGATAATCAGAGTTGGAAGGGACCTTATAGGTCATCTAGTCCAACCCTCCACCCAAGTGGGAGACCCTACACCATTTCTGACAGATGACAGTCCAATCTCTTCTTGAAAGTCTCAAGTGATGGCCCTCCCACAACTTCTGAGGGCAATTTCTGCTCCATTGGTTGATTGTTCTCACTGTCAGAAAGTTTCTCTTTATTTCCAGGTTAAATCTCTCCTTGTTCAGTCTCCATCCATTATTCCTTGTCTGGCCTACAGGCGCTTTAGAAAATAGCTTCACCCCTCAAATATTGTCATGTCTCCCTTGATGCTTCTCTTTACTAGACTAGCCAAGCCCAGTTCCTGTAACCATTCTTCATATGTTTTAGTCTCCATTCCCCTGATCATCCTGGTTGCTCTTCTCTGTACTTTTTCTAGAGTTTCAACATCTTTTTGATAGTGTGGTGACCAAAACTATAAGGTTTATAAGAGGTACTTCTCTGACAATGCAACTCTTGCCAAGGATGACACTACTTTATTCTGTGGATAAGAGGGACGGTCTTCACACCCCACAGACAGGGGCTGTAGGCTCACCATTCAGTTAGAATGCATCCCCGGCTGGTTATTTTTTTAAAAAACAGCCTCCAACTTTACAAATGCCAATAACCTCACACAATATTTGGCTCCAAGCACCTTTTTTTCCCTGTGTACATTGCAAATATCTTATTCTTTCTTTTGCCCAGACTTTAGAACATTTACGTTTTTTCAAACTTCTCCACACTGCTGAACTGAACGGGAGCATTCATTCATTTATTGCTTTTGAGAGTTGACCAGAGTCAGTTACTGAAGTTGGAGAGGCAATTCTGAACTGAGTCTGTAGCAGCCTTCAGGCTAATGGAGCAGCTTCTTCCCAAGTATTCAAATGCCTTCTTACCATATCCATAGATTGGTCTCTGAAACCACCAGTACATACAGGTCCTCTTAACTCTCTAACTCCAAAGCCCTCATCCTGCAAATTAGAAAAAACAATAACAAAAGCTGGATTAAAGAACTGACCCTAAGTCATTTCAGTGGTAAAACAGTACTGAATACTTTTCATTCCTTTGGTTCATGATAAAGATCTCATATTCCTAAAGGTGACCTTGTATCATCCACACAGAAGGAAGAGATGTCTCTTGGCTTGAAGCAGATTTGTAGAAGTACAAATGATTTTTAGAAAGGGAAGAATTGCCCAACAATAGCAATAGCACTTGGACTTATATACCGGTTCACAGTGCTTTACAGCCCTCTCTTAAGTGGTTTACAGAGTCAGCATATTGCCCCCAAGTATCTGGGTCCTCATTTTACTGTCCTCAGAAGGATGGATGCTGAGTCAACTTTGAGCCAATGAGAATCATACTGCCGAACTGCTGGCAGTCAGCAGAATTAGCCTGTAATACTGCATTCTAACCACTGCGCCACCACTTTAAGGGTATTTCCTCATGATCATGTTAAGTTGCATTCGTCCCCTTCTTGAGTCAGCAGGAAAATTGGGTTAGCAAACATCTACTGCTCGACTCACACAGCCAAGCTGCACAGTGTCTCAGCCACAAAGCTGGACAGTGATGCTTCACTCAGAAATTCAATGCAGGATACTTTCATAGCAACAATTGGTAGATTCCCTAGCTTCCTTTCCCCTTTGACTCAATGTTTCCTACTAATGTGAAAAGCAACACCCATTGGTCCTTATACACTCCAGGACAGAGCTCTTGTTGCGTCCCACCAGACATTTACCTAGATTTCTTGATTAACAAAAAAACAACTGATCTGCTAGGAGATCAATATTCCTATGTCAAAACAAACCAACCAGTTTTCCCAATTAGGATGTACTGGGCATGAGATGGACATCTCTTTCCATCTACATCCTGATCCTGTCTCACCAACCAGTCAGCAGATCACTAATACTATTATTAATATAAGAGCCTCAGTGGCGCAGTTGTTAGAGTGCAGTACTGAAGCCTACTTCTGCTGACTGCCATCTGCCTGCAATTTGGCAGATCAAATCCCACCAGGCTCAAAGTTGACTAGTCTTCCCATCCTTCTGAGGTGGGTAAAATGAGGACCCAAAATTGTTGGGGGCAAATATGCTGACTCTGTAAACCGCTCAGGGAGGGCTATAAAGCACTATAAAGTGGCATATAAGTCTAAGTACTATTACTATTATTATTCCTATTAAAGTGATTATTTTGCCATAGGTCTATGGGACTATCATTTTCTTGAACTATTTATAGCTCTAGAGTACAGGTAGTCCTTGACTTACAACCATTTGTTTAATGACCATTTGAAGATACAACAGCACTGAAAAAAGTGACTTATGATTGTTTTTCAAACTTACAATCACTGCAACATCCCCATGATCACATGATCAAAATTCAAACTCTTGGCAACTGGCTTGTATTTATGATGGTTGCAGTGTCCTGGGGTCCTGCGATCACCCTCTGCGAACTTCTGACAAGCAAAGTCAATGGGGAAGCCAGATTCACAGAACAACTGTATTACTAGCTTAATAACTACGGTGATTCAATTAACACATGTGGCAAGAAAGGTGGTAAAATGTGGCAAAACTCATTTGACAACTGTTTTGCTTAGCAATGGGAATTTGGGGCTGAATGGTAGGCGTAAGTTGAGGACTGCCTTGTTAGCAAAACAAAAAGCAAACCCCGCCTCCCATAACTGCCAGTCCAGAAAGCGCTCCCACAGCAACTTCATGCACATGAGGATAAGGTAACAGATAACAGATAATCAGAGTTGGAAGGGACCTTGTAGGTCATCTAGGCCAACCCCCCGCCCAAGCAGGAGACCCTACAACATTTCTGACAGATGGGAGTCCAATCTCTTCTTGAAAGTCTCAAATGATGGCACTCCCACAACTTCCAAGGGCAAGCTGTTCCATTGGTTAATTGTTCTCACTGTCAGAAAGTTTTTCCTTATTTCCAGGTTAAATCTCTCCTTGTTCAGTTTCCATCCATTATTCCTTGTTTTTTCTAGTTCTTGAAAAAGGAAATAAATGACACTGGAGGGAGAGGCATATCTACTGTGGGCAATATATGTTAGGCTGATTCTACCCCCAACCTTATTATGCTTCTGTCAGTAAGGACAGTGAAGGTGATGGTATATCTGTACTCTAAATGGTAAAAATGTTGCCAGTTCTTACAATAGTTAAGTACATGAGTTGAGCAGAAGATACAGTTCATGGGAGAAGAAATAGCCTACAATCAGCTCTTGTACGTACCACTAAGGTCTTGTAAAAGTCCTTCAGGCTCTTCTTCAAACGATTGATGATTGAGATAGCATTGGGCAATTCTTCCAAACAAGTGGGTCCAGGTCCAATGGGGCACCCATGAGATAAACTCCAGCCAACAGCCATCAATGACATCAGCAACACCAATTTTTGCTGTCCTACAGGATGTAAGCATTGAACCATTAAGAGTTGCCATTCAAGCTAACTGTACAGTACAACTGTAGGTGCTTTTCTGCATGAGTACTAGTCATTAGATGGGCTCAGCCGAATTTAATTTCAAATACCCAAAGGGTTGCATTTCCACAAAAGAGCCCAACATCAAAATTTGTCTTCTTCAACTGGCATTATAGATACATTGGCATTTCAATTTTCAAAGTTTCCATTCATCCCAATGCATATGGAGTCTGTCAGATAGGATCAGCGTGATGATAATACAATGAAACGTAGAATTGCTAGTTGAGGGACAAGGAGCCTGCCACAATTTGAAATTACTGTGATTGCCACCATTTTGTTACAGAGCTGAAATGATTTTTGTCTGGCTTAGCATAATGTATTTGAAACCATGGTAAACTATGGTAGTACTCTCTTTGCAATATTGAGGCTTTCTGATGATAGTAGATTCATGTACCTATTTTGAGATACCTCTTTCTCTTTCCACCTCCTAGTTCCTGAACCTCAGCTACTCAAGTCCATCTTTCTGAAGGAAAGAAAGTTTGATACATTTGTACTTTCCCTTATGAACTGCGTAGAATTTTTATTTATTTTATTTATTATTGATGTAAAAGTGTGTGGGAAGAGATACAATTTATTACATGTTTTTTTTTGGGCAAATTAAGAATTGGGAGAAATGTTTCTCCAGGACCTGCAGCAACTCAATTTAAAAGAGTGATTTGGGTTTTTTACAGTTTTTATTCTCAGGATCAGGAAGTTAATGGAAGTGAAAATGGCATGATATGGCTTGTAATCAAACTTCTTATGAGGGATTGAGTAGTAAAAATTGTGAGAGTGTGAAAGTGTCTGAGAAATTACTGCACTTGAAAAGCCTTCAACAAACTATATTCAACAAACTATATTTTCTTGCTTTGTGAGAAATATGTAGTGAGTTAATAATTTTTTTTAATGAAATTAGGATGGAATTATGAAATTTGCATTTGGTTTTGATAGGACATTCATTTTATAGGTAAAAACAAATAAACATAATTCAGTGCCAAATATAAGAAAACTAATCTAAGTTCGGGGCAGGGGGGGCGGGAATTAAAAGTCCTGCTTGAAAATGTGGACAAAGTACTAGTCTCCTAGAATAACAAGTTTGCCTAGTATGATTGGAAGCTACCTTGGATGTCTTGAGATGTTGTAGAATTAAAATATAAATGATAAACAAATAAATCCTCTGCAAAATGAGCTACAGCCATATCTGCCATCCTAGCAGGATTTCTCAGAATACATTGGGGTCAGAAAGACACTTAACATATTGAACAATTGTGTGGAAGCCCTTAATAAATGGCTACCAATGTGTCTTGCCTGAAGTGCTCCAATCAAAATTTCTAAGATCTCTAATTACAGCACTCAGTGGGGTTGCCAGTGCCCTCCTTGGTCTAGAAAAGGGGATGCCAAAAATCACTGGACACTAAAGTTGATGTTAAACTATTGGCTGAAAGTCCAGTGCTTACAAATAGTAATTAATGGTTGTCTCTTGAGCTGAAACAGCATCATAGAATGGGTTATTGTCAGAGCCTCTATGAACCTTGGGCTATGACCATACCAAACACAACTTCTCCAAATATTTAATGTCATTGAATTTCAGGCAGAAATAAACCTTGCCATCGAGAAATAGAACTTGGATGACAAAGAGCTTTTGGAAGCAGTCAATTCTCTCCCTTCACTTGACATTCCCCTAACTAAGAAAGGCCTCTTTTGGACAAGGCATAATATTTTGTCTTCAGCATTACTACAGGGAGGATACCCTTAAATTTCTGTTTAAGAAACATGCCCTCCAAAATGTTTCGTTTTATTGTGCCTTCTATAGAGATATTCATAATGCCTATATCCCATTTTTTTACCTCTTTTACCTCTTGTTCCTTCTATTGAGATATTCGTAATGTCTATATCCCATCTCTTTTACCTCTTTTATGTCAGATCACCTACCTTACCTAGGTGATCTGACATTCCTGACATCCTCATCTTTTTTTCAGATTGTAAATTGTAACTCAGATCAAAGTAAATTACTGAACAGCAACCCTGGGAATTTGACATAAATTGGGGTAAGTCTTCCACAGTTGTAACATATTTTTTATACCAACTATACCAGTGGTTATCAACTTTTCCTTACCACGAACCCCTTTAAATACATTTTGTGGCCACAAACTATGGCCACAGATCCCCCCCAAGACTTAATTCAAGATTTAAATCATAACATTTCTTCAGGCTTTTGTGGATTCCCTGTGACAATATCATGGACCCCCAGAGGTCTGTGTACTACAGGTTGAGAACACTGAACTATACAATTGCCTATATTACTCTGCTTTTATTTCATTGTTTTTAGTTATACCTTCTATTTCTGGTCTTTGGCTGTAATAAAGAAAAAGAAAATTGACAAAATGACTTTTCTAAAATTACATACTTTTTACATTCTATAAACTTGCAGCATTTTTTGCAAGGTAGGATCTATTGCACATTCTTTTCTGAGCAACTTAACCGTTCTTACAAGCAATGCAGCTGGTTTTTTTTAAATTTTATTTCATAAAGGATAGGTGTGTTTTAAGGCTCTTTTGGAAGAACTGGTGCTTTGCTTTATAGCATGCTATATTGTCTCTTTTTATTTATTTTTACCAAAGGAAAAGTTAGCTCAGAATATTTCTACCATTTGTCTGTTGTCCTACTTGCATATTTAAATATCTGGGTAAGAGGGTTTCCGTTTTTATTTAGTAACTTGCCTGTTAAATAACCTTTGCAGAGGTGGGTTGTAATTTTAAAAAGTCAGAAATAATTAAAAACAAACATTTAAAACTTGTTCTTAAAAAGTTATTTTGAGTGAAGCCAGGATCAGGACATATTTTTGTTTATGCTTTTCATTAACCCTTTCTCTTCCTCTGGTCACTTCTCATCCTCATTGACATTAGAGATAGCTATCTTGTAGTAGAAGGACACACACACCTGCCGTAGGAATTTGCACAAGGCAGCAAGGTTGTGAGATCATACACATACCCTAGTCAGAATGATATGCTACTTCCTTTCCTGAGAAAAAGGGGAAACTTTATTTATACCCTGGAGCAGAATGAGTCTAAAGGGACTTGCCCAAGACACTCAACCAAAAGGAAAATAGAATATTAACTATTGAAATTAGGACTACAAGAAGCAAAATAACTTAGTTTATGCCTGTCAAGATCAAGACAAACCTGACTGAAAAGGGATGCTACTGATAGATACTCCATGCAACCAACGTGATGAATTGTTGGGAAATTCATCCATAAAGCTTCCACATACCCACACTTGATACTAACGTGTGCCCTTTCCTTCTGTAGCAATCTACACCAAGAAAGCTCTGTATGGGTGGGCTTCTCAGAATTTCACCTTGGCAGATATATAGTAATAGCAATCTACAGGGAATAGACATGAAAAGATTTCTCCAAACAATCAGGTTCCAATGCCCCATTTCTCTCATTTCTGCCTCATGCCAAATATTCTTGCTAGTGCAAGGTGAACAGCATTTTGTTCTTGGCACAGATCCTACAGTTTTACATCCTTGTGTTGGGGAGCACCACCTATTTAAATTCTACCATTGCCCTGCCAGGAAAGAAAAATCAAGTGGCAATCCTGGACTCACCCATTCTAAGCATGCACAGCCTTGTTGACATCTTAGCAGCCCCAGGCATTCTCTTACTTTGCTTGTCACAGTTGGCAAAATATGATAAACATATCTGCCCTCTGTTCATAGGTGGACTAAGCATGCCATAGAAGTTCAACACAAAAAAAAATCCTGAATCAGCAAGGGAAGCTATTAAGAATCTTGGTCAGATGAAAAAAACAAAACAACAAAACAACTTTTGCGGTTTTCATTCAAGCACCCAAACAAGATTCCTGATTTTCAGCACAACTCAGCACTAGAGGTTGTTGGCAACTCTGCTTCCACTGATCAGTGGAATCACTGCTCAGCAGTGAATTGCACTGAGCAACATTTGTCTTCAGAACTTGCACTGCTTCCCAAAGTCTTTGTAGGTATCATCCCAAAGTCTCTATGCATATCATCCCAAATCCTTTACATATATCAGCCTTAGTCTTTCATCTCCCCTTCCCTAAAGGCCAGCTGGTTGAACAATTCTTTTCCTCAGCTATCTAAACCTCAGACATTGCTCACCCAGACAACCCAACTTTCCACTTCAGAGCAAGAGAATACAACACCCTCCAGCAGCTTCTACTCACGCTGCTTCATCCTGCTCCAAGTTAGGTGCTTTCCCACTTCTTAATTGTCACTCTACCTTTTTGCCTTCCAGGGTCTTTATATCTTACCTGTTTGCTTGTGAGCACACCCCTATTCTGACATCATTCTGGGTTTCCAAGAAAAGCAACTGGAATGGACAAGAAGTAAACATGTGCCCTCCTCGGTCTAGAAAAGGTAAAAGATTTTAACATTTGGACACTTCTGGGTGAGGCAGGACAAGGTAGAACAAGACATGACAACCTATCAATGGTCTGTAGGAAAGAGTGACCAAATAAAATGTTATCCAAGGATTAGAAGACAGTAGTCAATTTGATTTGTTGTTGTTTTTCTAAGTGGTTTTTTTTTTTTCGAAGATAAGGAACTTCTGCCTTCAGATAGGCAAAGATTCAAAGTTGTTGCTGAGATAATGACTTCAGTTCTGAATTAAAACTGGAATGAAGGTCCAGAAGAGCTATTTAGCGATAGTGTAGAACACATTGTTTTATAGTTCAAAACAAACCGTTTGGTTAAAAAAAAAAACCCTCTCTTAAGTTCATGTATAAATGTAATGATTTTGAACTGATTGTACTGAAATAGATGTAATGTAAGAGATGCTTGGGCTAACTTTGCGCAGACACCTCTTCCATCATTATTCTTCTTCTTCTTCTTCTTCTTCTTCTTCTTCTTCTTCTTCTTCTTCTTCTTCTTCTTCTTCTTCTTCTTCTTCTTCTTCTTCTTCTTCTTC